>JAVIAB010000092.1:115191790-115545778 GCA_032433765.1 Megaustenia siamemsis | reverse complement strand
ACCAAAGCCCCTATTATCTATTTAATTTGTTCATTAATCTGTCCTGATAAATCTCTTGAACTCTTCTTAAGTTTCACATGATCTGGTTGAGTTAGTTTTTCTCCAACTCTCTAATTTGTCACAAACGCCAATGAAAAAAAAAATATTAATTTAATGCAAAGAGACTTCTACTACAGTTTTCACAGCATCTGCCTCTGCTTTAACCATAGAAAAACACAAAATTCTTCAAAATTTGACATTTTGCTGCGTTCAAACATTCCCCTTCTTAAGATACAATCTCAAATCATGAAGAAAAATTTTGCCAGTTTTCGAGAAATTGGTTGTTTTTCCATTTTTTTTTCTTTCTAATTTTGCTGTGACCGAGGAAATTTCCTCATTTGTTGGTTGACATCAAACTACCCTTTGTAACTCAGGAAATGCAGCAAATTATGCTAGGGGAGTAATCAAGCATACTGACGGACTAAGGGCATCTGTAGCAATAGATATTGTAACATGTCCAACCCCTGCGGTTGGTCAAATTCAGGTCACAAAGCAACCTGATACAGGAAATCTGAGTTCCCTGTGTCTCTCCTAGTGTAAACAACTCAACTGTGTGTCAAAAAGTAAAAAAAATACTATATTTTTAGAGTTCCTAATGTTGCAATTAAATGGTAGTAACTTTTACTATGGTATAGTAAATCAGAGAGTTCCAGATAGGTATCACAATTAAGGATTAATATTGATATTCGTTTGAAATATTTCTATATCTAAATCATTCCATATCTGAATCTTGGTGTGTGGTTTCAAGAGTAAGATGCCGGTCTCAAAACAGAGAGATTGTTAGTTCAGATCCCTGCTGCACGAGTTTGGATTTTTATTTGTGATTTTTTCTGCAGCAGGTGGCCCTGGTCTCAGCAGTGGGCCTTGGCTTGAAGCATTACTCATCAACAACGAATGCTTACTCATCGATTGAAAAAATATGAGCACCTCTGACTGAAGCCAGTTATCTGCCTGCGCAGTGAGGGACCCCTGTGCACACGGCTGCCAGGACAAAACAGATTAACATGCAAAATTCAGTTCCTATACTTTAGGGACTATGCCATAGGTCAATGCCAAAAAAAAAAAAAAAAACACTAATAAATAGCACCTATGGCCAAAATTTATTTTTAAAAACAAGTCGTACTTTTATGATACAGACTTAGTTGGCGCACAAGAGGATTTATTAACCAACACAGAACTGCAGTCATCTGTCGCTAGACACTGCAGGACTTGCTGAGGAGGAGATGTAAACACGTATGGACATGTTTGGAGTGTAATGATGATGACCCGCAAATAACTCAATAACAGAAGTTTACTCTGTCCTACACAGGATGTGCAGCATCTGCAGTAGTCAATCCCAGCACACCTATGATATCTTGTAACACCTTCTTCCTAGTCTCCCTCTCTCATGTTTGCCTGGTATCATGCCCTTCATAATGATCTTTTCTAGTCCATCATGTTGTTTTATGTAAACAAAATATTTTAATTTCCTTGCTTCCTTCTTTAGCAACTTACTTTTTAGCAATTTTGTAGAACATTATGTTGCAAAATGGACACATTGTCATCTTCTGAATAATCTTCTGCATAACTTGCTTCTTGTACTTCCTTCCTCATTTGTCTTTCAGCATCGAGGGGAGATATAATTTGCGATTTTTTGCTCATCTTTTGGCTTCTTCTGCTGTTATGTTTCCTAGTGTTTCTAATATTCCTTAAATCCATCTTTTTTGTGGAGGCTCTTGGGTATGGTGTTCTCACAACATTTATTGAAGGCTAGTGTTGTGTTTTGATCTTTCAGCCTTATCACAGGACAAACCATTTTATCTGTTGGTTTTTTATGTACTCTGGTGGGAATTATTCCTAGTTTTGGACACAAACATTACTATATATGCTATCAATGCAAGACCTGGCCCCTAGATATTTATGGAGTTTTCAGCAGATGTGTTGATTGTCCACATTTTCCAGTCATATCCTGCTCTTTCGTCTAGTACAATTTGTCATCTTTCCTTGTGCTCACGAGGGATGTCTCATTGGAAACTTGAAGTACTGTTTTATTTAGGCTTTAAATTATTACCTTGTGGAATTATATCGTAATATCACAATAGGGCCAGACATTTCAAATTTATCTCAGCCAACTTCTTATAGCCACAGTGTGACAATCGGTTTATTTAACTGGAATATAATCCACTTTTGGCAGTTACCAATCATATATTTGATAGAGAAATTACCTGTTAATTACCTGTTGTACATTCTCTTGTAAACAAAAGTAAGATCTGCCAGTTCAGGAGATGTACAATTCCTAAGTTCGAAACTTTATCTGTACCCTACCAAAAATTCAATACCACAACAGCAACAGTTGTTGAATATGCTCCATTTTGATTGCTAATTTTAAATGATTTCAGATTTGTTTTCAAATGAATTTGCTTACCTGTATTTGTCTTGGACTTTCTGTTTAATATCTTGGAGTACTTCTGAAGAGATTTCCCTCTCTAAGTACTCAGACAGCTGTTCAGTGGCATTTTCCAGGTCTTTCTGGTTATCCTAATAGGAGAAATGCATAAGTGTTATTATTATTTCACATTTACAAGTATTTTGAAGACATCTTTTCATTAAAAAAAAGCCTCTACTTTCTTCTTTCTGGGGTTTGCTGTTGAGTTTACTGGGAGACTAGAGGAATTAAAGGTCACAATGTAGTTACCATGTAATGTACAGGTTAGAGAATTATATTTCACCCTTAAAAAAAAATTATAAATTATTATATTAGAGACATTATTAAAACAGGTAAATGAATTTAAATATCTGGGAACAATGTTGATCTCAGATGGTAGATGTACAAATATATGTGAGATGAATATGGTCCAGGCAAAAGCAGATTTCCAAAAAATGAGGAAGAAACTGTGCAATCCATTTTTTACAATAAAAACAAGAAAACAAGTTCTTAAATGTTATGTAGAGCCAGTCTTAACATATGGATGTGAATCATGGACAATTGGACAACAGACAAGAAAATCACTGGAGTCTGTAGAAATGTGGTTTTACAGAAGAATGTTGAGAATACCATGGACAGCTAAGAAGAGTAATGAAAACATTCTGAAAGAGGCCTAACAAAAAGAGAACTAATATTCAATATTAGAAAGAAACATTCATAACTTTTTGGCCATGTAATAAGAAGGGAACAGCTGGAAGATATTGTAACAACTGGAAAAATAGAGGGACGAAGAGATAAAGGGAAGCAAAGAGAAGAGATACCAGACAGCTTAAGAGAATGGCTTGGCAGAGGGACAACAACGGAAATGATAAATAACTGTCAAGATCAAAAGTTGTGGAGACACATGATCACCTACGCCAGCAGGCATGGTACTTGATGACAATGATGATTAGAGACATTAAGAAATATGGCAGATGGAAAAAAAAAAAAAGAAGCTAAAGACCACAAATTAAGGCAAGATATTAGGATGATATAATCTAGTCCTTGATCCTACAGAAAATGTTTCTGACATTACCAAATTGTAAATTATCTTATCCACTTGGCCATATGTTTAAGGAAAGAAAACTTTAATATTTCAAAAGACAAATACTTCATTGTATTTCAAAACCACATGCACTATATTTAGGACTACCAACTGTTAACAAAAATAAAATGTTCACAAATCATGTGTAGTTAAAAAAAAAAAATAATCAGGACAATTTATATAGGAGATTTTCAACTACTGTAAATTGTAATTAAAATTAAGCTGGTCTGATAAAGACTTATCTAAATTGATAGCTACTGCATTGTCCTCATGGTACTAAAACAAGGTATTAATAATATATACATTTTATTCATCACGGACATTAGCTTTAAAGGTTTTTCTCCTTCACTGAAATAATGTATGGGACAATATTCAAAGAAAAAAGTACAATCAATTTTACAATTATAAAATGACAGATAAGTATTGACAGTAAAACTTACTTCAAAAATGATGGACTGGTTATTTTCTTGAGATAAAAGGCAAATACATAAGTGTACATAAGGGTTTGCCTGCATAGACACAGAACATCAACAGCTTTCTTCAGGAACTGCACTTCAATCCATGACATATTGTGTTGTTGCATCTCTTCCATCTTTGACTTGATAGATTGATAGAGCTAATAAATAGAAGATATTATAAAATAAATTAAATAATAGTGAACAATAAAAAATCACTAGCAATCTTGTTTTCTTAAATGTTAAAATATCAATTTTCTTGTAATCCACTGGTAACTTACTTGTGCTCATCTTCAATGGTCATTGGGTGGTCTAGAGGTAAGACCAGTCTCTGGAAACGAAAGTCTTATCTAATTTCCACCAAAGACTAGGGACATTTTTCATTTCAGATCCATGATTTCTGGTGGCTTTACCCTCTGCTGCTGGGTAGTGAGATCCAATGTCAAATCCTGTCAGATAACAGCGAAAAATAGGAGGTCCTGTCTCAAGTTAAAGACCCCTTGGCAGTTAAAGAGTCTAAAAGAGTAGGCCTCTGTCCGATCAAAAATTGTTAAACAAGCCTGCCCATGATGCTAATGGATGTATCAGGTCAAAAGACACAGGCTTTGCTGTAAACTAATGACACAATGAATTCACAACCTGCTTTTCTTAGTTTCAGTATTTGTACTGGAAAAATTATCACATAAAATTTAATGTTGCATTTTACAAAAAACAAGACAGAGCTAAATAACAAGACATTTTGGCTACAAAGTCTTTATCAGATGTTCATCTGATAAGGCTGTTTTCCTAAAATACAATTCTGACTACAAATAGGTAATATCATAAAGGAAGATCAAGAAAAACCAAAGGCTACAGAAATAATCCCAAATGTTTTTAAGCTTACAGCGAATTCTTTAGACCAAAGGTGCAAAACATAGAGCAATATCACAGCATGTGTGTATCTGAATGTTACAAAATAATGCCAACTATTATTGCATATAACATGTCAGTAGATCTGATGGAGTAAACAACAATTCGTGGAAAACAGGCTGTACAGGTGAAGGAGAAAAATAGGATGCAATATGCTAAATCTTCAGAATACAATAAAAAAGCACAATGCTTGCTTGCGTTCGCCCAATGACTAAAGGAGTACACTTCTTTGTCATCCATCCTTAAAAGAACATTAAGTGGGCGTGTCTGCGATGTGCTCAGGTTTTTTTAGTATAACTTTGATATCAGTACCTTTGCCCAACACATCTGACTTCAGTATGACATTTTTGAGTACTGGGTTGTCTTCCCTTTTCGATCCTTACTCGCTTGGCCAGACTAGACAGGTTAGTTTTTTGTTGGAGACACCACAGAGAGGTGCACCAGGATCTGGACGGTTCTGGTTCACCAATTCACCAATCCTGGCGCAAGCCATCAGCTGTGGTCGCTGACAACTTCCAGCTCTGCTGCTGTGGGACGTGCCTTAGTCCCCAAAAAGACAGTGAGACATGTACTTAATGGAGAACATGCATGTGTGTGTGTGTGGTTTGGGGGGGGGGGGGGGGGGAAGAAAGATTGGTAGCTTCAAATAATAGAAAAATGATTAAATGAAGAGTGATTGTTGGAGATCTACAGCTATAGTATAATAAGGCAGGCAAAAGTAGATTTGATTTGATTTCTGAAAGGTTCATTCTAAAATAGTTTTCTTCAAAAATTAAAAACAATTTTATTTATAAATTAACAATTTGGTCTTCCTTCTCCTAATGTTTGTTCCCTTGAGCTGACCTTATGGTTACTTCACTTCCTTATCCATTCTCAAAGGGATAGGAAATGAGCATAAGTTGCATTGTGTTGTGGTTTACAGCAGACTCTAACATCTTTCTGCACTTTTCAGCCCAACACATTAGTTATCAACTTGGGGGATGCATTTTTGGAGCAGCAAGTTGACCTTTCCTCATTAATCTCTAGTCACTTACCAAATTAATTTGTTCCAGAGGTACCACAGCGAGACAGGCACTATATGACATTCTGGGTCCTACTTCTTATATTACATCTTTTCACAAACTTGCTTAAAAACATGCACTGCTATATGTGTCTTCTTAATAAATGATATGAAAACCAACAACAACAAATAAGAATTACTGGCAACAGAATGCAAAACACCATTTGAAACATAAAATAATTATATTTTCTAAAAAGGATCAAAATTAAACAACACCACTTCCATCAGTTGTCCTTGCTAGATAAAAGCCCATTTCCATGTCAGAGGGATTCAGTCACAAGAGCGAAAGTAGCTAGTTGTTTAGCCGTTTGTAAAAAGAGTCCCAAGCGTGTGTTATCAGGTTATCATGGTGCTGTTTGTGCTTTTTAATGAGGCCAGGAATTTCCTTTGTTCATGGAAAAATTCCTTTAGGACTTTTAAGCATCTATTCTCAAAGTATAGCTATTTTGTAGATGTTTATTACATTATAGTAGCTGCTTGTTGAGGTTAATATATATCTGCAACTGAGATGAATATTTTAAATAATTGTGCACTTCATATGTATGTGTTAAATTACAACTAAATATAACAATGATATATTCTTTCTTCTACAGCAATTTAAGTGACCCAACCTCATGACCTCATAGTCAAATGTTGGATGTACGACATCCTGAATTTGAATAATGTCAAGAAATAGCTAACATTCACCAAAACAAGATTGATATTTTGTTTTACTGTGATTATTTACATTAGTGTACTAGATTTTAAAGAAATCTATCAATTATTTGTTGAGTTACTAGATATAAATGATGAGGACTACCATGCTAATGAAAACAACAATAAATTAATGCTTTAAATGGGTGTCACCCAAGGTGGGCTACATATGTTTTTTTAAACAATAATGGGGCACATAAGACAAAACTATTTACACCTATTCATTTTAATTAATGCATGTTTTGTCACTCAGAAGGGAATAACTTATAATAACTAAGTATTTACATAAAATGTTATTACATATTTTTTTTTTATTTTATTAAATGGTAGGTATCTAAGCTCAAAATGCAGCCAAGAGGAAATGCACTCGGTGATAGATGATAGGCAAAAGCTGTTAGCTCATATGCTCAGAAGAGATCCACAAGCAATTGCAAGAACTTCCGTGTAGAGGATTGTAGAAGAATGCAAATAATAGGTAGTGATAGACAGCTTGGTGGAGATGTGTGAAAGGTGAAAGTCAAGATGAATCTTGTGGGAGTTTTAAGTGAGACAAATCTGTCAAGGATTGGTCATGGACCATGCTAATTGGAGAAACTGTTATTGCTCTACAAAACATCACATGCTGTCATCCACTGACTACTTAACTGGTCTATGGCCAAGGAAAATAAGAAAAAATAAATAAGCAGTTGAAAAGGAAATGACATGATTTAAAATGGATATATAGAAGATATGACACTGGGAAAATTGGGGGGGGGGGGGGGGGGGGGGGGAAAGAAGAGATGAAGTGTGAGATAATTAGACAATGAATATGACATACCATGTGCTCAAATTTGAGGCTCTGCATGTGGTTCATGTATCTGTTACAGTAAAACAGATACCGCTGCAGAGCTGCACGAGATTTCTGTAATATCAAGAAATGCAAACATGTAAAGATTTCAGTAGCAATATTTTCCATTATATCGATGTGTAAACAGGGAAAGCAATATAACACTTAATGATGCACCCTCTATGCACATTGAAGAACTTCAAACAGTTAAAAGTATAAAAGTGTAGAAAACTAGCAGCACAAAACATCCAGGCCCACTTAAAATGTGAATGCTGAATATGAAGATGATAATGTTTCATAAATCACAATGACATGTGAGTATAAGAGCAACTATTTGTCTAATTACAATGATATGTGAGTATAAGAGCAACTATATGTCTAAATTACAATGACATGTGAGTATAAGAGCAACTATATGTCTAATTACAATGACATGTGAGTATAAGAGCAACTATATGTCTAAATTACAATGACATGTGAGTATAAGAGCAACTATATGTCTAATTACAATGATATGTGAGTATAAGAGCAACTATATGTCTAAATTACAATGACATGTGAGTATAAGAGCAACTATATGTCTAATTACAATGGCAAATGAGTATAAGAGTAACTATATGTCTAATTTACATTAGTATGTGAGTATAAGAGCAACATTATGTCTAAATAACAATGATGTGTGAGTATAAGGGCAACTATATGTCTAAATAACAATGGCGTGTGAGTATAAGAGCAACTATATGTCTAATAAAACAATGGCGTGTGAGTATAAAAGCAACTATATGTCTAAATAACAATGGCATGTGAGTATAAGAGCAACTATATGTCTAAATAACAATGGTGTGTGAGTATAAGAGCAACTATATGTCTAAATAACAATGGCGTGTGAGTATAAGAGCAACTATATGTCTAAATAACAATGGCATGTGAGTATAAGAGCAACTATATGTCTAAATAACAATGGCGTGTGAGTATAAGAGCAACTATATGTCTAAATAACAATGGCGTGTGAGTATAAGAGCAACTATATGTCTAAATAACAATGGCATGTGAGTATAAGAGCAACTATATGTCTAAATAAACAATGGCATGTGAGTATAAGAGCAATTATATGTCTAAATAACAATGGCAGTGAGTATAAGAGCAACTATATGTCTAAATAACAATGGCGTGTGAGTATAAGAGCAATTATATGTCTAAATAACAATGGCGTGTGAGTATAAGAGCAAACTATATGTCTAAATAACAATGGCGTGTGAGTATAAGAGCAACTATATGCCTAAATAACAATGGCATGTGAGTATAAGAGCAAACTATATGTCTTCAGTAATAAAGAAAAGACGATGTCATACGTTGGTACATGTGATGAGAAGAGATAATATCGAATAGCAAAGCAAGCCCTCATATGGGAAACAACAGGTAAAAGAAAAAAGAGGAAGACCCAGGGAGACACTGAGAAGAACATTGATGAGAGAGGCAAGAGCAGCAGGAATCGGCTCCCTCAATGAGATAGAACTGCTTGCACAGAACAGAGACAGATGGCGAGATTGAAAAATATCTTTAAAAGAAAACTGCTAGAACACAAAATCATATAGGAGAAGGTGTATCTTGGTCTACGCCCTATGGGCCGGTTACGGCTCGAAAGGTCAATAGATAGATAGAATGCTAAAATAACAATGGCATGTGAGTATAAGAGCAATTATATGTCTAAATAACAATGGCGTGTGAGTATAAGAGCAACTATATGTCTAAATAACAATGGCGTGTGAGTATAAGAGCAACTATATGTCTAAATAACAATGGCATGTGAGTATAAGAGCAACTATATGTCTAAATAACAATGGCGTGTGAGATAAGAGCAAATATATGTCTAAATAACAATGGCATGTGAGTATAAGAGCAACTATATGTCTAAATAACAATGGCATGTGAGTATAAGAGCAACTATATGTCTAAATAACAATGGCGTGTGAGTATAAGAGCAACTATATGTCTAAATAACAATGGCGTGTGAGTATAAGAGCAACTATATGTCTAAATAACAATGGCATGTGAGTATAAGAGCAACTATATGTCTAAATAACAATGGCGTGTGAGTATAAGAGCAACTATATGTCTAAATAACAATGGGCGTGTGAGTATAAGAGCAACTATATGTCTAAATAACATTGCGTGTGAGTATAAAAAGCAATTATGTCTAAATTGCGATGCAAGGTCAAGAGTAGTTCTTTAATAAATGTATTTATGCTGCAAGCTTACCTCCTGACTATCTCTAGCTTTCTTAGCATCATCTTCATTGTACCTATTACAGTTATACCTGGAGACAGAATACAAGATGAATCAGAGATTAACTTATACAACAACATAATATAATTATCAGTCAGTAATTTATTTTTGCAAAATGCATCAATTTAATACACAACATCAGGCATTTGAACTACATGAGCCAGTTGTTTCATCACATTCTGACTCATCTTATATGTCCATGAATACTGTCAACATATTTGTTTCTTTATTGTATCAGTATAATACATTCCATGACTATTCACTTTAATTATTAATATATGGGACTAAGTATGCATTATCTTCTTCTTCTACCTTTCAATTCCATGTGGAGCGTAGGCCTTCAACAGACACTTTCCAAGCCGTTCTGTTTCTTGCCATTCTTTTAAGATCATTCCACGCCGTCCCCATCATCTTCATCTCTGCTTCCATCTGTCTTTTCCAAGGATATTTTGGTCTTTCTGTTTGTCTTTTTCCTTGGAGATTCCCAAAAAAAGGCCTGTTGTGTAATACTACTCTCAGTTGGCATCCACAGTGTGTCCTATCCAGCACCATATTTTTCGCTGTATCTCTTTATCCACTGGTATTTGACTGGTACATTTCCTTAATTCTATGTTAGTGATTTTGTCCTGCCATTTCCATCCTTTTATTCTGCGTAAGCATCCACTAATAAAGGTCTGTAAAGTATGCATTACATCAGATTTATTTTTTAACACCTTTATTTACATTATTTTGATAACCAAACTTTAGAACTTCAATGATTCCCTTAAATTTGGCTTAGTCTACACTTTTGCATCTGTTGCTTAATTTCTTTGTGCAATTGTGTGGTTTAATTTCCAATAACAATTGTCATTCAAATAAATAAAACTTTTTAGAAAGAATCTACAAGATAAATGCCACTATAATGGAATGCATATGACATAGGATGGGAGCCTACTAGTAAGACGAAATTACAAGTGTTGAACTAAGAAGATATTTAGCAATTACCTTTAGAGTAGAATATGTAACTTAAAATAATTAATTAAATTTAAAGAAATAATAAAACAAAATATGTAAAACAAAAAAAACTATCCATGATCCAAACATCTATCAACAAATGGTATGAAAACAACTAATTGAAAAGATATATTTGAAAAAAAGATGGATTAGATAGAAAAAAATAGATAAATTTGGAAAATATGACCACATGAGGCCAACTTTAGAGCAAAAGACTGCAAGCTATCTCTCCCTTTGAGTAAATGAAGAAAAAGAAAAGAGACAATCTTGAAAAATGTTGATTTGTTCTCAAACACATTCAAAAGGATGAAAAATGATATTTTTTTAAAATATCTAATGTGTATTAAAGTTTAATAGCACTGTCTAACTCACCTTCAAATACTAATGTCTACGACTTGAGAAGTTAATGCACTTTCACCATTATAGTAACATGAAATTGACTTACTTTTACCAAAGGGGGAAAAATATTTGAAAAACCCACCATGAAGAACCATGAGGTTCCCAAGGTCCAAGACAAACCCAGCAGAAATCTGCTTTGCAGTTCTGATTCTTACAGACCATGTGGTTGCAGCCGCCATCTTTCTCTATCGTAACGTGACATTTTGGGCATTCCTTAAAAATGGAAAAAAAATTGTAAACATGACTTTAAAATATCAACTTTCCTTCCTCTTTCCCTCTCCATCTTCCCCCTCTACAATCTCTTTCACTACCACATTTACCACACTAAACTTGATTTTACAGGATAAGTGATAATCTAACATATAAGAATAGCCAAGACCACAAAAAAATACACAAAACTGCCATGCTTTTTTTTTTAAAACTATAATTGTTTTAGTTATCCAATATGGTGATGTATTTACTGCTCTAAAGTCAAAAAAAAATTAATGTCAAAGATATACAAGGAACTGCGATATTTAAAATTTAAAAAAAGCAGACCATAAAAATTGACAAACTGCACTTAAAAGTAAAGCCTGGTAAATGTCACTTAAACATAAAGACTGACAAATGTCACTTGAATAAAAGCATATTACAATAAAAATTTAGTACATTATAGTTAGCTGGGTATTTTCATTTTGTTGGATTCAGCAAGAATGACCTGAATATTTAAATACGCATCTGTTATCTAGAGTAATATGCTTGACTACCCCTGTGTAGACGCTACTCAATGTCCTTGGTAGTCTTAGAGAAAGAAAACTCATATCCTATGTAATCTGCTATTCCTTATGAGTGATACATATAATGTAAGTGACACAATACCTTTGTGTTTGCTGCAATCCAGTTTGATGTTTCACTATCATCATCACATTTCTTTATCCACTGCTTAAGCCACTTGCAACGCACAGGATCATGCCAATTTTCTCCGCACGAAAAACTAAAATAAAAATATATTCAACTTCAATATTTAATTTTAATTTTTTTAAAAAGCAAGGAGAAATAGGAACAAAATTATTTTCTACATTTAAAATTACCACCACTCTGGCATTAGTATTGACAAACAAGTGGGAATTAAGTTAAGAATCCTAGACATTTTAAGGTAAAACAATCAGTGCAATCATGATTTGGAAATGTACTTTTATAGTTTCAAGAAGAAGGCACACTGCTCATAAGATGGCAAGATTCAACAATAGTTCCGAAGCACCTAAGTTCATTTCATGGTGACATCCTGTGGGCAACATGTAAACAAGACTTTGCCATTTGTGGTTTCTTCCATAGAGAATACGAAAGGATGAAGTTTCCAATTACAGACCACAGAAAACCAACAAATTCAAAGATACTATCTTGTATGAGATCACTGTAATGCCATATGATGTCAGCAATTATAAGGTGTAGCCGCAGGATTATGCAGACACAATAGGGAAAACAAATATAGATAATACAATTAAAATGGCAATTAGCTGATAAAACAAAATGTAAACATGGGTCTTTTTCATTTAAAATACAATTTTGAAAAGTGTCTATGAGTTTCTTTACTTCCTTTTATAAAAATGTAATTTTCAAACAGATATTCTACATGCATTAAGCAATTAATGAAAGGAGAAAATAACAACAACAAAATGACTCAATTGTACAGCAAAAATATAGAAATGTGCCACGGGAAACAAAAGTATCTGTTGTCTGCTACACAAGTGCTGCAAATGATTAATTTTGAACAACAAAAATATAACAATTAATGTATGCCTACAATAAAAGTATACAAATAGAAAATAATTTCTTATTTACATTGATACCTGTGTAGAAAAATAATGTTTACAATTGAAATGTGTTAGTGAAATGGTCAACCAAGAACAACAAGTCAGATTTATTGCACAGAATTACCAGCTTCTAGGTTCACCCAGTCTTAAATGGGGACCTAAATTATTTCTCAGGAAGCAGGATGGCCTGATGCAGCCTGGGTTAACATTAAAACCATTGTTGCTGTTGTTGTTATGGATGTTAAGTCTGTGATCTGATGCCCTATGGTCCAACTATTTTTGCTAATGGGTGTGTTAAGAGTGAGTGATAATTTCAGTAATTCCAGTAGTTGGAATGTTGGAGCTTGACAAGAAAGATGTAATGAAGGTTTTCTTTTGATAACTGAATAGCAAAAGGATTTATTAGGATGTGGGGATGAGACTCTAGGAAACAGAAATCAAGCTGAGTTCAAGTGAAAGAAAATGAAAAAATATATATCCAGTGAGTAACAGGAACCATCAGCATGCATATTATGTGTCATCTATAGGGAACCCTGAGCTTCGATATGTCTGCCCAGATCACAGTGAGGTCAATCCATCATCAATAATTTAATATCTTTTAGACTTGATTGACCATAAAAAATCATTGAATTTAATTATATTGAACAAAATTAATACATTCTTATTAAAAGATTGATTTATAAAATCTTATTAACCCTTAATTGCGATATCATCATAAAAATTACCACCTAAAATACATTTTGTTTTTAATTCAACAGTTTGCCGCGATCAAACATTTCCCTCTTCCCTAAAGCTTCATAATTACTCATTCTGGTTATCCCTTAGTGTTGGATCTTTTTATCTGTTGTTGGATTTTTTTTTTCCCCCATACACCATAGTCAAAAGTACTATGGTATCATAAAACGCTGCTGTTATTTTTTTTTTATTTTTTACAAATTCAGCCAATTTTCAAGAGGGGAACAATCAAAAAATGCAATGCTGCTGTAAAGCTGGTAGCAGGGAAAAAGTGGTGGTGTGTAACATACACTCCTACAAAGAATGGTTATGGTTATGGAAGGCCCCGGTATCACTGCAAACGAAATAAAATCCATAATTGCTCAACTGTCCATGCCAGTGGAGTCATCCGAATTACTATCTCATCTCCCAAACAAAGAAAGGTAGCCGTAGTCCCCATCATAGCAGTCTCAGCACACGCCAAAAGACATATGGCGAAACCGCACAGAAAGTGAACACAGCCATCTGTTCTCCATCATACGATATCATCACTCATCGTAAACAATCGAAACATGATCAAAACAGATGAAACGCACAGCTCACAGAGCACTTAACTCAGTAGCTCCTGCAACAAGCCTGACTTGGAATATGAGGATACTGCAACAAAGAACACTATTCAGACATAGCCTTTAATGGTTTATCTGCTTATCCACCATATTGGCTGAAAGTTCATGTCCTCCTGAAAATGATGATCGTCATATTTTTTTTTTTAATGTATAGCGCTTGATGATGCTAGGACATCACCTTGACTCCAAATCCGAACTTATGAAACACAGTTAGTCATTGGACTATCCCAGTCGCACATCAAACAACAGACTGTAAGATCTCCCTGCAATGTGAATTTGTGAAATTATGAATCCCTCCTGACCAACATGAACCTTCGGGACTCACCCCAGTGCTGCGAAGTCATGTATGAAACTCCATTCCGCCTTTCACTATTAGCGTATGGCCATTTTAGGGATATACAATCAGCCATTGTGATGACGTAGCACACACAACAATCTCTATCTATTGACCTTTCGAGCCGTAACCGGCCCATAGGGCGTAGACCAAGATACACCTTCTCCTATATGGATTTTTTGTTCTAGCAGTTTTCTTTAAAGATATTTTATCAAATCTCGCCATCTGTCTCTGTTCTGTGCAAGCAGTTCTATCTCATTGAGGGAGCCGACTCCTGCTGCTCTTGCCTCTCTCATCAATGTTCTTCTCAGTGTCTCCCTGGGTCTTCCTCTTTTTCTTTTACCTGTTGTTTCCCATATGAGGGCTTGCTTTGCTATTCGGTTATTATCTCTTCTCATCACATGTCCAACGTATGACCATCGTCTTTTCTTTATTACTGAAGATATTAGTGGTTGATTGGCGATTTCTCTAATTTCCTCATTTGTTTTGAATTCGTTCCATGCTATACCAAGTATTTTCCTTAGACATTTATTTTCGAATGCGTTCAACTTTGACACACAACAATGGCTGCGCCCATAAAATCCCAATTACTCTAATAATGCAGCCAACAACGCACGAATAGGTGGTGCACAATCTCTAAAGTGAAAACTGCGATTGACTTGGCAGCACAGTCCATATTAATGAGTTGTAACATGTAAATACTTGGTGTTAAACAATTCCAACAATAGCCTTGGAACAGCACTCAATGTGTTGACGTAAACCGCATATCAACTCTAGACAGGGGAAGGTCGCATTCACAAACTTGGACTTGACAAAGAGGAGCATTGAGGTGTGTACGACTCAGCATCATCAGCTAAATTTACCAGTTAGATAATCAGATTGTTTTTAACGCAGAAAATTGCATTGAAGAGCCGGAACTAATCAGTCCCCAAATGCAATTTCTGCAGCGGTCCAGAGAACGTAAACCTCGTTCCACCATGTTGGAAATGGAAATTACAGAATCCCCATAAAGTTTATTAATCTGATAAGAACAATGTATGAAGGAAGGAAATGCAGTGCTGTGCACAAAGGGGAGCTTACAGAAAAGTATGGTGACAGCTTTACAAAAGAAGGACAATATAACATATTTTACATTTCAGCCTATATGCTGCCTTCATCAGAAAACAGAGAAAATACAAACAGAAACAGGCAATGAATGATGAGTTACTCTATTTTGAAGATTCTAAATTTTCAAGAAATTTGTTTTATTTTTTTCCCCATTTAACTGGGGTGATAGTAGCATAATTCCCCTATAATTTGTGCACTCCTGTAAACTTCCTTTCTTTGGTAGTTTGATTATATAACCTTCTTTCCAGTCTTTATATATTTCTTCCCTCTCCCAAATTTTATCTAATAGATTATGTAACATCTTGGTAGAGGTTTATTATTCAGTTTAGTATGGTAGGGAATATCTAGATCAGATAGGTACTTCTTGAGCCTTTAACTGAAATTCATAACACAACGTTCATAAACAATAACAAATAAAAGACATGTAAGACAGGCCTTAAATGTTCTATTATAACAAGAACAATGAACTGCTCACCAAAAGGTATGGCCACATACACAGGTCACTGGCTTTGCATCATGGTGAGCCACCTTAACTGCGTGACCACAGTCTGGGGCTGGGCACCATCTCAATAACCTGTTACACTAAAAATGTTCAAATATAGTTAAGTAACATTACAGCATATTCAATCCAGTCAAATTGAATTCAACAATTAATGTGTTCTTTTACTTAGTTCTTTGTTCAGTTCAATGAAACAAGCAGAAATGAAATGGTCACTTTAATCATTTACAAGTCATTAGTAGTTTATTTTGTTCATCAGTCTCAAATGTTATCTTGTAATCAAGGATACTGAACCGTTATGTCAAATCAATGACCTAACTCCAATATATTTCTATCATCATCATCGAGTGCCGTCTCCGCAACGAGGGTTGGCTACCATGGAGCGCCATTCTGCTCTGTCTCTTGCTTTGATGGTGCAGGTTGTCATAGGCTGATTTGTCCATCTTTTGATGTTACTCGTCCATGTTAGTCTTGGTCTGCCTCTGCCTCTTTTACCTTGTATTTTCCCCTCCAGGATTACTTTAGTAGGCTGTTGTGTCTTTTAACATGGCCCAAAAATCATATTATACTTCTATCATCTGACTCCAACTCCTACACAAATTAAGTTAAAAATCATTTTTATTACAGTAAAGATGAGAATGTTAACAAAGTCAAAAGAGGACTCTGCAATAAAACAAAAGGGAAAGCACACAAAAAAAGGCAATTGGTAAATTTAAACTAATTCTGACTTCATCCATAATTACTTTAGATCCATGGCAGCAACTCTTAGAGCCTTTCACTTTAAAAAAAATGAAATTTGTTATTTCCAACCTACAGTATTTTTAAGCAGTCTAATTACTGAATTAAATATTATGCTGAAATGTTATGCTAAAGTAAAGAAACACTACCAAATTTATTTTTTTTAATAGTGTAGAGCAAAGTTCTTTTTGTAATAAAGAAGATGGCAATTATGTTTATACTGGTGGCAGAAAATAAAACAAAGTCAAAGTGAACATTACACATCTTTGAATGAAGGGAACCATGATAGCTTCGTAGTTAGTGAACTGGACTACTAAGGACAAGAGGTTGGGTTTGATCCTGATCGATGGCTGCCTTAAAAGAGTATTGAATTTTTGGAGGGAAAGAAAAGCAGCATGGGCGTAATACAAACCACATTACCTTAAAAATAATGTGCCAAAGGTATATAAAAAATATCGGCATTACACCAATTTCCTTAGATGCCACTAAGTGATGTGACAGTGCTCTTTCTTTCTATATAACTCATACCAACAAAGCATGGCTGCATGAGAAGAATGTGACAGTACTAAAGTGGTTCAGCAACAGTCCTGATCTAAACCGAATTGAAATCATTTGGGCATTAATCGTTTATTTTTTTTTTTTTAAACTGTCTTTGAACAACTGAAGCAAGTAGCCAAAAATACTGGTACAGACTGACTCACAATTACCTTATTAACATTTGTGTGAAGTATTCCTCACTGCACACAAGTATGTCCTGCTGGATAAGGCAACATTATATTGTACTGAAACCACTGTTTTTATAGACAGAAGAGATAGCAGTCTCCCTCTGGACTAACAGTTTTTATTATTTGCTTCTATGAGAGTGCTGCATTACAAAAATATGACTGCCTTTTTTTTTTTTTTGCAATAATCTGAATAATGTAATAAACCACAAAGGATCAACAATTTGATCAATGCTGATTGGAAAAGTTAACATGACAACAGCTCACAAGTTACCTTAAGTACGATGTGATCAACAAACATGTCTGAGAAGATCATGCCATAAAAATAATGGAAGTAAAAGAGAGACATAAATTGTTTAATAATAGAAAGTGTTATTTCACATAGTTGTCTCATTGTAAATATAGCATCAGTACAGCTTTTGCCTTTCTGAATCTGAATTGATTATTACTTAATTGAGGTTCTATTATGTATCTTACTCTCCTCTCTAATATTTTAGCAAACATTTTACCAACTTGACTCAATAGGGATATTCCTCTGTACATTTCACACTCCCTTTTGGAAGAATAAGGGAAGTAAAAGGGAGTGCTAAATGTACAGAGGAATAACCCTATTGAGTCAAGTTGGTAAATTTTTGCTAAAATATTAGAGAGGAGAGTAAGATACATAAATAATAGAGTCTCAATTAAGTAATAATCAATTTGGATTCAGAAAAGGCAAAAGCTGTACTGATGCTATATTTACATTGAGACAACTATGTGAAAAAACAATAGAATATGACAGAAACCTAAATATAGTGTTTATAGATCAGGAAAAAGCGTTTGATCGTGTGGACAGGAACAAACTTTGGCAAACTTTAGAAACATACGGGGTAGCAGGACAACTACTAGAAAATATAATAGCACTATATAAAAACAGTCAAAGTGCCGTCAGAACATCGGAAGGTCTGTCAGAATGGTTTCAGGTTACAACAGGAGTAAGACAAGGATGTGTCCTCTCACCACTCCTCTTCATCATATATATGGACAAAATAAATCAGGAAACAACCAACAACAAGGACAAATCAAATAATAACATAGCGGTAGAAAACTCCAACATCAATGAGCTACTCTTCGCAGATGACCAATGCCTAATATATGAGGATGAAAACCTGCTACAACAGCATTTAACATCTCTAGATAAAAGCTGCACAAACTACAGTATGAAAATTAACACAGCAAAAACAGAGGCTATAAGAATAAGCAAATTAAGACACCCATTAAACATCAAGATCAAAGACAAAGAAATAAAACAAGTAGAGGAATTCAAGTATTTAGGCACAATGTTCACAGAAGATGGAAAACTAGACAGAGAAATTGACATTAGAATACAAAAAGCAAATGCTGTCACATACCAGCTTTCACCATTGTTAAGACTTCCAAACATTTCTATGCCAGCTAAACAACAAATGATAAATAGCATCTTCATACCAACTTTGCGCTATGAAAGTCAAACATGGACCCTTTCTAAACACATTTAAGAAAGATCAATACATGTGAGGTGCGATGCTTGAGAAAAGTAACAAACAACAACAAGAAGAGATAGAATACCAAATGAAACCATAAGAAAAATGGTAGGAACAAAACCCTGCCAAGAATATATAGAACAAAAACTTAAATGGTTTGGCCACCTGGTCAGAATGAATCCTCACCAATCACCATCAAGGGCGTTCTTCTCGAGAATGCATGGAAAAAGACCAAGAGGAAGATCCAGAAGAAGATGGATAGATGCAGTGACAGAGACATGTAACAACAAAGGAAAATCACTAATTCAGACAATTCGAGCAGCACAAGAACGACAAATGATATAAACCACGACACCTTTTAGGTATCAGTGAAAGAGAAAAGAAGAAGAAGAATAATAGAAAACTAATAATAGGAAACTAATAATAGGAAACTAATAAAAGGAAATAATAGTATTTGTAAAAATTACTTCTAAAAAAGTGTTGCACTTCAATGAAAAAGTCAATATAACTGAAGCTTCAGTTACTTACCTCTACAAAACTATTAGTTATAATTTGCTGATATTTCAATTTTACTTTCTGATCTTATCAACTCCCTGTGAATAACACAAAAACACAAAATGAAAGAAAAAAAAATATGAAATTGTAAGATATATGATGATAGGGTATGAAAATAAGGACTGAAGTAGCATTTACAGTAATGATAAGTAGCTGAGTGCACAAATAATAAGAACATGTATTTATTTCACCAGCTGCAGTAAACCTTTTATTTTGGATGTGATAAGTCTGACACTTTTCTTGTCTGCTATTATCATTTTTTCTAATTATATGAGTCAGGTGACAATTTTTTCAGCCATATCACATGAACATGTCTTCCCTAAAACTAAAACATATCAATTCTCCACATGCAAGCTTAATTTGCTGGTTTGGACAGAACTAAATCACATGAAATATGCACTACTTTTTTTTTTTTTAACTATTCAAAGACCATGGGTGGCTGAGTGGTTAGTGTGCTTGCTTCCTGGTGGCTGAATGGTTAGTGTGCTTGCTTCCTGGTGGCTGAGTGGTTAGTGTGCTTGCTTCCTGATCAGAAGGGCCTGGGTTCAATTATCAGAAGTGATGGGGTTTTTTTTAAGGTGGCCTACAAGGCTTTGGGGTTCACCCAACCTCTAAAAATGAGTAGCAATGATTTTTCAGGGAAGAAAAGGCTGCCAGGCATGATACCAACCACATCACCCAAAAATGTGCCATGGTCATGGAAAAAATATGGTTACTAACACCATATTCCCCATATGCCTAGTAAGAGGAGGAACTTTTAATATTATTCAAACTTCTGCATAATATTTGTTCCTGTTTAAAACCTATGGCGCACTATATATTTTTATTATATTAAATTAGGAGAGTAATGCTGTATCACATAAAATGTTATTACTATAGCACATTAATAGTGAATTCAATATTTATAAGTTATTATGTGGGTAAATCTAAAGTAATAAGTAAAAATGTAACAGGCCAAAATGTAATTAAAGGTTATAAAGTAATATACTCAATGACAATACTTTTACCTAATTTAGTTTTTGAAGTATATTTATTTATGAGAGCTGTTAAAATAAGACTGAACTTTTCAAATAGTGAATTCAATGGCACAGCGTTGTAGCTATGGTAGGTAATCAGAGGTTGGGGTGTTTGCTGTAAAGATATTGCTCATTTTACAACAATTTAAGTTCTGTCCCCTTATCAATAGCCCTCTCTACTGGTGATAAAAGGTTTCTTCTGTTGTTGAAATACTTCCTGGAACATACTGTATGTGATGGTGTACAGTTCTTCCAATGCTCTAAGTTTTGTAAATGAGAGAAATGTCTGTTGGGCACAATTATTGTTTGATATTTTGTCAGAAAACTGCAGAGAAAACTGGAAACTGTCACATTCCAAAGTGCAACCTCCAAGTCACACTCACTATGAATCTTGCATTGACTTGACACATCCAAATTCTATTCAAACAAAATTTGATGGCAACATCCTATGCTAATTTCAACTTTTGAAGAAACTGGTTGAAGAAAATGTCATTTCATTAATTTCTTGCTGGGGTCAACAAAATAGTCAGTGACTAGACATCTTGTTGGAAATCAACCAAGCTTATGTTGTGTCGATCACTGGCAGGTTTGCTGTTTTAAGGTCAAGGACAAAAGGAAAAAGATATCTCAAAGTATTAACAGTAATGTCAATCAAGTTGATGAATGACTGGTTAATGACACCACAACCTATGAACTTCTGTTTTGCCTGATGCAAACAAATTATATTAGCAAATATTTTTTTTACAAATAACTGTATCACTGAAGCTGAATTACTGCCAAAGAGTGAGAAATCACAGCACCTGATTAGCAGAAAAACAGAAACGGCACTAAGAATCATAGAAAAAATGTAATTAAAATAGACAACCATCATCAGGATCATCCAGTTGTCACAAATTACTAAGGACATCAATAATAATATAACAATAGAGTAACTATTAGAACAAGCAATATTAGTTCTAAAATTTGAACATGAGTTATGGACAATGGCAGCTGACAATTAAAGTCTGAAATGAGATACCTGATGAAGGATGTACGAGTGTAAATAAAAACAAGTAAGGCAACTTGATACATGATGATCTTGTAAGGGAATTTTATAACAGAAACAGCTCAGATCATCTGGTCAGGTCAAGTGAAAGGATCTAAACTGATCATGAAGGAACAGACAGAAAATGAATAAACACTGAAGTATAAGCTCTGCACATCTCAAAATTAAACTGCAAAACAATTTCAGACCGTACATGATTAAAAGACAGCTGATGCAATAACATAGTGGTTTCTCCAGCAAATTTCCTTCAAATCAACAGTAGAAGAGGAAAGGCAAATTAAAATGTCATCTATATCACTGTTGTGAACGATAACTTTTTCCTGAGAAATAACGTAAATTATTAAGATAACTTTATTTAAGAACTCACATTACACTTTTGTCATCAACAAGAATATCACAGCCATATGCAGCACAAGAAATGGTTTGTCCCATGCCTTCATCCATAATCTTTGATGTAAGGTACTCTGCCCAACATTGGGCACAGAAGCGATGGCCACACTCTAGACCTTTCATTTCCTAAACAACAATTGTAAAAAAAAGCAGCCTTTTTTAACAAATAAAGTGAAAAATGGTCAGCAGTAGTTATTTCTACACTAATTATCATAGAATTTAAATAAACCCTAAAAATTATGTAAATCAATATAAGGTGTTGTCACAGCACACAGTGGCTGTCATGCCTTGTGATGGTGTGGTAACAATAAAACCTCACTACCTTACACAGTAAGTTCGGGTTCGATCCTGACTGATGGGTGCCAGGTTCACCCAGCCTTAAGTGGGTACCGGATTTTTTCTGGGAAAGTAAAGCAGCACGAGCGTAATACCGACCACATTACTCCAAAAATCATGTGCCGAAGGTCTGTAAAAATTATGGTCACTAACACCATATTCCCTGATACGTGAAATATCTGAGGACCTGCAAGAACATATCAACAGGCTAAACAACACTTGTAAACAATACAACATGAAAATCAACATAAACAAAACTGAAAGTAATGGTAATAGCGAGAAAGAAAGAAAAACTAAACATCATAATAGATAATATGACTCTGAAGCAAGTAGACAATTTTAAATATCTGGGCAGCAAGTTAACACAAGACAATAACCAAGTGACAGAGATAGATATAAGGTGTAGCAAAGCATGCCAAGTTATAGGCCAAGTATCAACACTATTTAAAAACAAAGCAATAACTACGGAAGCAAAAAGGGCAATATACAAATCAATTTTTCTACTAACTCTGTGCTATCAGTGCCAGAATTGGACGCTGGTCTTTAGAACAATAAGAAAGATAACGACCACCGAAATGAAATGTGTCAGAAGAATGACAAGAAACGGATTAAGGGACAGAGTAAGAAATACCGACCTGAGGAAGAAACTCAAAATTGAACCAGCCATCGAATACATAAAGAAACAACAGATAAATTTGTTCGGCCACATAACAAGACAAAAAGAACTAACAATGACTCAAAGAGCCATAAACAACTGCTACGAAAACGCCAGATTAAGAGGAAGACCGAAAAAGAGATGGATAAAGGGAATACTAGAGTCACTAGGAGGGATAAAACCAGAATAGGCCAACAGAAGAGCAAAGAATCGCAGATTGTATTCTCCCCTCGATGCCAATGGCGATAAAGGAAGGATAGAAGAAGAAGATTCCCTGTACGCCACTTGGGGGGGGGGGGGGGGGTAGTGCCAGCGGACTGGTTGGTCTCAACACAAGACGCTGGCTTCCAACCAGAAGCTGTAGGTTGGGATCGAACCCTACCTCTTGTCCTTTTTAGTCCAGTTCACTAACCACTGAGCTATCGCAGCTCCCATTCCACGGATAAACTTGTATTAAATAGTGGCAGTCAGTGATGGTTCTCTTATTGTTGTCCTCTAGAATCAAATCCATACAAAAGCATTGAAATAACGAAAAACACCCTTCTCTATGTGGTGCACTTGTGCATACACACTATTCCTGGTTCCACAGTAAAAAAAAAACAATTAATCATCAATAGCTTCAGACTATCATCAGAAAAAAAAGTGTATTATAGAAGAATTAGAGTATCATAAATTAACCAATATATGCAGTTACTTTGTAAGTAAACTATTTCTAGCATCCACCACAACAAAGAAACATGTGCAGTTTTACCTTGCCATGTAAACAAGTTCATCATGTAATCATCATCATGACAAGTAATCATCGAAATTCTGTTATTTATAACAGTATATTTAAATTAGTAAAATTAATTATAAGTCTTAATATTTATTTCAAATATCACAGTGGAAATATGTACAAGATTAAATTAAACATCATCAAAATGGCAAATTTCAGTTCAGTACTGAACAAATTAACCTCATAGAGGGTTGTTAGTAAGAAAGATACCTACTTCCACTGCCCTGGTAAAGTAACAAATTTCACAAAGGAGGCTGTCATCTGAGTAACTATTGCGTGCAGAACGCTGTGGGAAAAAAAATATTCTGAATAAACATTTTATAATAGCTTATTATTTAAAACTACAGATATGAAGAAGCCACGATAGCTCAGTAGTTAGTGAACTAGAATACAAAGGACGAGTTCAACCCTGATCAACAGCTTCCTTAAATGGGCACCAGATTTTTTCTGGGAAAGTAAAGCAGCATGGGCATAATACCTACCAGATTACCCCAAAAATTGTGTGCTGAAGGTCTATAAAAATCATGGTCACTAACACTATATTCCCTATATGCCACTTGGTGTGACAGTGCACTTTACATTTACTTACAGATATGAAGGCACACTTCAGTGGTAGATTTCATGTTTAAAAGTAAGCTAAACTTTTAAGCAGTTAACACCAAAGAAAAACCTTCAAACTTACTCAAGAATTGCAACATGAAGGTCTCATTCAAATAGATATTTAATATTGATTTCAATCAAGCTGAAAGTGGCAAAAGTTGCTGAAGAAGTATGAAAAACATTGTGTTATAAAAATCAGAAATTAACCCAAAAACTTTTCAGAAGATCCAGGATGGATACTACTTTTCAAACTTTTAATTATCCTTTTTTTATTTCCATAAAACAATATCCCAACATTTCCTATCTTCTATGATTTCAAGACATAGTTGGAGCTGCCTTTCTCACTATGAAATAATATACATAGGGGTTTTAAAGCAGAACAAAACCTTAAAAGAAAAAGAATCTTAGCATAAACAAGCATACAGATCAAGAGACATATAAAATATTAAGGACATTTAAATGTTGAAGCCAGAGCAACAACACTGTCATTGACAAGAATCAAAGAATTTGTCCAAAGCAAAAACTAGTAACAAGCATTAATTATTGGGAATTTTGATAGAAAAGCTAATCATAATTTCCTAATATCTTGTTCAAATTGAGTGGTGTTGAAACTTTCTTTATAAGAGTGCATAATAAATAAAGGATGATGCAATGCAGACATGAAATGGCTGTGTAATTTGTTAAGACATCTGGGAAAACCTTACTAGTGAAATTCAACATGTTGTAACAGATATGTTTATTGAATCATTCTTACCAGTCCAATGCAACCATGACTCAAAATAAAATTTGCTGCACTGTAACAAACACAGCCAAAAGAAATTGTATGCAAATGTTGAGGTCATAAGAAGACAGCGCAAGAACTTTACTCAACATCACTTTGCTTAATCAACTACTGTCAATTAAAAATATTTGAGAATAGCAGAGATAGAAATCTCTCTTTGCTGATGATGAGGTCATAATAGCTGTCAAAGAAATTCATATATCTATATATAATATCTACTGTCATTGAATAAAGAATGCAAAATGAAAATAGGCACTGAAAAAAATAGAAGTCATATAAATAGTAAGACAAAAGAGGCATTAAACATTGCTATAGAACACCAAGTTATAAAAGAAGTAACACACTTCAAATATCTGGGAACAATACTCTCTGAAAATGGTAAAATCGATAAAGAAATAGACACCTAATGTAACATGGCAAACCAAATATTGGGACAGCTATCTTCTATACTTCAACACAAAGCAATACATATCACAACAAATAAACATCTTATACAGAATATATTCATTCCCCAGTGCTATCAGTACCAAACAGGGCCACTTTTGACTAAACATAAAAGGAAGCTTGTCATCACCATCACAAAGACAAGATGAGAAGCGCTTGGAGTGAGCAGAAGATCAAATTAGAAATGAGGTCAGTGAGAAAGAGTGGGCATTGAACCAATCCTAAACTAGATACAGAAACAACAAATAAAATGGTATGCCCATATAGAAAGAATACTAAGTGATTCCTTATTATACAAAGCATATATTAAAAGAGGGGAAAAGCAAAAGGCAGGCTCAGAGTAACATGGACAGACATCAAAGAAATACTACAACAGCACCAATTGTCAATGGTTGAAGCTGCCAGAAGGGTGAAAACCAGAACTTTATATCTCCCTTCACACCAAACTGGGTACAACAGGAAGTGATGAAAGAAGAGATAGATGTAGTAGATGTAGTAGATGTGGTAGACTTAGAGCATTATTATGCTTCTGGATTTATTCATGGGTTCACAGTTGTTTGTTTTAATCTCAAAGTAACATTTTAGTTACACTCTTGGAAATTTTGCAACATTTATGGATGAAGATGTCCTGAGACTAATACTGTGCTTCTCTCACTCTTCAAATTTATATTTTATTTAGAAAGTGGTTTCTGTTTGTGACACCAGAAACAAAATGCACAATTTTTAGTTAAAGCAAATATCTACCTATGAATTATATTTTAATTGTTAAGCTCGTAACTGAAAGGTCAAAGATTGGTAAATCTGAGAGTGGGGAGAGGTGCGTGCATGTGTATGTGTGTTACAATATATTTCATTTTTAGCCCCAAAAGTTGTCAAAATTTAAGACACCCTTTCCTCTAATCACTTTGACTGTATCATAAAAGAAGCATGTGTATTTTATCTTCATCGAAAGGCACAAATGGGAAAAGCAATTAAAGTATCAGCGACAAACAACTGTGACTAATATGTGTTAGATTAATTAGGTTCATTAACAGCTAAAATTCATTTTTAAAGATTTGTATTGTTTGTTAGCTTTCATCCCATTAAAAAAACCTTTTACCAAATCATTTCTTCTCTATTTAGTCTTGTCATAAACTGGAACATTGCAGTTATTTTATTGTTTCAAATATATGACCCAAAGTACATGTTGCAAAAGGCCTATGGTCTACCATGCATTTTGATTTAAAAAGCAATATAATATATCTAATATGTAGATTTTGCAATGCATATTAAATGCACTGGTGACAGTTCATACTGACCGTGTTACTTTGCCTGGTTCACGGCGATGTGGACTGACAACATGTGCTTCCAAGAAGAGTTTATCCTGGTCTCCGCCATAGTATCTGCACAAATACCAAATAAAGCAGACATGCTTTAAACAATGTATATATAAACACATCATTATATATTTTATTTATTTTTATTACACAGGAAATTCCTAAAGTCTGGACACAGGCAAAGATACATAGATTAACTGAATGACGATTTCTCTAACTGAATATGAAGATGTGGTCATGTGGAAGTGGTCTCCTCATTAACCTGACCTTAGCCCCCTTGACTTCTTTTTCTGGGGTATGCTAAAGAAGAAGGTGTACTCAAATGAAAATCACAGCTGTAACACACTTGATTGAACACATAAAAAGTGAATGTACTAAAATTGACAGCAATGTAGATTTATTACATCGAGTTCACATGAATTCTGCAAAGTACATCAACCTTTACATCACAAATGATGGAAATCATACTGAATACATCTAATATTCCAATTGAATAAAATGTTGTTAATAAATGTCATTTATTGAAAATATTTATTTTTGTCTGTGTCCAGACATTAGGGACACACTTTACATGTATGTGTTGTGGTGGTTTTCTTCTTCTTCTTCTTTCCTTCCTCATCTGCTTTTCAGCGTCGAGGGGAGATATAATTTGCGGTCTTTTGCTCTTCTGTTCGCCTCTGCTGCTGTTATGTTTCCTAGTGCTTCTAATATTCCATCAATCCAACTTTTTCGTGGTCGACCCTGGGTCTGGTGTTCTCACAACGTTTGTTGAAGGCTCGTTGTGTTGTGTTTTGTTCTTTCTGCCTTGTCACGTGGCCAAACCATTTTATCTGTTGTTTCCTTATATATTCTAAGGCGGGGGCTATTCCTAGCTTTTTTCTCAGTTCTTCATTTCTGATCTTATCTCTCAGACTGTTTCCTGTCATTCGTCTAACACATTTCATCTTTGTAGAGGTTATTTTTCTTATTGTTCTTGCATCTAGGGTCCAGGTCTGGCATTGGTAGCACAGCGTTGGGATGAAGATTGTATTGTATAGTGCTCGTTTTGCCTCCAGAGTTATTTCCTTGTTGGACAATAGTGGTGATAACTGTCCGATGATTTGACAAGCTTTGTTGCATCTTGATTCTATCTCTGCTGTTTGGGAATTATCGTTTGTCATTAGACTTCCTAGGTATTTGAATTCCTCTACTTGTTTTAGTTGTCTGCCTTCTATAGTTATGTTGTTGTTCTGTTTATTTTTGGCGACATTCATGACTTCTGTTTTGTTGATGTTGATTTTCATGTTGTATTTTGTGCCTGAGATGTTGAGTTTGTTTAAGTGTTCTTGTAGGTCTTCTATTGTTTCACATATTAGTGCCTGATCGTCTGCAAATAGAAGCTCGTTGATCTCCTCTGTCTCTGATGGGTTGGCTAACTTGCATATATGGTCCATGTATGTAATAAACAGTAGGGGGGATAGTACGCACCCCTGTCTTACACCTGATCTAACTTCGAAGTGGTCTATGTGGCCTGCTGCTGTTCTGACCCTGCAGCTGCTGTTGACGTAGAGACTTTTAATAAGGTTGATTAGATGTTGGCTACTCCGTATGTTGTTAGTATCTCCCACAGTTGTTCTCTGTTTACTCTGTCGAATGCTTTTTCCTGGTCAATGAAGGCTATGTATGTTGTGGTGGTTTAAGGTAGGAAAACTAATGGGAATAACTACAACAGTCAAAATATAGTACAAATTTATTTGGAAACAAAAAGAAGGAAAACAAATTAATAAGTACCAGTGACCCAATTAAAAGAGCACAATCAATGAAGGTGAGAAAAAGGAATAGGAATTTCATCTATTACTTTGCCTCTAAGAAAGATCAGAAATTTTTCTGAAATAGACAATTAGGCCAAGGTCCGAGCTGCTAGTGTCTTCATATTTGATGCTGAATTTAGTATGACAGTTCCAATAGGCCCTGAAGAATGTGAAACTTAGAAAATCCCCATGGACAGACATTATTAATAAATTATATGGGGAGCTCAAGTTTAACAGCCTGTGATTACCACTGCAAGATTAGTGGTCCATCGGCTAAGACCTTATCTTAACCTTTCAGTTGGCTTCCCTAATAACAGACACATCAAAATAGGCTGGTTAATCAAGGTGAGAACCACTGCACTTGCCACTATGATGGGGTTCGTTGATATAGAATACTTAGTTGTGTAGCACTTCTAAGCATACTGCAATTTATACAGCAATTCATACTGCAATTTATACAGCAATTCATACTGCAATTTATACAGCAATTAATACTGCAATTTATACAGCAATTCATACTGCAATTTATACAGCAATTCATACTGCAATTTATACAGCAATTCATACTGCAATTTATACAGCAATTCATACTGCAATTTATACAGCAATTTAAGAAAGTCATTGCAGACACCCACTTCACCATCATGAGTCTAAGATCTAAATGGCTCACATCTTTCTGTAGCATTCAAGTTATCATCGTGATGACTAGCACACATAAGTCTGTTAAGGAAAACTCTTGAACTAATTATCAAAGCTTGATGAAGAGACAACCCCTCATTCTAGAATTAAAAAATCTCAAAATGAACCTATTATCCAATCTTATTTACAGCATGCCTGGAATAATTAACATAATAAATGGTAGAAATGTACACCATTACTGGTTACTTGAGGACTGACATATCTTGTTGTAAAGAGACAGGTTGGAAAAACTGGCAGTTGCACTGTGACCAGTATTTTTCAGACTTACCAAAAAAATGCATGGTTCTGGAACAACAAACATACAGAAACATATCTTTGACTTAACAACAGGCTTATGAACAAATTTGGAGTAAAAAAAAAAAGTCTCATGATTGAAGATTACTGATGTGGGTATTATATAACTGGATAAAACATAGAGCGTACTTATTTAATTGTATTCCTCTGGGTGACAAGAACCATATAACAATTATTAATTTCAACAACATACAAATGTCATTTGAAAATTTGCTATAAATATGTACACATGTGCAAAAAAAATGGCATTGACCACACAACAGAAATAATTGTGTGTGAAATGTGTGAAAACAAATTCTGTTTTTGCAGTTAATGCAATTTTTCAACAAGTTGCAATAGCAATTATAAATGCATCATCTGCCAATTATGCTCAGATGAGACCATTTTCAGATATGAAATACTTTTTATTCTATGGAATATTGCACTGAGTGCGATTAAATTGCATTAAATCGGGTGCGATTGAATGTGATGATCATCGCACAATAAGCCTTATGAGTCATATGACTAAGATATTACTAAGAATCATCATGCGAAAAGTGCAAAACAAAATCAGTCCAGAAATTAGCGATGAACAGTATGGTTTTGTTAGAGATAAAGGAACAAGCAATGCCATTTATATCATAAGATCTTTAGTAGAAAGAGACATAGAGGTGAAAACAGATCTATACCTATGTTTCATAGATTACACCAAGGCATTTGACAAAGTAAAGCATCAAGAAATAATCAAAATTTTAGAAAGCATAAACATAGATAGCAAAGATCTAAGAATAATAAAGAACATGCACTGGCAACAAACAGTGGCCATAAGAACTGGAAACCAATTGGGAATGTTTCAACAAATAAAACAAGTATTAGACAAGGTTGTGTGCTGTCACCAGATTTGTTTAACATTTATAGTGAGATTATTTTAAGATCCATAAGGAGCATGCCTGGAATAACAATTGGAGGTCGAGGTCATAATATAAATAATCTAAGGTATGCTGACGATACAGTCTTAATCGCTAAGAGTGAAAATGAGTTACAAGAAATGTTGGACATTATAGTGAAAGAAAGCAAAAATAAAGGACTCAGCCTTACTAGCAAAAAGACAGAGGTAATGGTAACAACAAAGAAAAAAAACATCACCTCAGTGCAAAATAAAGACAAGTGGAACAATATTAAAACAGGTAAATGAATTTAAATATTTGGGAACTTTGTTAACTTCAGACGGAAGATGTACAAAAGAGGTGAGATGTAGAATGGCTCAGGCAAAAGCAGCTTTCCAAAAAATGAGGAAGATACTATGCAATCCAATTTTGACAATAGAAACAAGAAAAAGGAGTTCTTAAATGTTACGTAGAGTCAGTCTTAACATATAGATGCGAATCATGGACAATAGGACAACAGACAAGAAAATCACTGGAGTCTATAGAAATGTGGTTCTACAGAAGAATGTTGAGAGTACCATGGACAGTTAAGAAGAGTAATGAAGATGTTCTGAAAGAGGTCAAAGCAAAAAGAGAGCTAATTTCAATATTAGGAAGAAACAATCATCATTTTTTGGCCATGTAATGAGAAGAGATTTTCACTCTTTCACTCTACGACTTATATTGGAGGAACACATTGAAAAGCAAAAACCTTTTGTACTTAACTTCATCGACTTCAAAAAAGCATTTGATAGTATTCATAGAGATTCTTTGTGGAAAATTCTGAAGCAATATGGCTTACCATCAAAAATCATAAATATTATCAAAGACATGTATGATGGTTACACATGTGCAGTTCGAACAGAGGAAGGACTGAGCGAATGTTTCCCAATAGAAACTGGGGTTAAACAAGGATGTATTTTATCGCCCTTGTTATTGGAATTGTTATGGACTTCATAATGAAGAAATGCTGCACTGGTAATAAAGGCATCGAATGGATACAAGGAGACCATTTGGAGGACCTGGACTTTGCTGATGACATAGTTCTCATCAGCAATCAGATAAAAACGATGCAGGAAAACACAAATGAACTATCATCAATAGCCAGCAAAATTGGGCTTGAGGTCAATCATGAAAAGACTAAAGTCATGAAAAGTTTAATTCCAACAAGTGACAAAATATACATGGAAAACAAACCAGTAGAAGAGATCGATCACTTCATCTATCTTGGAAGTCACATTGATCGAGAAGGGGATACGAGCAAAGAAATTAGAATCAGACTGGCTAAAGCAGCAATGTCTTTCAGAAGCCTTGAAAAGTTGTGGAAATCAAAACTCATTAGCACAACACAAAACTTAGGCTATTCAAATCAAATGTACTATCAACCCTTACGTATGCGTGTGAAAGCTGGAAAACAACAAGAGATATAGAAACAAAGTTGAACGCATTCGAAAATAAATGTCTAAGGAAAATACTTGGTATAGAATGGAACGAATTCAAAACAAACGAGGAAATTAGAGAAATCGCCAATCAACCACTAATATCTTCAGTAATAAAGAAAAGACGATGGTCATACGTTGGACATGTGATGAGAAGAGATAATAATCGAATAGCAAAGCAAGCCCTCATATGGGAAACAACAGGTAAAAGAAAAAGAGGAAGACCAGGGAGACACTGAGAAGAACATTGATGAGAGAGGCAAGAGCAGCAGGAATCGGCTCCCTCAATGAGATAGAACTGCTTGCACAGAACAGAGACAGATGGCGAGATTTGATAAAATATCTTTAAAAGAAAACTGCTAGAACAAAAATTCATATAGGAGAAGGTGTATCTTGGTCTACGCCCTATGGGCCGGTTACGGCTCGAAAGGTCAATAGATAGATAGAATGAGAAGAGAACAACTTGAATATATTGTAACAACTGGAAAAATTGGGGGACGAAGAGATAGAGGGAAGCAAAGAGAAAAAATAACAGACAGCTTAAGAGAATGGCTTGGCAGAAGGTCAACAACAGAAATGATAAATAGCTGTCGAGATCGAAAGTTGTGGAGAGACATGATCACCTACGCCAGCAGGCCCGGTACTTGATGATGATACTGACAAATGAATTTTGGTTTTTTCCCCCAGAAGTACAATCAAACCCACAGATTGATCAAACTACAACAAGCAAACAAATAAAATAATACATCAATATTGTACCTTTCCATAAGCTTTTCTTTATCCCATTAAAATGATTCAACAGAATTCTGGTTATTGTGGCAGGAATCTGTCAGAACAGGTCATATCATATTAATGCACGGACATAAAAACTAATTGGAAAAGATTTTGTAGAACGCTTAGCAGTAAAGAAAGTATTCAAAAGTTATACTTTTTGTCTGTGTTTTATTCTTGCTTTCAAAAAGTGGAATAGAATATGTGACAACATGAAAAAGTGAAATATCTTAACAAAACCCTTGAAGGAAAAAAAAATACCATGATGATGGTTTTTCTAATAAAATCTGATAACAATGAGTACAATATAGCTTAGTACATGTTTTACTAAGTAGTGAAGTTTCATGTATTAAAATCTAATCATTTGTATCATGTATCTGTACAAATGTGTATCATATTAGCTAATAAGCAAGCATTCATTGTGGTGGGAAGTAGCCGGTTGTGTACTGCATAAAACTGGGAGGTAGATCACAATTTTATTGAAAATAAAACTTGTTTCAGAGACTTGATTACTAAATATGTGGTGATCTCATTGCTCAAAGCTTATGGTTTTATGTATAGAATGATAGAGGTTGGCACAACCAGCAAGCTGTTGCTGGTGGCTGGGAATAAGTGCAATGAACCATGCCTTGGATGTAGTATCTAGGAGTATTCTAGGAGCTCCTAGTCATTAAATTATGTCTCACATATATATATATATATATATATATATATATATATATTTTTTTTTTTTTAACCAGATGAGCAGAATTGTCATTCTATAACAAGGAAAATAGCATCTATATGGCAAAGAGCTAATGGGCATGGGCCCACAGAAAACAACATACTGGAGTAAAAACTAGTTATGGGAAAAATACTAAGCAGAAGAATGTCAGATGAACACATACTGAGTAAACTTCTCTATGTGATCAACACTGATAACTTTATGATCTTCCTCTAAAAAATGTAACTTATTTTTTAAGAGTGTTTCATGTTGTCAGTTGTCTGGCAAAGGCCACTTGAGTTAGTTAATTCCTCTCAAGCTGAAGATATAGGACTAAAGTCATAACACTATAACTCTCCATGTCTAATGATTACAGATAGAGTTTGTTTTCTTCAAGTCTATAGTTGAGCCCTTCTATTTACTGTTTCAGATTTAAAGTTGGATTAATTCTGTGCACTCCTTTTAAGAATCTGTGTTTCTGTTTCAGTAAGAGTGAAAGTTTTACTAAGTCTTATTCAACATCCAATCACATCCACAACAAACATGAAGGAACAGTGCCCTCTTTCTTGAAGTGGAAACAGAAACTCTCAGTAGTACAGATATACTATACTGTAGTATTCACTTCAATTAGAAGAACTAAAAAAAAAAACGTGTTACTTTTTAGTTTATTTCCTTAACATAGCATAAGTCTATAGTTATATGTTTCTTTTCTTACTAAAATTACATACATTATTTTTCTATGATTGTTTTTCTCCTTTAGTGGAACTTCGGTCAGTTTTAAATGTAATTGTCCTTCGAAGCTACTTGAAAATGTTCTTTTTTAGCAGAATCTTCTTCTGACTCTCTCTAGCATACTATTTTTCCTTTCAAATGTCCACTCAGTGTATTATTTTCTGACACATCAGTTGTGCGAGTCCACCCAGTGACTGTAGGTAATATTTCTCTTTAATGTACTTTACTTTATTAAATATACTTAAATATACAAAAAGAAAAAAGACATCACCGCAATGCACAATAAAAAATAAATGGAACAATATTAAAACAGGTAAATGAATTTAAATATCTGAGAATAATGTTAACCTCAGATGGTAGGTGTACAACAGAGGTGAGATGCAGAATGGCTCAGGCAAAAAGCAGCTTTCCAAAAAATGAGGAAGATACTGTGCAATCCACTATTGACAACAGAAACAAGAAAAAGAGTTCTTAAATGTTACGTAGAGCCATCTTAACATATAGATGTGAACCGTGGACAATAAGACAACAGACAAGAAAATCACTGGAGGCTGTAGAAATGTGGTTTTACAGAAGAATGTTGAGAATACCATGGAAGAGTAATGAAAACGTTCTGAAAGTGGCCAAAGCAAAAAGAAAGCTAATTTCCAAAATTAGAAAGAAAAATCATCATTTTTTGGCCATGCAATGAGAAGGGAACAACTGGATTATATTGTGACAATTTTTTAAAAAAAGGAAGAAAAAAAGTGGTATGGTAACAGCTTTACATGGTAATTAACAAAACAAAAGTCGACATTTCAGCCAAGTAGGCCTTCAGCTGGAACAACACAAAAAATATATATAAAGATATGTACACAAATCTAGCTACATGGCGATAATATGCTAGATACTCAAGAAAGGAAATAAAAAAAAGGTCACTTCCCTGTGGTTCAGAGCGTGGTCAGCTTTTGAATGAACTAAAATAAGTGGGCAGGATGACCAACTATATATCTCACTGATCAGGCAGTCAGGTGAGACAATGGAAGAATTCTAAAAATATGGGGAGGTGGGTACAAGATATGGATAAACTGTGTGTGTGCACAACAAACCGATGTGTAAAAAAGCATGTGTACATAACCATACATGCGTACAAGCATAAATCCGTATATATTACCACAAAGCACACAAAAGAAAACCCGAAGGTGTCCAAATGTGCCAATACATATGCAGACAAATATACATACATGTATAGGTTCGGTAGCGCATGGGGTAAGAAGTGTGTGGTAGGTGTCCTGTGTGTATGAGAACGATATGTTCATGCCTTGGGGGGACAGTGGACCCGACTGGGCAATGAGGCAATTCTCAAGGATGAACCGGCTGCGACTGCTAGAGTGACATGAGACAATGCCTGCAACTTGCATGTCAGGTTTACCACTATAGCAGGGGGAGTTGAAATGGACAGACACCGGGCTGCCAGTCTTTTGCTCAACATCACGAAGATGCTCACAAAGTCTGTCACACAAGCGTCATCCAGAATCACTCACATAAGTCATCTGGCAATGCTTACATTTACAGATTACAACAACTTCGCATCTTGGTGCATCTTGATGCTTTACTCCTGGATCATATTGTGACAACTGGGAAAAATGAAGGATGAAGAGAAAGAGGGAAGCAAAGAAAAAAGATACCAGACAGCTTAAAAGAATGGCTAGGCAGTAGATCAACAATAGTAATGATAAATAACTGTCGAGATCGAAAGTTGTAGAATGGAGAGACATGATCTTCTATGCCTGCAGGCACAGATGGTATTTGATGATGATGAATATACTTTTATTTGTTGCATGGCCTAATTATTCTAATTTTAGGACATGAACGTAATTATTCCAGGCAAATTATTTTTTCATCCTCCTTGAAGTTCTTCAATTGGTACAAGATGTCACATAAATTCTATTCTTCTAACACTTATATAATACATAAGTGATAAGTCTAGTTTCCTGCAACGAATTATATAAAACACTCATCCATAATGGAAGTATTTAGTATTTGAGAGTTTAAGTTTTTACTCTAATTGTTTGTTCTGCTAATTTGCATTCATGTAATCTTCCCGTGTGTTACCAGGGCCTCATTATGAGGGAGTAAAGAATAGTAACTCTGTGACTGTGACCTTCCAGACATGTCGTAAGAGGCGACTAAGGAGGTTGATTGATTGATGGCTTGACAAGCTGTCATTGTAAAAAAGTATGTTATGGAAACAGAGCCATAGATTTTAGAGCAGTGATCTCTGCAATATGTGCCATTTTGGCATGCAAGGTTTCTGTTTTTTGAGATTGTGGTTCTGCCCTATGTGCCGTCTTCAGCTCGAAAGGACAATAGAGAGAGAGAGAGAGATAGAATCTTTAAAGCCATCGTTTTGCATGAGCATGAATCAAACTATCTTAAAATTAAAAGAAATTAATATTATCATTATCTTTTTGGCATTAAGTAATAATGAAATAAATATGATAAATAACATATTTAAAATATATTTTTTTACCGAACTACAGCATTGACGTCTTTTATACAGTCAACCATGAACTCCACAATCTTATCTGCTGTGAGTACTTCATATAAAAAATCATCTTCTTCTCTTCTTTCGTTTGTCGATGACTCGGGTGGTTCCATATCCATTGGGCTAGCTCGTCTTCGTCTTCGTTGTCTGTAAGGACATGCGAGCCATCTGACTCGACTCCTTCCATGAAACCATCTTCATTGTCCATCATGTTCTTTAAATACAATAGTAACAAGGCAAGCATAAGCAATCGTACTTCAAGACTCAGACTGCTGCAAATTTGGTAAGTTCAGCTTAAAATAAATGCTTACAAGTTACAGATTCTTAACATCTCTAAATCTTTGAAAATGTTGGAACAAATATATTGGCTCTGACAGAGATGAGAACTCAATACAATAACATCATATACTGACTAACTCAGGAACTGACTGAGACCCAGTCTTATTTGAAACAGTTAGTTAGTAGTAGGTTGACGTCACATTCAGGAACCGGGAAAACCCCCGAACTCCTGATCTCAAATTACGCTTGCCCTAAGTATAATATTGTGAACATAACAAAGCCTCAATCGTCTACTATACTTTCAGTTTATCGGATCATTTCTACCCTACACTACTACGTACACTATCAACTGCCCCCATCAGGACACAGAAACACAAATATACTTCGACGGACATGACATCATCTTCACAGCGAACGGAACTCTGGGAATTGAAAAATCTGGCAGGAGGTTTACAAGTATCAACTAAAAATGATTTATTTACAACAAAATCCCCCAAGTCTGAACAAAAAAAAAAAAAATAATAATAATAATATTTTCCTAATAATAGTATGTATGAAGACGTAATACTGTTATAAACGTCGATAGCTCTTTACGGCTGCAACTAACTAATCAGAACGAAATATGGGTAAAAATTATATTGTGCATACTAACTGAATAAAACATACAAACCCGGGTAGGAAAAACTCCCGTTAATTTGGTAACTGCTTTCCCAGGAGAGATAACTCTGACTGCAAACATCTGCTGTCTTATAAGAAGGAAATGGGGGAAAAAAGATGGAGCAACAGTCGTTGTGGAAAGGGTGGGGGGGGGGGGGAGTTTCGCGAGAGATCGGCGAAACTGTAAGGTGCAAAACACAGTCGTATTCAGTAACGACTACTAGTAGTGTAGAATGTATGGTTATGGAAGGCCCTGGTATCACTGCAGTAGAATTAAAATCCATAATGGCTCAACCGCCCGTGTCAGTGGAATCATCCAAATTAACATATTATCTCCCAAACAAAGAAACGTAGTTGCAGTCCCCATCATAGCAGTCTCAGCACACGCCAAAAGACATAAGGTGAAGCCGCACAGAAAGTGAACACAACCATCTTGATACGATATCTTCATTTCATCATTCATTGTAATAAATCGGAATCGAAACACGATCAAAACGGATGAAACGCACAGCTAACGGTGTGAACAGAGCACTCAACTCACTAGCTGTTGCAGCAAGAAGGACTTGAATATGAGGAAATTGTAACAGGAATACTTTTCACACACAGCCTATAATGGTTCCTGCCGCTTATCCGCCATATTCACCGGAGTTCACGTCCTCCCGAAAATGTTGATCTCATATATAAGACAGAGCAAGGGAAAAAAAGCCAGAAAATGAACAAATATTATGAAGAAATGGCAGGAACGGACTGGGGGCAGACAGCAATATTTTGAAAAGACTATACGTAGGAAGAGTTAGACCATTCTAGAGTATGGAGTCACAGCCTGGCTATGGCTTCCAAATCACACCTTAGCAAAATTAACAGAACACAGAACCAAGCTGCCCGTATCATCACTGGTGCTATGAAATCTACACTATCAAAACTCTAGAAACAGTAACAGGTTTACAAACCATAGATGACAGACGGGTCACTAAAGTATTGCAACAAGCGGAGAATATAGAAGGCTCCTTAAGCCACCCCATGCACCAAAGAATAACTGGTTCCGAAATTGTACGACTAAAGAGGAGCAACTTCGCTGTAATTGTCAATGAACTAACTACTGGAGATCCAGTACTTTCCCAAACAATATCGAAACCCTTTGGCCCATCTGATATGTCCTCCTCATGGAAAACATAAAATACCAGAACTTAAGGAAAATATAACAGGAGTCATGAAAAAAGACACCCAATCAGACACAGAAAGAAAACACGTAGCAGAAAAACACATAAACGATACCTACCCACATGACTCTTGGTCCCACATATACACAGATGGCTCTGCTACAAATGCCAACAGAAATGGAGGGGGAGGTGTGTTCTTGACGCTGAATAACCAGGACGAGATCACCAAGTCAATAGCTACTGGGAAATTCTCAAACAACTTTAAAGCAGAAACTGGGGCCATCAGAGATGCTGCAACGCCGGCTACTCAACGCAAAAACAATATGCACAATAAGTTTTAATTTACTACTACCAGCTCAATAGAAAGGAACAAGTAAAAGTTGTCAGGCTCCAAACAGGCTATCTCAAACTGAAGTTTGAAATATCATTTCTTCAACGTTCTAAGAATAAGAACCTCTAGTGAATATGACTGTGGCACAGACGACATGAATGTTGATCATTTTTTTTTCAATAATTTTCAACACGTGAGAAATTCTTTTGTGGCCATCAGCAGTACCTACCAGGACAAGATTATATGAAGATCCCACAAGCCTTGAGCCGACCAATGCTTTCTTCCATCTTATGTGTTTATTTCTAGAGGTGCACACTGGAAAGAAAAAGCAAAAATACGTGTTACAAGTGAATTATTGTAGCAGCAAATAGGGAAATCGAGACCGAAATTGATAACTAACGCAACAAGCAAACCAAGTAAATAACCAAACAAAACATAAAAGCCACATCAACTGTTGAAATGCGATTTCGAAAAAAAAAATACTTAATATAACAATAAAAGACACGATGAAAATTCGGAAAAGAGTAGTACTAATCATTAACTTTGTCCACAAACAATAAATTAAATATTTTAAAACATTGGTACCGACAAACAAGCATTCCGCAACATGCATTAACAACCAGATGCAACAACGGAGGAGATAGAGGAAGGCCTCCCAAAAATGAACAAGTGTAATATTTGACAAAAGCAAAGCACTGTGTAAGACGAAAAAACTGCAAAGAACACTCAGTTTTTCCTTCCAATGCAAAAGGAGAACAAAAACAATAATATTTTTCATATTTACTTCAGCACTTGATTCTATTTATGGAATCAGGCTCATTGTTCAGTGCAGTCGGAACATTCTCATATCCCCTTCTCTGACCGTCAGAGCATTTCTCGAAGGATGTGCAATTTATTGATCTTGTAAGGTGTTTTCCCAACGAAGCACTGCGAGCTACCTGGTCCGTTTTCCACCTCTAGATTCACCAGTCTCTATATGTACTTTTGTCCCACCAATTCTCTTCTTCTCCTGACCTAGCAGCGAGCTTGTTGGCTATTTCATTATTATGAACACATGGTGTCCTCGATCGATAGAATACTCATGCTGACGTGTTTACTTTAGAGTCATCTAGGAGGTGCATTTGCTCCTGCCGCAGAGGTTGTCTGTCAATCTTCACTTTGCTAGTCCGTCACCAAGAGTGCGTGATCAGCGTTCTTAATTCAGTGTAACCATGCTATCGCCACCGTTGCGACCTCTATTTTCATTCTCATGCTGGACACAGTCGTGATACAGTAGCCGGATTCTTCAGCCAGTTCTTTGCTATTTTGGTTTGCCACAGAACCTTAACTGCTGTGGCCTACCCTGGAACACAGAACTGTTCATGTAGTGTAAGTAGATGATCGAGTCCTGTGGAGAAGACAGTCTATATATATGGCCAGGTGTCTTGACAGACGGTTGGTAGCAAGCAATCATGATAAGTCAGTAGTTTATTAAAACATATTAGTGTCTTATGCTGGATGCTGCTTTGCTGAACAGATTCTCTCGTGGCCGAATCTGGCAATACTGGATAGCTAGATCCATCCGCAGAACGAACAAGATGTATTCGTGATGCATGGCCTCCTCTCCTTTCTCCCGCGCCTTTTGTCTTCTGAATTTGATATCAGCACTGACATTAAAAACAATTTTTGTTCTTCGTGTGCTACGATCTGCAATGTGTGGAGGCTGACAACTCGACTTTGTGTTGATTTGCTATTTCTCTCTCTCTCTCTCTCTCTCTCTCTCTCTCTCTCTCTCTCTGCGATCAGGACTCAATCAGAGCAGGACTCCAGACTCTCACATGAAGTCAGCCGTCAGGCTAAGTGTGTTGATCGCCCACACAGGCAGAACATCACAATTAGAGTCTGCCAGATCCACTCTGATTGAACACCCGTTAAAACGTTGCACTGTGTTCTGCGCCAGTGGCCCAGTGCATCCGATTTCAGCCAGCAGTTTTATTCAGGTTTGCATTCCTTAGCCTTTGATTGTCCCCAATCCTCCTGCAAGGCAGCCGATGATCTTTTCTGTAGGGGATTCTGCTCTTAGATGGTTGGCTCTCCCAGTTTAGGAGCACCATCTTCCCTATTTTTCTGTCTCTCCGCATAGCGCTCCATTTTGGCATTCCAAGTTTTGACCTGATGAAGTTTGGATATGGTTGTAGATTAATGGTCATGAACTAAATCATTAGCTCGCCCTACCTATGAGTGCAATCAGAATGTTAGCCCGGTTTATTGCACGTCGCTGTGGCAGTCGTTCCAGCCATGCTGTCTTCTCGTTCATTCCTTTTCACGCTCTAGTTTTTAGTGACACCAACAACTGTCTTAGATCTAAGTCACCCCACCCCTCTCCCTCCTTTATTCTATTTCTCTGAGCATGCTCATCGTATCACTCAGAAAACAAACATGAGGAAAAAGTGTTTCTAGACAGGTCATCGATTTTAGTTATTGCTCATGCTTTAATGAACTCGTAGTAACCGCTTTCCTCCTTTTCTGTTCTACCTTGACCTGAGCCATGAAAGCCCATGAGCTTCAACTGCACCGAACAACAAACCCATCTGTGTAGATGACTCTCCAACTCTCAGGAATTCAAGGTCTGCACCTCCACAACCACGGGGTTTTGTTGTCGGTACTCCCTGAAAAGATGGGTCGATGGAATATTAGAATCACTAGGAAACATAACAGCAGCAGAGGCGAACAGAAGAGCAAAAGACCGCAAATTATATCTCCCCTCGACGTTGAAAGGAAGATGAGGAAGGAAAGAAGAAGAGACTCTCTGTTCAAAGTGTAAAAGACAACTCCAAACTATAGATGCAAATCTTGCCAGTTAACTCCCGTTATGTTGTCCAGTGGCCTGGACTAAGATTTACTGAAAGTAAAGTGATGTCTAACTAAAAGGAACACTGAGCACTTTTCGTTTTGTGAATAGTTATTCCATGCTAATGGTATTCTAAGACAAATAGTAGTTAAACTTGGAAAGCTAAAGAACGACCTTTCTTAGATTTCTAAATTTGCATTATATATTTTAAAAATAAAAATTATACATTATTATTATTATAATACATTTTGTCGGTTTGCCACAGAAATTGATGACATTGGACATTGGATTGTTATTATTGGCATTGTTTTGTAAAAATGATAGTAAATGTATTATTGTGATAACTGTGTGATTATATATTTATATTACAATATTTACAATATTATTATAATTTATATATATTACAATATTTACAATATTATTTATATTACAATATTTTTATATTACAATATTGAATATTATTTATAATTACACTATTTACAATATATTTATATTAAAATATTTACAATATTTTATGTTACACTATTTACAATTTAGTTTAATGCCAACAAGTGACAAAATATACATGGAAAACAAACCAGTAGAAGAGATCGATCACTTTATCTATCTTGGAAGTCACATTGATCGAGAAGGTGATACGAGTAAAGAAGTTAGAATCAGAATGGCTAAAGCAGCAATGTCTTTCAGAAGCCTTGAAAAGTTGTGGAAATCAAAACTCATCAGCACAAACACAAAACTTAGGCTATTCAAATCAAATGTACTATCAACCCTTACGTATGCATGTGAAAGCTGGAAAACAACAAGAGATATAGAAACAAAGTTGAACGCATTCGAAAATAAATGTCTAAGGAGAATACTTGGTATAGCATGGAACGGATTCAAAACAAACGAGGAAATTAGAGAAATCGCCAATCAACCACTAATATCTTCAGTAATAAAGAAAAGACGATGGTCATACGTTGGACATGTGATGAAAAAAGATAATAACCGAATAGCAAAGCAAGCCCTCATATGGGAAACAACAGGTAAAAGAAAAAGAGGAAGACCCAGGGAGACACTGAGAAGAACATTGATGAGAGAGGCAAGAGCAGCAGGAATCGGCTCCCTCAATGAGATAGAACTACTTGCACAGAACAGAGACAAATGGCGAGATTTGATAAAATATCTTTAAAAGAAAACTGCTAGAACAAAAAATTCATATAGGAGAACGTGTATCTTGGTCTACGCCCTATGGGCCGGTTACGGCTCGAAAGGTTAATAGATAGATAGATTTACAATATTATTTATATTACACTATCATCATATCACTAAGACTATTTACAATATTATTTATATTACAATATTATTTATATTACACTATTTACAATATTATTATAAAATGTATAGTTAGTTGTAGACTAGAGTAGATCCTACCATTGTTACTAATTTAATTAGTAACAATGGTATTATCTACTCTATCTATCTAGTGTAAAATAATTACTAATTATTTTACACTAAAATTATTAATTCTTCAGAAATAGTATACTGCCCACAAATTAATAAAAATTGTAATACCTGACAACTTTGGTTAAAAAAAAAACACAAACACTAATACAAATTCTATTTTTATAATTTAATTATCATTTGTGACATATTGACAGATCAAAGTTATTTATATTTTTTTCCGAGACTGACGGACAGACATGACTAGTTGAAACAATACTGTCACATCATCTTATCATTATGCAATATTGTCAATAATTCAATTTAGGGATTGGATAATGGATATTTCATTAAAATCATTTCATTTGACTATTGACTATTAGTGCCTCTGCCAAGTAATTAAATAAAATAAAAAAGATAAAGACTAGAGTATTTCAAGTATCTAGTATCTGTTCCCGAAAAAAAAAGTTATTGACTTCTTTAAAATTTCAGACAATTGTCACATATAATGAAATACATAAAAAATCAAAATATTTATTCATAGTCAATTCATTCAGTTCATTTATCACATAACACTTTAAACAATTTTCAAATAATACAAGAAACTGTCAAATAACACATAAAAAAAGCTACATACTAATCTTGAGAATCACCATAAGGCTTTGACTTTAAACAACTAGCCCTCATTCTCAGATTGTGGTCTGCATCTTTGTTTTCCCATGCTGCAGGGTTATGTTCAGAATCTTTATGTCGCATTTACACACATCTACAAATTGAAGTTTTGGACGCCCCTAGTTCTTTTACCATCTGCCAGTTGTCCGTAGAGTATATCTTTCAGTATGTGGGTATATAATTAATTGTATAACAGTCTCATTCTTTCGAAATGCTAATTAAAGACTGAGGCCACAAATAAGGAGGTGAGATAAAAATAGATTCACGGTGAAGTTCTGGTTTTTAATAAAGTGCTTATTATTTAATCACATTTTATTCATCATCTTCATTGGTGCTGACTCCGCATCAAAGGTTGGCTACCATGGCGCACCATTCCATTCTGTCTCTTGCTTTGAGAGTCCAGGTTGTCATGGGCTGATTTGTCCATCTTTTGATGTTACTCGTCCATGTTAACCTTGGTCTGTCTATGCCTCTTTTACCTTGTATTTTCTCTTCCAAGATTAGTATTAGCAGGCTGCTGTGTCATTTAACATGTCTCAGAAACTTATCTGTCTTGTTTGAATTGTGTTTAGCAGTCTCTTCATATTTAGTTGTTTTCAGACTTAATCATTTGTTTTCTTTTCTTTACATCCAATGTTTCCCATTCTTTTATAAATCTACATTTCAAAGGATTCAATTTTCTGTTCTGTTTTCTTGTCTAATGTCCATGTTTCTGCACTATACAGGAATGTTGAGAAGATATAACATTTTGCTATTCTTTGTTTTAACCCTGGTGTTATTTGTTTTGATGTTAGTATGTTTTTCATGCCATTAAAATTGCTTTTTGGGCATTCCTATTCTTTTGTTTATTTCAGTTTTACATTTTCCATCACCGGTTATGGTAGGTTTCATTAGGTAGGGTATCAGTAGGTTTATAAAATATAGTGGTGTCTATACCTGATGTATGAAGAATGACTGAGATATGTAAGAAGTTAACTGAGGAGATAGAGATAAGAGTATGAAATCTGAACAAAAAAGATATATTTATGAAAATCTGTAGTCTTGAAAGTATAAAAACTAGTTCGCTCTGGAAAAAAAATAATGTACCATTCAGCCTATGTGCTTGTAAGTGCTTGTGCTCTTTCTTATCATATCCTTATTCTCTTTTCAGATACAAAATTCTCAATTACAAGCTACAAGCGGTCATCAAGTATTGATCAATGAAATGAATGTTATTCATACATTATACACAGAAACATTCTTATTTGTCAGTGTCACCAAATATGTTCTAAGTACTCAGCCATGGAGTGATGTAGAGAAATATTAAAATGGCAGATTGTAAAGTATGTTGGACATGTAGGGGACTCTTCACTAACAAAAAAGTGTCTGGTGAAGCTTTGGAATCTCACTTGAAGTCATGCAGTGGAAATTATACACTGCAGAACACAGAATTGTTTGATTATTTTGTTTGTGACAGGGCTGATTACTGTGCTCTCACAAACCTGAAAAGAAGTTTGAACAAACATGGCCGAAGAGCCATATCAAGCATTCATGTACAAACAGTATTGCCACAGAGCATAATCAAAGCTCTCTTAGCATTTTGTGTTTATGATTTTCCATCTTATCAGTTCAATTCCCTTTTGAAATCAAAGAACCACGAACCACTAAAACAGAACAAGAAGTCCTTTGAAACATCTAGTGGAGATAAAGCATCGGAAGATCAGTATTTTCTTAACAAAGAGTGTCAAACAACATTAGAAACTAGTTCTTCCTTCAATTTACTGGACAAGACAAATCTATTGGTAATAAATACTAACAATACATCAGATTCATTGACTGTTGTACACGATGCTAAAACCAGCATTCATGAATGTGAAGCTAGTGCAACAACATCAGTGCCAAACATTGTACCGTCTGTGGGTAATGAGGCAATCACTGAAAATTTAGAAGCTGGAAATGAACCAGAACAAGTCCTTGACAGAGAGAGAGAGTTGCAGCGACAGGATGAGATGATATTATCATCTCAATGTAATATATCAAAAGTTAACCTAGAATCCTTCTACATCTGCAAACTTTGTTCACACAAATCAAAATCAAATAAATAATGCTAAGACATTTGACATCTCACAATGATGGCCATCCCTTTGAATGTTTGTCTTGCATGTTCACCACTATCTGGCGCAAGCAGTGGAAACAACATTTGCAGCGCAAACACGGGGAGCAGAAGATTCTCTGTCAGTTTTGTGCAGCCGAGTTTGTAAGAAAAGATGTATTTGAACAGCACGTCATGTCAGCACATGCAGGTTTGTGATAAATGTTTCCGTTACTGGGTGTCCACTTCACATGCACATATGTGGTTCAGTAAGATTTACTTAAGACCAGCAATAATCTCAACTTCCTTGTTTTTTAAATAAAAATATTGTATCTTTTTGGTAATATCAGTTTTAAACATTTTAATTTCTATAAATTTCTACATATTTTTTACAGAAAATCTAAAAAAAAAAGTCAATGACTACTACATGTTCTGTTAGTTCATATATCAATCATTCATTTTTTACATTTTGCAGCATAGTCACAGTCATACACTGAATAAAGGTAAAGGTAAAGTATGAGACTTGAACCGGCATCTTAGCACTCGAGTTTCTACCCATATATGCTCGGCCGCCTATCCAGAAATGTTCTGAGATTTCTGGATAGTGTCATTTCAAGCCTCGAAACTCATGATGCGAGGCGACATTCCTCACCTTCCCAGGGTAATACCCTGGTATCCATTTCTGCCAACATCTGGGTCGACTGTGGGGGTATTTTCTTTTTCCAACCACGAGTACAATTCACACTGTTCCCAGCAGGAATCGAACACGGGTTGTCCGAACGTCGGTAGTCCAGTCGGGTGGTTTTCCCAACTACGCTACTGAGGCCCCCAGTCATACCCTGAATATCATTCTTTAAAAAAACACACACTTTTACCAGCAGAGTGAGGTGCCCACAAGTATTTTATCTGAGAATGGTTAACAGCTGACTACGTGCATGAGGATTGGCAAACTGCAGAACTCACCAAGATCCTACCCCTCCACCTCCCAGTCATGCCCCTAAAAACAGACAAACCAGCCTGGCTAAGGGAATAGGGATCAAAGAGGGCAGGCAACACATACATAAAAATACTAAATTGAAGATGGATGTGTCACATTGAAAGGGGCATCCATGCCCACGTAATGTCCTCTTAAGGTGGGTAGTAAAAAAAAAAACAGTAAAGTACCCCCGTCACGCCAAGTGGCACGTAGGGAATATCGTGTTAGTGACCATAAATTTTTCAGACCCTCGGCACAAGATTTTTTGGGTAATGTTTTCGGTATTACGCCCGTGCTGCTTTACTTTCCCAGAAAAAAATCCGGTACCCATTAAAGGCTGGGTGAACCGGAAGCCATTGGTTGGGATCGAACCCTACCTCTTGTCCTTTGTAGTCCAGTTCACTAACCACTGAGCTATCGCAGCTCCCCTTTTAAGGCGGATGGTGAAGAGAATTTGTCAATGAAGAAATGCATGAGAAGAACATCAGCAACAGCATCATTCTCAATTTTTACATTAAACGTCTTGTCTTCTAAGAATTACTTCTATCAAGATTTCTCAGTAGTTGGAACATGTCTACTGTGTATCCCACTTATATTGAGCAAATACCTTTTTCTATATGCTTTCTTTTCTATTTTCATTATTCTCCTAAGCATAAACACTTTTTCTAATATTTATTCGTTTCTTTTTAGAATAGTTTCTTCTGCTGCATACACCTCTAGACATCATTATTAATAATTTAAATGAATGCATTGGTCAGCTCAAGGCTGGTGACTTCTCTATAGTTCTTGTCCTGGTATGGTACTGGTGATGACCACTAGAACCTTTGCTGTTCATCATATGTTGAGCATGATTGTTGCAGACTTTAAACTTTAGAGAACAGATTGAAATCACTGTAGGTGATACTTTCCCATATATGCTATGTCCCCATCATTCCATCAACCAACAAAGTGTTCATCCTATTTGTTTATACTGTTCTATTTATCATGTTGCATTTTGAAAAATGGTGCGCAGTTTATGATGCACATTGCCTGGTTGCTGTAATGGGCAATGGCAAGATATCCTTGTGCCACACCGAATCCATGTTTACTTCATGGTCAGTGGGTGTGCCCCAAGAAATGCCATCCCTTCAAATGAAATTAGGGGGACTGGTTGGTCTTGAGGCAAGACGCTGGCCTCGAGACAGAGAGGTTGTGGGTTCAAATCCCAGACGCACCAGTTGGGATTTTTATTTATGATTTTTCTCTGTGGCAACCACTCCTGGTCTCAGCAGCGAAGCCCGGCTTAAAATGTCAATTACTCATCGACGGAAAAAATATGAGTGCCTTCAAAGATGGAGTTATCTGCCTGTGTGTAAGGGATCATGTCACATAGCTGCAAGGGAAAAATGGATTAACACACAAAATTAATTTTATAGTCTCTAGGGACTTCGTCAGAGGTAAAAGCTGGCGAAAGCAAAAAAATAAATGAAGTTAGGTCTCCACTTCGGTAAAACACTCGATCTGACCATAATCCAGCTGGAGGCAAATTTGAAGGTGAACACTTATCACACATCCCTGGGCAAAACTAGGGCCTTGTATCATTCCACTTTAATCAACAGTCATCACTTGCAGCATGAATCTTCATGTGTTGGTGTCAAAACCATGTTGACTCCATAGTCAGATGTATGCATCTGAACAACCGCTGTTTCCAAAAATGAGAATCCAGATCAGAAACACTACAGCACCAGTCCTGTAATTGATTTTACTAGACAGCCATCTTGGACTACTGCACCAACCAGCGGTTATGATGTTCAGCAGTCATTTTGCCTCTGTCAGAGTCACAGTCATCAGAGGTTTCTATCCTTCTATCTATCTATTGTCCTTTCGAGCCGAAGACGGCACATAGGGCAGAACCACAATTTCAAAAACAGAAACCTTGCATGCCAAAATGGCACATATTGCAGAGATCACTGCTTACTAAAATCTATGGTTCTGTTTCCATAACAATACTTTTTTACAATGACAGCTTGTCAAGCCATCGATCAACCTCCTTAGTCGCCTCTTACGACATGCCTGGAAGGTCACAGTGTCACTATTCTTTTACTTCCTACATAATGAGGCCCTGGTAACACACGGGAGTTATTATAGCTTTTGTTGATTAGACATAGTTGTTCAATTGTAATCTACCTTTTTCTATCCATATATTCATTCTATCCTTAGGGTGTTGAAAAGATGATATTTCATACTTCAATCTGTTAAAGTCTGTTTGGAGTCTGAAAATTGTTGCTTGTTCATTTATATAGAACTAGTATTAGGCATAATTTTTCTGGCAACCTTGGTGCTCCATATTTCATTTGTTCATATTTTTGTTCCTGGCAAAACTCTTTGACTCTTCATAGGTTATACTTCTTGTGTAAGGCTGGTAAAGATTACCACCCTCCTTTGCCAACTGTAATATTAAATATTGCAGTTAGTTGGAATCCAGTTAATCATAGTTTTGCATTGCAGGCAGAACTTGCGTGTTTATGCTATTAAGTCATTCATGTCTTCATTTCTATGACTCCCTAGTGCTACTGAAGAATCCCTAAAGAATACAATATTTTGTTCTTTCGTTTGCTTCTTAAAAGAGCATCATTTACATTTTTGCAGCTTCTGCCTACTTCAGTTTATGCATATGAAAATCTCTTTGTCCTCCTCTCTCTGTTGCATTGATTTGTGAACCATCGATGTACACATGCATCCATAATTTGGGTAGTGCCTTTCTATATATCCTAAATGTGTTATTCTTCTTTATTGTATATTCTGGCTGTTTTTATTCACGGTCAGGAATGCTTTTTATTATGTCAGAGAAGTGATGTTTTCTCCACAAAGGGTATTTGTATCTAATTTTAATTGTTTTAACTATCATCAGAGCTTATTGGTTCTGCTTTCTGTATAGCTTTTGTTGATTAGACATAGTTGTTCAATTGCAATCTACCTTTTACAAAATCACTTATTCTCTGATGCATGGGATGGATTAGTCAGTCTTCTACATTTTTAATCTTGTTATTGAGTGTAATTGATTCTTTTGTCTTCCATTGGTTGCAAGTGTGTAATTTTACCATTTCTATAACGGGTGTTGATTTCTTGCCATCAATTTTGATTTACTTTGCTTAGTTTTTCACAAAATTTGATTTCATTGCTGTTGCCCATACTGCAGTTCCAAATATCACTTATTCCATGTACAAATTCTTTAACACAGTCTTATTTGCTCTCAAAGTTGTGCCAGATAAATTTGATGTGATTGCAATCTTGCTTTTTGTAGGATTCCTTCTATCTGAAGAATTTTAAACATTATAATTGTATTTTACCTAATCATGTGTTAGTATATAGGAAACAGTCTGAGAGATAATATCAAAAATGAAAAACTGAGAATAAAGCTAGGAATAGCCGCCCCCCCCCCCCCCCCCCAAAGAATATATAAGGAAACAACAGATAAAATGGTTTGGCAATGTGACAAGGCAGAAAGAACAAAACACAACACAACGAGCCTTCAACAAACGTGAGAACACCAGACCCAAGGGCCGACCACGAAAGAAAATGGGTCGATGGAATATTAGAAGCACTAGGAAACATAACAGCAGCAGAGGCGAACAGAAGAGCAAAAGACCTCAAATTATATCTCCCTTCGACGCTGAAAGGCAGATGAGGAAGGAAAGAAGAAGATAATTGTATTTTTAAAATGTCATTGATTTCACCAATGTTCTTTTGCAGTGAATACTTTAGTCATTGATAACTCAATTATGGTATTTCACCTTTATCATTATATGTTTTAGCTATCTTATCGTCTTCTTTGATGGCCTTTCCCCAGCCTAATAGATCATACTAAAGTATAACTCTGACGATATACTGCACTTTATTTTAGATAATGTGGTTACTATTACACCATCATTGAACTGTTCATATCAAGATGTAGAAAAACATCTTCCATCTTGGATTGGAATATATATTTAAATGTTTGTTAGTTTCTGCACAATGAAGATTCAACATATGGCCATTTTCTCAACTTTGTCAGTATCTTTCTGTGGTCCAGGTTTTAGTGTCAGGTTTTAGTTGATATGAAATTAAGTGATCTCTTATTTATAGTTTTACTGATTGGGTCGTACTGGCATATTCAATTAAATAGGTATTTTTGAATCTTGGACTGAGGAGCTTAATCTTGAGATAATCTTTGTACACTATATAAAACCTTCATGTCCACCCACACTGCCAACATGTGATTTTTTTTCTCTCTCTTTTCTTGAAAAGTGCCTACTATCTTCAGTCTTCAGCCAAGTGCAAGATATTTCATTTAGATCTATGTTGACATAATCCATTTTCACTTCCCAAGTGTCATGTAACTACTTTGTTGTCCAACAATTCCATTAGCTAACTCATGCAGTGATGTAGAAAATAAACTTGTGATTTGGTTATTTGGTTATGGAAGACCCCGGTATCACTGCAAACGAATTAAAATCCATAATTGCTCAACCGTCCGTGCCAGTGAAATCATCAGAATTACTAACTCATCTCCAAAACAAAGAAAGGTAGCTGTAGTCCCCATCATAGCAGTCTCAGCACACGCCAAAAGACATAAGGCGAAACTGCTCAGAAAGTGAACACAGCCAACTGTTCCCTGTCATACGATATCAGCATTCATCATAAACCATTGGAATATCGAAACATGATCAACACGGATGATACACGCAGCTCACGGTGTGCACAGAGCACTTAACTCAGTAGCTCCTGCAGCAAGCCGGACTTGGAATATGCGGAAACTGCAACAAGGAACACTTTTCTGACACAGCAATTAAAAGTTCCTGACGCCTAACCATCATATTGACTGGTATTCCAAGGATGACATATATTGAATTGCAATCAACACAGAACACACTATCACACACACTGTAGAGGATTTCAGATCACATGCATATACTCTGCTTCACCGGGGAAGTTCCCAACAGTGGAACTTTTTATCTATACACTGATCTGTATTGGAAAGATAGAATTAACCATCTTTCCGGCACAAATTACGTAACAGTGAACGTTGACGCAAACATGACCGTGCCATCTTGAAACCGGAAGTTTAAACTTGTGATTGCTTGGTTCTAGTGAATCCTTATCTTTTTCAAGGATTTGATGCCATGAAAGCTTCTTTCCATAGTGTTTACAGTTATCTTGTTGTATACAATCCAACAAAGTATCTCCAGCTGTCATTTCCTATCTTGAAAAGTTTTTTTCTTGGATTTTGGACCCAGTTATAATGAGCATCTTGTTGGTTGAATATATTTGCTCCATGATCCACTTGAGTTTGAGTTCCTTGAGCACTTCCTTCAGTCCAGTCAGTGTAAAACTTTATATCAGATGTTCTTTAAGGTTTTGCTCAAGAATTTTATAACATCTCATGATTTCTTTTTTTGCTGTGATAATACCTACACCTTTTTTGATGAAGCAGTAATATAGCACTAAAAATCATTTTATGGTGTTTTTTTTAAATCTTAACTTTGACCTTACACGACCCATCATATCTATCTATCTTCTGTCACAGATAATTTGCCAATATCAGGGAAGAATAAACATCAATGTGATGTTTGTGGGTACAGAGCTAGAAATATTGCATCCTTAAAGGAACACAAAAGAAAACACACTGGTAAGTATTGTTGAATATATTTAAAAATTTGTCATAACATTAACATTTGTATTTCTATACATCATAGTCACTCTTACTACTTAATTTAATTTATGTACAAATGTTATTTTTTATTAAATAAATAGCTGCTTGTTTAGAGAGAACTCTCCATATCATGTTGTAAATTTATATGTAATTTTTCATATTTCTCAAACAGTGATACATATACACTGTAAATGCTCTAATATATTACATGCATTGTATAGTGTATTTTTTTTGTTGTGTGTTTTGTTTGGTAGAAAAATAATTCTCTTAATTGTGTTTTTTAAGGTGAGGTAGTTGAATGTCCACATGATGGCTGCGGCTTTAGGTCAATGTACAAGAGATCCTTGCACAAGCATTTGAGACAGAAACACTCTAAAGAAAAAACTCAGGTCTGTTATATCTGTGGCTTTCAGACACGACATACTTCTTCCTTGAGCAAACACATGATGTTACATAGAGACTTTAAACCATACAAGTGTGCTCATTGTTCTTTCACTGCTCTGTACCCTTCAGAGGTGATTTCACATGCAAAAAACAAGCATCTAAAGCAAAAAAGATTTTCTTGCCCACTCTGTCAGTTTCAGACGAGTTACCCATTAGCAATTCAGAAACATGTGGAGCGCCACAATGGCATCAGAGGATATGCTTGTTCAGTTTGTGGTAAAGCTCTTGAGAGCATGTACAAAGCTAAGAAACATATGATGAAGGAACATGGTTGTTCTGACTACAAGATCTTAAATGAAACCACAATTGAAAAAGTAAAACCTAATGATTTCAAAATCCAAATCAGTGGTGAAAGTCATTTGGATGATTCCTATCATGTTGTGATATTAAATTCAGATACTGTTAAGAATGAAGTTATGGAGAAGCATGTAGTAGATAGTGTTGTGAGTTCAGATGCTAATCTCCAAATAACGAATGTTAATCCTACAATTTCAAATCAACCAAGTAATACACCAGTAGGTTTGATATCAACATCATTAGAACATGAAGCTGATATGTTTAGTACCAGTCCCCAGCCCAGTAAAGTTAGCAAACCTATGCCTAGCAAGGGTGGCAACCCTATGCTGTCAGCTACAACAAATGATCTTGGAGACACTGATAACTCTCTTATAGAAGACTCTCTCTTTGACCTCATGTCAGATTTCCCGAGGCCTCCGGCCCTGAACAGGTCACAGTCTGCCAGCACTCTCATGTTTGCATCATTTTCTCCTCATGTGGTGGATAGATCTATGACACCAGACTTTTTCTTTACTGATAGTCCCTCTGTGGGCTCATTTTTTTCAAATTTTCCTACTAAAACTTTAGACTCAGAGTCTCTGACTCTAGGAAGTTTAGCTAACTTTGACCAGACGCCACAGTCCACAACAGCTCCACCACCCAACATTGGACTTCTGACATCATCTTTATCCATTAGAGGAACAAACACACCATCACCTGTTCTCCCAGGCTTTATTAGTTCCACAGTTACAGGAAACATGAGCTCACTGAACACACGGGTCATGGCCTCATCACTTATACAAGAAACAGGGTGTATTGATGTGGATTCAGTTATGCCTACTTCTGTCTTGTCAACTTTGTCCCAGCTGAATAGCCAAAGTGGTCCAGAATTTTCAACAGAAAAAAATCCTCAAGATCCATTTGTCAGAACTAATCCTACATTTACTGAATTGAATCAGGCATTTTCTAGTGAAATACAAGTAGCTGTGGCTTCAATCCGTTCACCTGATGAATGTGGCTCTGAAATACAACAGAATCACTGCAGTGGTGAGGAATCTCCTTTTCCAGAACACACTGTTTAAGAATATGATGACTAGCTGTTGTGATAGATTTATTTCTCAGAGATGAATAATTATCATTATTTGCTGTCTTTCTGTATTTATTTATTAGTTGTTTTATGCTCAGGTTTATAAGAGGTGTAAGATCAACACGTCTTTCTAGTGTTGTCAGTTCTCATTTTGTCAGCTCTGGTTGTATCTGGTTTTTCTTAAGCATTTTATCTCATTTATTAAAAATTTTTTCTATTGCACCTTAGATAGGAGTCATGTTTGACACTGGTAAAAGAGTTTTTCTTTAGAGTATTTTCACAGAAATTAGAATTGTAATAAACACACAACATTTAGCAGCCCATAAGAGAAGAATATTTGTATATTTTGTGTTGTTAAAGATTCAGCTAATTATTTTGAAAAAGAAATAAAATTGTTGGTTTATTGATGTATTGTGAAAATGAAAAAGGCAGTTATTGGATTTGTGCAGTAGATAAATTGTTGAATTGGTCAGCAGGCTTCTATACTTGTATACAAAGCCCAGAAACTTCAGAATGCATTCTACAAGTGAGACTGCTCTATATGAATGATAGAGTTAACATAAGGCCAAAATAGCACAACTTTCAAATTGAGAAGCTTAATGAAGAACCTGTTATCCACACAATCCAGCAATTCTTCTACTTTCCTTCCTCATTTACCTTTTAGCATCGAGGGGAGATATAACTCACAGTCTTTTTCTCTTCTGTTTGCCTCTGCTGCTGTTATGTTTCCTAGTGCTTCTAAAATTCTGTCAATCCATCTTTTTCATGTTCGACCCTTGGGTCTGGCATTCTCGCAACTTTTATTGAGTGCTCATTGTGTTGTGTTTTTATCACTCTGCCTTGTCACATGGCCAAAGCATTTTATCTGTTGTTTCTTTATATATTCTATGATGGAGGTTATTCTTAGCTTTTTTCTCAGTTCTTCATTTCTTACTTTGTCTCTCAGGCTGTTTCCTGTTATTCGTCTAACACATTTAATCTCAGTAGAAGTTATTTTTTCTTGCACTCTACACGTCAAATATGACCCATGTCATTTTAATAGAACTCACAGTGCCATTTGAATCCAGGATAGAGGAACATATTCAAACTATCTAAATACAAGGATCTCGCCACCGAGCTGAGAAAGCAGGGAGTACAGAGTAGAGTGTTTTCGGTGGTGGTTAGTGCCAGAGGACTCACAACCCCATCCCTCTACGACCTCTTAAAAATGCTAGGAATTAAGGGAGGGATGCGGTCAAGAACAATGAAGACTATTGCTGAGTCAGCAGAAAGAGCGTCGTGCTGGCTGTGGCAGAATCGAGACAGACCAACAGTCAAATAATATTATGTCCAGACCAGACGGATCGGGCGACTATTTTACACCTTGACCACTTATTGCTCCCACGTAAGTCAACAGAGTAGGGAGAATTGAAGTAGGGCCCGAGACGAAGCGATAAGAGGTTACATAATCGACCGGAGGTGAGCATCAGACCAGATGCTTGGGGCAACTACCATACAAACAACAGCCCTAAACAACAAGAAGACCAGACAACTAGGCGTCAATCTTAACCAGCGGATGCCGATTTCCCACGAAAGCCAGACACTGACGGCCAAGTTATTTCAACTGGAAAGCGCAGTAACGCGCTAGGTTAAACCAAGAGCAGGTAAGGTATCTATTCTCGAGTGTGTTGCCTATTAAATGCAACTATTTTGTGCCGAACATGAAATGTAAACCTTAAGTTAGGTAATCTATTTTCGAGTGTTTTGTGTATTAAGTGATAGTTATTTTGTGCGGAACATAAGCTTAGTTTAGGTAAGCTATTTTAGAAAGGTTTGTGTATTACGTTTAGTTAGTTTGTGCCGAACATACGGTGTAAGCCTTAGAGGCAATGCGGCAGGAGGTCGACGCCTGGAAGTCATGACCCAGGCGGGCCCACCTCCCCTAGAGTGTCAAGAAGCTAAAGGGCCGAAACACTTGCTCGACGGGGGTCTTCTTCTGATGATCAGATTGCCTCCTGCTGCGAAGCTCTGTACAAAGAGTTTCCTACTACTTTTATATGGTTAGTCCATTGACAGTCGGGACAAAGACCGGCGGACATCTGGAAAGACAGATGACACTGGGAAAGACCAGGACCAACGGCTGACCGGGCCGGCACCCCGCCAGCTGAAACTACTAGCTATAAGAACGAAACCTAATAAATGCCCCCAAGATTCACCGAAAGGGGGGGAGAATGATGAGTCACATATCGATTCTACGGAGACGACAAGGACCGACCAACGGATTTTGATCCCAGAACAACGGCTGGAACACCAATGTAGCTGTGGTAGGAAATTCTCAACACAGAAGGGCATGAAAATACACAGAACGAAGAAGAGGTGTGGGAATACAGCATCAGTAGCTCAACAGCGCACTGTCTCGGCAGATAAGACGTCAGAAGATCTCAGTCAGGAGTCAATCCACAGAACTGAGAATATTCAAGTTGAGCTGTCTGATGATGAATTCGCTCACCTCTTGGACGGGAAGAGAGAGAAGATCAAGTTTCCTCCCGCCTGCAACACAGTAGTTTGGGAGAAGTTAGACAAGTCACTAGCAGAAGCCATAGACCACCACCTTAAACGGCTGAACTTGTCCCAGAAGCTTGAAAGCATAGGCGAAGTGGTCTATTATTATTGCGTCAAGGAGTTAGGCTTAGGCACGAAGGAAGTAAGGGCGAGCACGAAACCACAAAAAAGCAGACGACAGAAACAAATAGAAGAGATTAGGAGGCAGAAAAACCATGCTAGGAAACAATTCAAGAAAGCTACAGAAGCAGAGAAGGAAGCACTGCATCAGGTATGGCAGCATCTAAAATCAAAACATAAGGCACTGGGTAGAGCAGAAAGATTGTATCGAAAAAGGAAAGCAACCAAGAGGGCCAGGGAAACGTTCTTCAAAGATCCGTTCAAGTTTGCAAAGGAGCTATTTGAACCACCAAGATCTGGAACATTAAAAATCAGCAAGGAGGAGCTAGAGAAACATCTGAGAGAGACCTATTCGGACAGCCAGAGAGACGAACCGCTGAAGTCAATGACAGGAATCATGTGGCCGAGCGAACCGGGCACCCCATTCAATGATAGGCCGCCGACGTTAAAAGAAGTTATAGATGTTGTTCACAGAGCCCGCAACAACTCGGCCCCAGGTCCAAATGGCGTTCCATACCTGGTTTACAAAAGATGCCCAGAGGTACTGAAACGACTGCATCGGCTGCTCAGGAGTGCATGGAAGAGGCAGATTGTAAGCCAGGAGTGGAAAAAGGCCAATGGCGTGTACATTCCAAAGGAACTGAACTCAAATGAGATTACGCAGTTCAGACCAATCTCCCTACTGAATGTGGAAGGGAAAGTATTCTTCTCTGTAATGGCAAAGAGACTCACCTCGTACCTCGTGGAGAACGGGTACATAGATACTGCCATACAGAAGGGAGGAGTCCCTGGTGTCTCCGGATGCTTGGAGCACGCGACAATGATATGGGACGCGATACAGAGAGCAAAAACCGAGAAGCTAGATCTAGACGTCATATGGCTAGATCTTGCAAACGCATATGGATCAGTCCCACATCAGATGATTTGGCAGGCTCTCCGAATGTACCATGTACCCCAGAGTGTGACCGCCATGCTCAGACTGTATTTTACAGGCTTCACTGTGCGTTTCTCCACACAGGAATACATGACCGACTGGATAGAATTGCAAGTCGGCATTGCGATGGGATGTACAATTTCGCCCATACTCTTCGTGATGGCGATGCAGATAATATTGAGAGCAGCAGAAGGAGTTGGAAAACGACCAGACTTGGGAGGTGGATACCACATGCCACCACTTAGAGCATTTATGGATGACACCACCGTCCTAGCATCAGAAGAGAGCCACGCCCGCAGGATGCTTGAACGCCTGGACGAACTCATCGTGTGGTGCCGGATGAGCTTCAAACCAAAGAAGTCACGAAGCCTATCCATCAGACGAGGGAAGACCAAGCAAGTTACATTCAATGTGGCGAAACAGAGGATTCCAACCGTCTGCGAGGAGCCAATAAAGAACCTTGGCAGAGTGTATGACGCCTCATTGAAAGACACGAAAGCAGTTCAGAGAGTAAGAGAGATGGCAGAGCAAGGGCTACATATCATCGACCGGAGTAGACTTTTAGGAAAGTTTAAGATCTGGTGCCTCCAGTTTATGTTGATACCCAAACTGCTATGGCCTCTTCTGATATATGAGATCAGCTCAAGTACGGTGGAAGCGATGGAGAGCAAGATTAGCAAGTACACGCGGAAATGGCTGGGAGTACCACCTGGGCCGGACGGAAGTTGCGCTCGACTGCAAGAAAGCCAAGCTGGTCCTTCCGTTCAAGTCAGTCCTAGAGGAATATAAAGCCGGCAAGGCCAGACTGGCAGTTATGCTGCAAAGCTCGTCAGACGAAACTGTCCGAACAGTGGAACCCACAGTGAAGACCGGTCGGAAGTGGCAGGCGTGTGCAGCAGTACGCGAAGCACGTGAGAGTCTCCAGCTAAAGGAAGTAATGGGCTACACGCAGACCAACAGGCGTGGATTTGGTCATGGAGACATCCAATGGTGGTCAAAGGCATCAAATAGACAACGAAGGGACATGATAGTCAGGGAGATAAGAGATGTCGAGGAGAACAAGCGTGTACAAAAGGCAGCACAACAAGTGCAGCAAGGCCAATGGACCACATGGGAGATGGCTTTGCAGAGGACACTAACATGGAATGACATGTGGCATATGGCACCGCTGCGGCTCAGCTACATAATCAGATCTATGTATGACCTTCTACCATCAGCCTGCAACCTTGTGAAGTGGGGGAAGACAGATGACAATCGATGTCCTCTTTGCGGAGGAAGACAGACGATGGAACATGTTCTTTCCTCGTGCAAGACAGCACTAGGCCAAGGGCGGTACACATGGCGACATAACAGAGTGCTGCATGAACTGGCTGCCACCGTGGATGGGGCGCGGATGAAGGCCAACAATAAAGTTCGACCAGCTACGACTAACACCTACTTTTTGAGAGCGGGACAGGCTGCACGCCCCAAGCAGAACCACTGGAACGACTTCACTATCCTGGACATAGCTAACGATTGGGAGATGGCGGTTGACCTCCCAGGGCGAGGGAAGTACCCAGAGTGCATTAAGAGATCTAAAATGCGCCCAGACATTGCACTCTACACGTCAAATATGACCCATGTCATTTTAATAGAACTCACAGTGCCATTTGAATCCAGGATAGAGGAACAACATATATTCAAACTATCTAAATACAAGGATCTCGCCACCGAGCTGAGAAAGCAGGGAGTACAGAGTAGAGTGTTTTCGGTGGTGGTTAGTGCCAGAGGACTCACAACCCCATCCCTCTACGACCTCTTAAAAATGCTAGTAATTAAGGGAGGGATGCGGTCAAGAACAATGAAGACTATTGCTGAGTCAGCAGAAAGAGCGTCGTGCTGGCTGTGGCAGAATCGAGACAGACCAACAGTCAAATAATATTATGTCCAGACCAGACGGATCGGGCGACTATTTTACACCTTGACCACTTATTGCTCCCACGTAAGTCAACAGAGTAGGGAGAATTGAAGTAGGGCCCGAGACGAAGCGATAAGAGGTTACATAATCGACCGGAGGTGAGCATCAGACCAGATGCTTGGGGCAACTACCATACAAACAACAGTCCTAAACAACAAGAAGACCAGACAACTAGGCGTCAATCTTAACCAGCGGATGCCGATTTCCCACGAAAGCCAGACACTGACGGCCAAGTTATTTCAACTGGAAAGCGCAGTAACGCGCTAGGTTAAACCAAGAGCAGGTAAGGTATCTATTCTCGAGTGTGTTGCCTATTAAATGCAACTATTTTGTGCCGAACATGAAATGTAAACCTTAAGTTAGGTAATCTATTTTCGAGTGTTTTGTGTATTAAGTGATAGTTATTTTGTGCGGAACATAAGCTTAGTTTAGGTAAGCTATTTTAGAAAGGTTTGTGTATTACGTTTAGTTAGTTTGTGCCGAACATACGGTGTAAGCCTTAGAGGCAATGCGGCAGGAGGTCGACGCCTGGAAGTCATGACCCAGGCGGGCCCACCTCCCCTAGAGTGTCAAGAAGCTAAAGGGCCGAAACACTTGCTCGACGGGGGGTCTTCTTCTGATGATCAGATTGCCTCCTGCTGCGAAGCTCTGTACAAAGAGTTTCCTACTACTTCTTGTTGTTCTTGCATATAGGGTCCAGGACTGGCATTTGTAGCACAACATTGGAATGAAGATTGTATTGAATAGTGCCCGTTTTGCCTCTAGAGTTATTTCCTTGTTGGGCAATAGCTGTCCAATGATTTGACAAGCTTTGTTGCATCTTGAGTCTATCTCTACTGCTTGTGAATTGTCATTTGTCACTAGACTTCCTAGGTATTTGGACTCTTCAAATCCAGCAATGTGCTGTTAAAATAGTGATTGAAAAAAAAAAAAAAACAACGATACAATACATTTATTACCAGTGACAAACTGTTAGAATACAGTTTAACTTTCCAATAAAGGAACTTGAATATTAGGTAGAGGAAATATCAGCTTGTATGTTCATTTTATGTCAGTAACATTCTGCTCCTATTTTACCACTCATACCAGAACATGTTAAATGAAATTAAATTAACAGCATTATAACATAACTAAATAAACCACAAACACTTTGCAGGAATAATGAACATTGCCTATTTAATCATTAGGATCTAGTGAATTGCACAAACATTCTTTGTGTTATGAATAAGACACAAAATACATACGGGAAAAAAACAGTTATGAAAAATGAAATAAGTAATGCAGAGTTTTGAGATTATTTCTCCGATCCTACAAATTAAATACATTTTTTAAAAAGTTTAATCCTGGTAATTTTGCAGTTCAAAAACATCAACAGACAGAACTTAATATGATGCATTTGTGTTAAAATCCTGTTCAATGTACAACACAGATTGCAATATTAATTTTGTATGCATTTTTGTATCACCATACTATCTATGGAGGACTTGACTTTGCTTTCTTTCTATCATTTTTAGATATATTACTTCAGTTTCTTTTTTTTTCTTCTATGATTTGTATTTATTCTAAATATAGAAGGTGCCTCTAAAGTGTATATTGCAGCTGTGCATAAATAATGAATTTATGTGTGAACTCCTCTGGTTCTATGTACATTTACGCACTTTTTTGCACGTTTCTCGACGTTCACGACAGCCGCACTTGGTTACGATTTCATTTTGGATTTGACAGGATAGTTTTCTATTTTGTTTTCTTTAACACATTTTGATTGTTTTTGTTTGGTTGTTTCGTTATTAGTTTTGTGTGTGTGTTTTTTTTTTTGTTCCTGAAAGGCCTATTGAGCCGAAACGTTGTTTAGTCTGTGTCGTCCACTTGTCACGTAAAGCTTCTTACATACCATTTTTTAATTTTTTAATTTTTCCATAAATAATGAGCAGTATTCAACATGAAACGTTAACAGCCATGTCCTGTTCATTGATGAGCCAATCACATGTACTGGGATTCAATGATACAGCTGAAATTTATTTTTTTTAAAAATTATTAACTTAAAAAATGTTTTGGTATGAAATTATTATCTGGTACAAAATATTTGTGAAATACACATTAAAAAAGGGAGCCGCCATAGCTCAGTGGTTAGTGAACTGGACTACAAAGGACAAGAGGTAGGGTTCAATCCCAAACGACGGCTTCTGGTTCACCCAGCCTTTAATGGGTACCGGATTTTTTTCTGGGAAAGTAAAGCGGCACAAGCGTAATACCGACCACATTACCCCAAAATCATGTGCTGAAGGTCTGTAAAATTTATGGTCACTAACACCATATTCCCTATACACCACTTGGCGTGACGGGGTACTTTATTTTTTTTATATTTTACACATGATAAAAACCATGCAGCAGACATTTTTCTATTCATGGTTTTAGAGCTGCTCTTCATTCGTCTTCTGTTGCTAAATGATATCCCATTTTATGTGCTCAAACAAAATGGCATTTAACACTGGCCACTGTTCAGACTTTAATTTTCTGAATTTTAATAATTTTAGTCCGTTTTGTTTGTTTTTGTCTTAGTTGAAGATCTTTTGATCAAAATGTTGGTTCTTTGTTTGGTTTTCTCTTGCTGGCAAAGCTGAAACATCCTAGTTATTTTTTTATTGTATAAAATATTTATATTATAATTGTTTGAGAGAGTGGCAGAGGTTATAGAAAAGTTGCTTGTTCATATTGAATGCTACAAGGACATCCAAAGAATGTTAATGAGTCCACACTTAAGTACACCGTCATGAAATTACAAGCAACAAAAATGCTACATCATATTTTTGCTAACAGCTAAGAGTATAATAAAATACAAAAGATGAGATATTACAGCTTTGTGGCTAAGATACGAATAAACATCAAACCAAAATTTTCACTTATAAATCTGCTACTGGGAGTGACACAAAAAAAACAGAAGACAAATTTCTAAATGTGGATGAAGCTGCATGATTTAATAATTAAATCTACATTTCTGTTATTCTCAGCAATGAAGAAACATCGGGGAAATTATTTGTTTTTCATAAATCTCTACATTTTCATTATTGACAGTTTTGTTATTTGACAATGAACATTTTTGTAAAGAGTTACAATGGAAGCCAAGAATTGTAATTTCAATGGAGATGCACGTGACTGTGTATCTAAAACCACTGCTCCCCTGGTTGAAAAGCTGGTGTACGTTGTTCATAACCAACAGTTGACAGAAAGGTTTTTTTCTATCGGGGATGAAATAAAAATCCTGAGTCTCACATATTGTGGCGACTGCTCTGATCAAGCGGCCTTTATCCCTCAGGTTCTATCATGTGCCCCCTGACATACACCAGCAATGGTACTATGTGTCGTAAAGATAGTTTTTAATTTCAATTTTATTTTATTTACAAATCTTAAATATTGGAAAGTTTCTACATTTTATATTTGCTAAATTGGATAATGGACCCTGGGGAAAAATAATAATTCATTACCACCCGAAACTGTATCATATTTTGTTGTAGTTTATTGTTAATGTTTTAAAAGAAATATCCCATCTCAATGATCACAGATACTGTACATATATAGCATATTATGAACTGTGATATAATTTAAAAACTTCTCATGTGATGATATAAGGACCAACTATTCTGGTCACTATTCAAGGTTCAAATATAAAAAGATGAACAGACTTATAAAGTTAAGTTATAAAGTTGTAGCAGTAGTTTAATTTAGTTTATATTTTTTAGTGACTTTAACTCTTAGAAACAACTAAAAGATGGGAAAAAATAGACCTTGAAGACGATGGAATAGTAAGGAAAAAAAAAAGAGACACAATACAGAGCATTGACCTAAATACACCATTTTCCCTTGACACTAAAAGTCAACAAAAGCAGGTGAAAGTAAAGTAAGTAAATAAAATGAATGATGATATACACATACTATGAAAACTAGTATACCGAGGTGCAGAATTTGTAACACAATACATTCAACTTTAACATTGCCCTGTAATAATTAAACTAGTTCTTGATATTCTGAGTCAACACATCCATGCTTTCTCCTTCTGTCAAAATAAACTTGTGAAGTCAAATAAAGAAATTTGTTGCAACCGAGTTTTCAATTTTAAATATACTTTAGGCCAGGATGTTATAATTACTCTGTACATTATTTTGTATGTGATGCCTTTTACACACAATTTGATTTGCTGAGTAATATCACACATAAATAATGCAAGATTCATGTTGTTTCAGTATTAACTTGTAGTCTGTTAGATATATGATGCAACGATTGTGTGTATTTTGTGTCTACTTAGTTTGTGATTAAGATAATTTTTTTTTCAAATGTCAATTCTCAAACAAATAAATTAAAATGGAGGAGGAAACTTTGTGAAAAGAAAAACAGACAAGAATAAGTGAGAAGAGTATATTACAAGATAGTGACAATTTATAGAACATTATTACAGAACATTTGAGAATCCATTAAAATTCTTATTCTTATGACACAATATATGATGGAATGAAAGATGCTAGCATGTCCTGGCGAGAGTTGTCCATGCCTGATCCACACCAGATTGGGTGGAGGTTACTTGTGAGTGCCCTATGCTCTGACCAGAGTTCAGAGAATTAAGAAGGAGAATATGGCACAAGTTGTATTCGTATAATATAAAATGGTGTGTATCTATGAAATTTGATTTAAGTGTTAGAAAGTACACTTGCTACAGAAGGATTCGGGTTCAATTCCTGATCTGCTAATTTTTTTTCAGATCAAAGCAGCTTTAGGGTTCACCCAGTGACAGAGAATATTGTATGAGATTTTTTTTCATGAAAAATAGGCACAGTCTGGAGTGACGCTGACCACATGACCTGTAAATTATGCTGTTGGCTCATTATAAAATATGGTCACTAACACCATATTTCTCACATGCTTTAAAATATGGAGAGTAATTTAAAAAAGAAACAAAAATAACTGAACTGATGTCTCTATAAGCAGTCACTGTGGAAAGAAGAAAAGGATGTCACCTCTCGCTCATTAGGTAAAATAAACGTTCCATCCAAGATTCAAGGGTAATATGGTGTTAGTGTCAATATTTTTCAGTGACCAATAATATGTTTAGGGGTGATGTGATCAGTATCCTATCAGTTTGCCCTTCTTTATATCCCCCAGAAATCTGTGGTACCCATTTTCAGAGTCTGAGTGAGACCCTAGTGTCAGCCTGAAAAAGCTCACCACTTCTGGAAACTGAACCAGTCAGTGGTGAGCGTACCAACCACTTAACTATGACTCTTTCATCATACCCATTAGGTACCTGCTTCTAATAAATGATTTGATATTTGTCATGTGATCCCTATCTTTGAGTAGGTGAGTTAAAATTCTATCTTTATCTCAGATGGAAGATTAAACAAAAATAGGTACTGTGTTCAAGCTAAACAATTAACTCTTTCCATACGTTTCGCAGCACTGTGCACCATGTCGATTTCAGCTGCTTATGTTTCGCCGCATAGTGTGTCACTCTCAATTTGATTAGTGTGAACCATCATCAAACTATATTCTTTTTACATGTCTTGTATCATCTTGATATTAGTGAAATCTAATTCCTTGTTCAATTATCCAAAACTCCATATATAATATGTTATATAAATATGTAGATTGATTCTTAAAACCTTGACAAATTTTGTATCTGAAATCTTTCCGTTGCATTGATAAAAAGCTTCCATACAGAAAGAGTTAAATGAGCTTTTGCCAGGTGAAAATCACTAAAAGAACAGGCTGTATTATATTTCTGAAGTAATGATTTAAAATCATAAAAGTAATGATTTGAAATGTGGATTTATAGAAGAATAGGTAGAATTGGATGGAAAGAAAAGAAAACAAACGATGAAGTTTTAAAACAAAAAAAAAATTAAAAGAGAACTACTAAACACAATTAGAACAAGACAAATGAAATTTTTGGGTCATGTTAAAAGACACAACAGCCTACTAAAAGTAATATTGGAAGGGAAAATACGAGGTAGCAGAGGCAGACCAAGACTAACATGGACGAGTAACATCAAAAGATGGACAAGTCAGCCTATGACAATCTGCACCATCAAAGCAAGAGACAGAGTGGAATGGCGCTCCATGGTAGCCAACCTTCAATATGGAGACGGCACCCAGTGATGATGGGAGCCGCGATAGCTCAGTGGTTAGTGAACTGGACTACTACGGACAAGGGGTAGGGTTCGATCCCAACCGACGGCTCCGGGTTCACCCAGCCTTAAATGGGTACCGGATTTTTTCTGGGAAAGTAAAAGCAGCACGGGCGTAATACCGACCACATTACCCCAAAAATCATGTGCTGAAGGTCTGTAAAATATAGGGTCACTAACACCATATTTCCCTATACGCCACTCGGCGTGACGGGGGGTACTTACTTACTTCCCATTAAATATTTACCATGTGTGCCTTCTTTAGTAAGGAAAGAAATATGGATAGGCTGAAAATGCAAAGATAGTCTTGAGTCCAAGAACATAATGAATTGCAGTAGTGCATGAAGCCCACATGCTACAATAAACAACTGTAGTTATATTACTTTCTATGTAAAATTCTGTAAATATTTATATTCACAGAGGTTTATTCTTTTTAATAGAAAAATCTACACTTGTCTAATTAACAAATCTATTTCTTCATATCTTTATCTATGTCAACAATAGTTGTCTATTGAGGATAATTCAAACACTGTTTATCAGTAAGGTTCATATGTGCATTCACTTGTTTTGTTGAAAAGTCTCAGTTCTTGCTTAATGCTGTTTAGCTACATCTGGGTTCTGTATAAGACAACTTGTTTATCCTTTTAGCTTTTAAACTCTGTTTGTCTGGATGACCTCCTTTTAAACTTAATGCTTTTTTTTTCTTCCAATATCTACAGCACTTTTGATGACAAAATTGAAATTTCTCAAGTTCATTAGGGGCCACCTCCTTTCAAGATATTTGTTTGTATTTCCTTGCCTTGCATTGTGTGTCATGAAATCTAATTTGTTACTTTATTTCTCTTCAGTTCATCTGCATAAAAGATCTTGTGTTTCTGTGTATGTTTGCTTCTTTTGAGGTTGCACAAGGTTTTAGAGTTACAAGTCTTTTTATTGTACATCATCAAACATAAAAAATAGAAATTAGATTGCAAGGAATAAGACAAATATATATGTATGTAGGCCAATATTAATCATCTGCATTAACCCACCACAAGTAGTTTCTTTAGGTAAAGATTGTCAAAGATCCTGGTGGGGTATAGGAGAAAACACAGATGCTTTCTCTAAATGGTTCTTGAACTTTCCTGTCACACTGGACACTGAAAAAAGAGACGTATGATAACATTTGTAGTAATCTATTTCCAATAGTTACCAATTTTTTATAGTCCGGGACAAAAAAGTACCCACACAAGCACCGCTGATCACTGAGGTAGTGGGAAACTCAATAAGTTGTATTAAAAATCATGTATACAATCAATATAATTGTGTATCTAGTATGCAAATCACATTTAAGAAAGATCAATACATGGTGAGATGCGATGCTTGAGAAAAGTAATAAATAACACAAGAAGAGATAGAATACCAAATGAAATCATAAGAAAAATGGTAGGAACAAAACCCTGCCAAGAATATATAGAACAACAACAGCTTAAATGGTTTGGCCACCTGGTCAGAATGAATCCTTACCAATCACCATCAGGGGCGTTCTTCTTGAGAATTCAGGAAAAAAGACCAAGAGGGAGACCCAGAAGAAGATGGATAGATGCAGTGACAGAGACATGTAACAAGAAAGGAAAATCACTAATTCAGACAGTTCGGGCAGCGCAAGAACAACAAATGATATAACCACAATACCTTTTCGGTACCAGTGAGAAAGAGAGATCTAGTATGCAAAGGGGTGACCTTGAGCTACCATTAGCATACACAGAAACCAGGAAAACAGGTTGACAATATGGCAACTTCATTGAAACTGCACACCAATCAAGAGCAGCAAAGTGTTGTGAGAATGTTGTTTAGCAATGGTGTGAAACCCATAGAGATTCATTATGAGATACAGGTTCAGTACAGTCACAGCGTGTATGAATCGTACACAAGTGTATGAATGGACTGTAAAGTAGTTATGAAAAACAGCATTGCAGTCATGGAGAATGGGATAAAGGACAACTGGCTTATCACACTCAGGGAGATGGCATTACTATTAGACATTAGTGTCAGGTCAACCCATCACTTGATGAGTTGAAATTTCAAAATTATTCAAGATGAGTATCCAAGCTATGCACCCATCAGAAAGAATTCTTTTCCTATTGGTATCTACACTTGTCAAGTGCTTTGAGCTAGAGAGGGAGATGTTAAACAGTGATAATGTAATTGTTTTAGTGTTTGCAACAAATACTTAGAAAATAAAAACATGTTTTTCATTGGAATGCATCTTGTGCAGTTTGGTACTTAATGAGTTAACAAAAGAGTCCATATTTAAAAAAAGACTCATTTTGTTTTGCAAAATATTATCATAATATCACATACATTATATTAAATTATTTTTGTTTTTTTTTAACAGTGATTGAAATATTAATATTTTAAAAAATAAAATAATGTTTTAATTATATTGTACCTGTTAATAAACTTATCATGCAAGAAATAGAAATACATACCAGAATTTCTTTGCAGTGAGTATTCCTCCTGGTCAAGATACTTATTGTCATGCTGTGAACTCTTAAATAATAGCATTATTAAATGTCAGTTACAACAGTTGCAATATAAAATAAAATCAGAGTATAAATTAAAGGATGTGTATATATATATATATATATAGCCTTTTGCACTGTAGATAGAAAATTGTGGAAGGACATGATCACCTACGCCAACCGGTATGGCACATGATGATGATGATATGGCCTTTTGCATGTAAACAGGCAGGTGCTGGTCTGCAATAGTAACTAAGCTGCCAAACACTGTTTTGTTGAGCAGTCTCTGTAATGATTGATCTTGCCAATATTGGAATGGCAGGTCCAGCTGCAAAACAGACAAAGCAGTGGGTCTCACTTCTTTTCTCCTGTGTCTTTTTCCCTCAAACTTTGACTTCTCAAATGTCATCATGCTGCTATTTATATACCTTCTCCAACTGCTATGATCATCTATAAGCTTTCCCCACTTTTTGCCACTATTTGAGAATTCACTTAAAGATGCCTTACACACATCTCTGATCTGCCCAAAGGCTGATTCCCATCTCCCATACAATATTTGCTTGGGAATATGATTGGTGTACATTCTTCCATATGTCACAACCACCTTAATCTATGACACTCAAATAATATTAAAACTCATAATGGATGGAAGTTGGAATATTGCAGGACATCTGAGTTGGTTACTTTGTCCTACCATTTGATATTCATTATTTTTTTAGACAGTGCACTTGAAAACCAGTTTTTTTCTCGTTCTTTTAATATGTTGTCCAAGTTGCTGATCCCTACAGGAGTGTGCTAAGCATGCAGGTTTGATATAGTAGGATCTTTGTTGTTCATGCTATTTTCATGTTATTTATACCCATAGAATCACTATATGTTGTGGCTATCTTGTCAGTCTTTAGTTGTTCATTGAGGGAGTGGGCAGCCATGACAGTATACTCAAGGTGCTGAATGTTTACACTGATTCAATCGAATTTGCATTCAAGGTTACTATAGCAATAGGTTTGGTTTTTGCTTGTGCTAGAATGGCAATTTTCTAAACACTTATTATGAATAAAAATATGTTGCATGATTTGGCCAAACCATCAATGGTTAGTTGCAAGTATCTTTGTTATGAACAACTAGAGCTGCTTCATCAGCAAAGAGTAGATCTCTTATTAGGGCTTCAGTTGTTTTCTCTTTTCTTTAAAATGAGTGAAATTGAAAATGGATCAGTCAGATTTTGAGTTTATATAGATGTCAGAGGATGCTGCTGAAGCTGAAAAGGGGGGCAGCAAAAGTGTAAAAGGGGACAGCAAAAAAGATACATAAAAAGGTAGGGACAAGAACATAACTCTGCCTACTCCACTCCTGACTTCAAAATACTCAGATACACAGCTGTCAAATTTTATTGCAGCATTCATTCCTTCATGAAATGATATGATCAATTTAAGCAGCATGGGTGACCATCCAATTTTCATCAAGACTTTGTAGAGCCCTGCACTGCTCACAGTATCAAATACCATTCAGAGGTGAACAAAGACAAAGTCAAGTGGTTGTTTAGCTTGCTTCCTGTATTGTTGCTGAAGTGTGAAAACCATATGAATAGTTGACCTTCTAGCTCTGAATTTATGCTGTCTCATGAGTATAAGCTCTGTCAGCTTATGAAGGTGCTTTAAAGTAACTCTTGAAAATGCCTTCATGTGAGAAACAACAGGTAAGAGGAAAAGAGGAAGACCCAGAGAGACACTGAGATGAACATTGATGAGAGAGGCAAGAGCAGCAGGAATCAGCTCCCTCAATGAGATAGTGCTGCTTGCACAGAACAGAGACAAATGGCGAGATTTGATAAAATATCTTTAAAATAATTGAAAACTGCTAGAACGGGAATTCAGATAAGAGAAGGAGTATCTAGGTCTACGCCATATGGGCCGGCTACGGCTCGAAAGGTCAATAGATAGAAATGCCTTCCCTGTTACCAGATGACAAAGAGAAAATACTAGCTGGCTTGGTGTCATGGTATGGTAAAATTCAACAATAGAATTGATATGATGCACGGTGGATAGAAGATTGTGGAAGGACATGATCGCCTACACCAACCGGTATGGCAAATGATGATGATGATTTTGTACTTAAAAGGAAGATGCCCCTATAATTGTAATCACATTTCTCATCTTTGTTTTTGTATCAAGTTACAATATTTTTATTTCTTGTGTCTTCAGTATAATCCCATTCCAACACTGTGGATTAGTTAGTAAAGGTGATACAACAGAATATTCAGATTTTCCTTGAGTATTTCTGCAGGAATATTGTCCACCTGAAAGTGGATTTTCCACTAGAGTTCAGTGATGAGTTTCCTCTCATTAGAGTTCAGAAACTAGTTCGCCTATTATATGATTTGTTAGTCTCTCCTCACAGTACAGTTCTCAATAGTGTTCAACCCATCTTTCGAGCTGTTTTTTCTTTTCTCTTTTCTCTTCACGTATAACTTCACTACTCAGGGATTGTGTGAGTCCAATCTTGGTGATATTTGGTCTGAGAACTACTTTTATGTTGTAGGCATTGCTTTTGAGCCTTCTCTGTCGATTACTTCCTGGATTGCTGTGCATGAATTTGGTCAGTACTCGTTCACACATCTTCTAAATTCTTGTTGTACTTCAGCTGTCACAATGCTAAAGTTGGGTCTTTTTGAGCTCTGTCAAGGATTGTTTTTAATTTCCAATAAGACATTTTCCTTCATGGCTTTGTATATGTGTATATGCCTACGTGGGAGCCGCGATAGCTCAGTGGTTAGTGAACTGGACTACAAAGGACAAGGGGTAGGGTTCGATCCCAACTGACGGCTTCCGGGTTCACCCAGGCTTAAATGGATGCCGGATTTTTTTTCTGGGAAAGTAAAGCAGCACGGGCGTAATACCGACCACATTACCCCAAAAATCATGTGCTGAAGGTCTGTAAAATATAGGGTGACTAACACCATATTTCCCTATACGCCACTTGGCGTGACGGGGGCACTTTACTACTTACTATATGCCTGCGTACATACATGCATACGTATGTATTGAGGTCTGTTATCCAAAAGAGCTTCTTAAATACTGAGCTCATCTACTGGCATAGGTTTGAGCATCATCACATCTTGAACTGAGGCCACTTATTATTGTTGTCTGTCTATTGTAGAGTCCCCAGTTAGTTGAATCATGACGGTTAGAGTAGGAATGATCCACATGCATGTGTATGATACTTTTCACTATACAGACAGCACAAGTAAGAGAATTCTATGACTCAGATGTAGCTATGTTTCTTAAACATTAGCTAGACAGTTAAAACAATTAGAAAATCATTCCTTTCCAAAAAGGAGGTGCTTTATTTCTTGGTTGCTGATCAAAACCTGATATCCACAACAGCAACTACTCTTGGTTGTAAAGTTGTTAAGTTATGTGGGAGTCTTCATCATTGCACTCTCAACGTGTCCATAGGTACTCAAATCCCCTCCTCAGCAAGTCCCGGATGTCCAGAGACTGACGACTCCAGTTCTGTGTTGGTTGATTAGTCTTCTTACACGTCAACTAAGTTTCTCATTTCCGGCCGTGCCCATCTTAACTCACTTCTCTTTCATCCGAAGGAGTGACGTGGACTCGTGGTTGTCGAAGTCCTGTGTCCTTCCCACATCCCGGAGGGCGTTGATGACGTCCGCCCGATCCATTGGTTGACCGTCCTCAACAATAGCGCAGCTAGCCAACCTGTCCCCTCTTTCATTTCCCTGTATTCACGGGTAACGTCTGTCTTGGGACGTAGACAAAAGTGACCTTACGTATTTTTAACTTCTGCAATAGCTCTATCCATTGCATACATACAGATACCGCCTTCAGTTTACTTATCATGCTCATCAAATCACTCAGTATACAGGCGTGGGTGTAGTCTTGTGACTCTAACCAGATGAATGCCTTGGTCACTGACATCATCTTCATGCCACTAGTGGTCATAACGTATGCACCACTGTCTTCCTTGATTATTCTGCCTGCCGACCGTGCTGTAAATTGCCTCCTTTGGTGTCGTATTACAGATCCGTCTGTATAGATGACTGCATTTTTCTCATCGGTATTATTCCAGATGAGATCGTTGACCTCCGCATTGACCCGACTGAGTCCTGTTTCTTTTATTTCCTATCGAGTGTGACAACACACGAGAGTGTCCCCCTGAATGACAAAGGCACCGGTATCCACTCCTCGCCAGCATTGATATTGGTAAGCCCATAGACCTATTTGATGACATCTTCTGCTCGGCACACCAATGATTTGCCTCTTTTTAGCCTGACACCATTCCTTGTGTTGAGCTCATGGTGCAATGGATGCTCTTTATCTGCACTTATCTTCATGTATGCTCGTGCCCACCAGATCTTGTTCCTGTCACCCATTGTTGGAAGTCGAGGAAATACCTCATTGATGCACAGGGATTGTCCCTCGTACACCCCAAGATAATGCGCATAGCTTCATTCTGTATTTTCTCCAGTCTGTCAATTTGCGTATTACAGCAGTAAGAACCGCCAGGATATAGGCCTACTCGATTGGTCTAGTCCCTGGAACAGAATGGTAAGTAGCCTTCTGCTCGATGTTGGCAGCTGCCATGATCTTCAAGGCGGCTAATCCTTTGCGGGATTTTGTTACCACATGGTCGATGTGGTCCCGAAAACACAGGCTGCGATCAAATTGAACTCCGAGTTATTTCATCACCCTGTCTCTGGTCACCTCATCAGCTCCCATTTGTGCCACCGGTGTTTACATGTTAACGATATGATTATTAAGTGAGAACCATGCAACTGATGTTTTATAAGGATTAACCAACACACCTGATACTCCACACCAAGAAGAGATGCGATAGAGTTCGTTTAACTGCTCTTTATTTAAAAAAAATAAAAGTAAATAAATGAATTAACGTTTCCTGTGTTTAGTTTCAGACAAGATCACTATCAAACCTTTACATCTGTGCCTGTTACTGCAATCATGGGGCCTGTTAGCTCCAGTTTAAACTCCTGAAAGAACAAGTATGATGAAGTGTTTCGCTCTGCTGTGCATATGACACCGCCGCCACTACCAAGGATCTCCAGCTTCATGGTCCATTTCTTGTAGAAAGCAAAGTCAAAGCAAATATTTGCACATATTAGCTTTTAGTGTACACTGAATCTATAGAATAGTTAAAGAAAAGATTGTGACATGATGCAGTATCTTGAATACTTGTCAAGGGGTAAATTTCAGTACTAATTTTCAATACGTAGGTTTTCTTCTAGTCTTATTTTCTGGCATCTTGCCTTTTATGTAATACAATTTCAAATCCAATATATTTTCATATGTAAAACATTATCTTTGTAAATTAATGACAGTAAATTAACTAAAACTCAAGATATATTATGATTTACTGTGCACAAATCTTAGTTTAAATCTTGTACACTCATCATCATCATCATCGGGTGCCATTTCCGCAACGAAGGTTGGCTACCATGGAGCGCCATTCCACTCTGTCTCTTGCTTTGATGGTGCAGGTTGTCATATGCTGATTTGTTCATCTTTTGATGTTACTCGTCCATGTTAGTCTTGGTCTGCCTCTGCCTTTTTTTACCTTGTATTTTCCCCTCCAAGATTACTTTTAGTAGACTGTTGTGTCTTTTAACATGGCCCAAAAATCGCACTTGTTTGAATTGTGTAATTGTCTTGTACATTAAGGATTAACATTAATGTCGACCGATGTAAAGAAGTCATTAAGGGATCCCAATAAAGTTTATTAACTGAGAAGAACAATATATGAATGAATGAAATGTAGTGTTGTGCACGAATGGCAGCTTACAGAAGCATTTAAAAATAAGAACAGGATGGCAGGGAAGCCGTCTATGTCCATTTCTCTTTCTATTGGCCATAGATTGGATTATGAAAATAACTCTGAGCAACAGAAATCGAATCCAGTAGTCACTGACCAAACAACTTGATTTAGACTTTGCTGATGACATTGCTCTCCTATCACATAATCAGCAACAGATGCAAGATAAAATGAGCATACTTTATGAGAGACGACAACAGCTGGGACTGAAAATTAAATTGAGATAGACCAAAATTATGATAATTAATACAATTGCCAATTATGCAAATAACAATAGGAGAAATATCTCTACTAGACAGATAACTTCTTTTTCTTTCCTCATTTGCCTTTCAGCGTCGCGGGGAGACATAATTTGCAGTCTTTTTCTCTTCCGTTTGCCTCTGCTGCTGTTGTGTTTCATAGTTTTTCTAATATTCCGTCAATCCATCTTTTTAGTGGTCAGCCCTTGGGTCTGGTGTTCTTGCAACATTTTATTGATGGCTCGTTGTGTTGTGTTCTGATTTCCCTGCATTGTCACATGGCCAAACCATTTTATCTGCGTTTCTTTATATATTCTATGGCGGGGATTATTCCTAGCTTTTTTTCTCAGTTCTTCATTTTTGATATTATCTCTTAGGTTGTTTCCTGTCATTCGACTAACACATTTCATCTCGGTAGAGGTTATTTTTCTTATTGTTCTTGCATCTAGGGTCCAGGTCTGGCATTGGAAGCACAACGTTGGGATGAAAATTGTATTATAGAATGCCCGTCTTGCCTCCAGAGTTATTTTCTTGTTGGACAATAGTGTTGATAGCTGTCCAATGATTTAACAAGCTTTGTTGCATTTTGAGTTTATTTCTGCTGCTTGTGAATTGTCATTTGTCGCTAGACTTGCTAAGTATTTAAATTTCTCTACTTGTTTTAGTTGTCTGCCGTCTATAGTTATATTGATATTCTGTTTCTCTTTTGCGATATTCATGACTTCATGATTTGTTGATGTTGATTTTCATGTTTTATGTTATGCCTGTGCTACTGAGTCTACTTAAGTGTTCTTGTAGGTCATCTATTGTTTCATGTATTAGTGCCTGATCGTCTGCAAATAGAAGCCCCATGATCTCCCCTGTCTCTGATGGGTTGGCTAACTTGCATATATAGTCCATAGGTAAGGTAATGTAAAGTACGAGACTTGAACCGGCGTCTTAGCACGCGAGTTTTCACCAATATGTGCTCGGCCGCCTATCCAGAAGTGTCCGGAAACTTCTTGATAGTGTCGCTTCAAGCATCGAAACTCACGATGCGAGGCGACATTCCTCACCTTCCCAGAGTACTGTCCTGGTACCAATTTCTGCCACTGGCTGGGTCGACCACCGGGGTATTTTTTTCCCAACCACGAGTACAACGCACACTGCTTCCAGCGGGAATAGAACACGGGTTGTCCGAACGTCGGTAGCCGAGTCGGGTGTTTTTCCTAACTAGGCTACGGAGGCCCACCGAGTATATATATAGTCCATGTACATTATTTAATAAACAGTTGGGGGATATTATGCACTCCTGTCTTACACCTGATCTAAGTTGGAGGTGGTCTGTGTAACCTGCTGCTGTTTTGACTGTGCAGCTGCTGTTGATGTAGAGACTTTTTATTAGGTTGGTTCGATGTTGGCTCTAGAATTATGGAAATGTACCAGTCAGATACACGTGGATAAAGGGATACAGTGAAGACGATGGTGTTGGATAAGACACACACTGCGGAAGCCAACTGAGAGTATAACACAACAGGCCCTTTTTTGGAATCCCCAAAGAAAAAGACAAAGAGGTAGACTAAAATATTCTTGGAGAAGACAGATGAAAGCAGAGATGAAGATGATGGGGAAGACATGGAATGATCGTGTTAGAATGGCAAGAAACAGAACGGCTTGGAAAATGTTTGTTGAAGGCCTATGCTTCTCGGGGAGCTGAAGAAGAAAAATATGTTTTACATATATCTTGGCAGTAATATAGACAAAGAGGGAGGAGCAGAGAACGATACCAAAATAAGGATATCAAAAGCAAGAGGAGCATCTGATGCAATAGGAAACGTATGGAAATCAAACGAAATTAGGTTAAATACAACAATAAAAATTGTAAACTCCAAAATTAAGTCAGTCCTATTATATCGCTGTAAACATCATCATTGAATGCCTTCTCAGCAACGAAGGTTGGTTACCATGGAGCGCCATTCTACTCTGTCTCTTGCTTTGATGGTGCAGGCTGTCATATGCTGATTTGTCCATCTTTTGATGTTACTCGTCCATGTTAGTCTTGGTCTGCCTCTGTTACCTTGTATTTTCCCCTCCAAGATTACTTTTAGTAGGCTGTTGTGTCTTTTAACATGACCCAAAAATCGCATTTGTCTTGTTTGAATTGTGCTTAGTAGTTCTCTTTTCATTTTTAGTTGTTTTAAGACTTCATCGTTTGTTTTCTTTTCCTACCATCCAATTCTACCAATTCTTCTCAATATCCACATTTCAAAGGCTTCAATTATCTGTTCTGTTTTCTTGTCTAATGTCCATGTTTCTGCATCATATAGGAATATTGAGAAAATGTAACATTTTGCTATTCTTAGTTTTAGCCCTGGTGTTATTTGTTTTGATGCTAGTATGTCCTTCATGACATTAAAATCACTTTTTGCCATTCCTATTCTTTTGTTTATTTCAGTTCCATCACTGGTTATAGTATGTCCAAGGTAGTTGTAGTTCTGAACTTTCTCCAGGTCTATTCCTTCTATTTTGATATCCACTTGTGGGTTTTGAGTATCTTCTTTGTTTATGATCATAATTTTAGTCTTTTTTATATTTTTATCTAGTCCATATTTTTTGCTTGTCATGTTTATTTCATTAAGTAATTGTTTTAGATCTTTAGGATTTTCTGCTAGTTGTACAGTATCGTCAGCATATCTTAGGTTATTGATTATCTTTCCATTAATTTGTAGGCCTGGCATCTCTATGAAGTTTTTACAAATTTGCTCAGTGTATAGATTGAAAGTATACTGGGGTTAAACAAGGATGTATTTTATCGCCCTTGTTATTTGGAATTGTTATGGACTTCATAATGAAGAAATGTTGCACTGGTAATAAAGGCATCGATTGGATACAAGGAGACCATTTGGAAGACCTCGACTTTGCTGATGACATAGTTCTCATCAGCAGTCAGATAAAAACGATGCAGGAAAACACAAATGAACTATCATCAATAGTCAGCAAAATTGGGCTTGAGATCAATCATGAAAAGACTAAAGTCATGAAAAGTTTAATTCCAACAGGTGACAAAATATACAGGGAAAACAAACCAGTAGAAGAGATCGATCACTTTATCTATCTTGGAAGTCACATTGATCGAGAAGGGGATACAAGTAAAGAAATTAGAATCAGAATCGCTAAAGCAGCAATGTCTTTCAGAAGCCTTGAAAAGTTGTGGAAATCAAAACTCATCAGCACAAACACAAAACTTAGGCTATTCAAATCAAATGTACTATCAACCCTTACGTATGCGTGTGAAAGCTGGAAAACAACAAGAGATATAGAAACAAAGTTGAACGCATTCGAAAATAGATGTCTAAGGAAAATACTTGGTATAGCGTGGAACAAATTCAAAACAAACGAGGAAATTAGAGAAATCGCCAATCAACCACTAATATCTTCAGTAATAAAGAAAAGACGCTGGTCATATGTTGGACATGTGATGAGAAGAGATAATAATCGAATAGCAAAGCAAGCCCTCATATGGGAAACAACAGGTAAGAGAAAAAGAGGAAGACCCAGGGAGACACTGAGAAGAAAATTGATGAGAGAGGCAAAAGCAGCAGGATTCGGCTCCCTCAACGAGATAGAGCTGCTTGCACAGAACAGAGACTAATAGCGAGATTTGATAAAATATCTTTAAAATAAAACTGCTAGAACAAAAATTCAGATAGGAGTAGGTGTATCTTGGTCTACGCCCTATGGGTCGGCTACGACTCGAAAGGTCAATAGATAGATAAATAGATTGAACAAGCTTGGTGATAGGATGCATCCCTGTCTTACTCCTCTTTTTATATCAATGGGTGTAGAGTTCTATTTATTATATTTTATTATTGCTGTTTGCTCCCAGTATAGATTACATATTAGTCGTATGCCCATTTAAATCTAGATGTATCTCTTTATATGGCTGTGAAACATGTAAAAACAAAAATGACAATCATGAAGATACAGACCTACATTAATGGATGCTTGCACAGAATAAAAGGATGGAAATGGCGGGACAAAATCACTAACATATAATTATGGAAAAGTACCAATCAAATACAGGTGGATAACAAGATACAGCAAAGACGATACCGCTGGATAGAACACAAGCTGTGGAAGCCAGCTGAGAGTATTACACAACAGGCCCTTTTTTGGAATCCCCAAGGTAAAAGACAAAGAGATGTAAACAACAGAGATGAAGATGTGGGGAAGATTTGGAATGATCCTAAAAGAATGGCATGGAACAGAGCGGTTTGGAAAGTGTTTGTTAAAGGCCTATACTCCATATGGAATTGAAATATAAAAGAAACATATAAAGAAGAAATATTGTAAGATAAAAATGAGTTCTTTAATAGTTAAAAAAAAAAAAAGTAAAATATCCCCGTCCTGCCAAGTGGCGTAGTGTGTTAGTGTCATAAATTTTACAGACCTTTGGAACATGATTTTTGGGGTCATGTGGTCGGTATTACGACCGTGCCGCTTTACTTTCCCAGAAAACAATACGGTACCCATTAAAGGCTGGGTGAACCGGAAGCCATCGGTTGCGATCGAACCCTACCTCTTGTCCCTTGTAGTCATGTTCACTAAATAATAACTATCTGAAAGCAGTAAAACATGAAAATACAGACGCTGACATTAACAACAAATAATCATGAGAAAAAATTATAAAAAGTAGTAAACGGTAATGCATATTTATTTTAAATAAATATTGTAATAGGAAGATAGACATGTGATTAACTAGTCATATCAATATGCTGTAATTTACTACAAATGTTAAACATTTTATGTCTTAATTTACCTCTTGAGTTCCTCCCATGGCTGTATAGATAAATTTACATTGATACTCGTTCTGCAGTGAAGAAGTGTGTACAGACATTACAGAACAAACATCACATAAATGCTTCAACAGTAACAATAATATGATATTAATTTATAGGTTTTCGATTTTTTTTAACCAATAAATTATGTAAAGCAAGCATATAATGTATGTCAGAAATAACAAAGAGATGTTTTTTTTTAATTCTTGTCCTAGATTATGTTATGTTCATCATTAAACTCCAGAGACATTCATGTGTGCCCTGATCTTCATATTGAATTAAGGAGATCCCCAGCCCATGTACATCTGTTGCCCTGTCTGGGCTTCATTGTACTGGGCTGAGGATTGATAAAGCTGTCAGTGTGCACATACTTTGTGGACTCTTGTAGAGAAACACATATCTTCACCTTGGTTAGTTAAAAGTCATCCTATGCAGTGTGTCCTAAGTCTGGCACACATTATGCATATCGGTCTCCATTGTTACCTATCAGATTATCATTCGTATTCCAATAATTTGCCATTCCTTCAGACCTGACTGCATTATAGTTGTTGTGATGGTATTTAGAAATATTTTTTTTTAGTTTGTGACTTATCTCTATCAGTGTTTGTCTTAATCACAGAGTTATTTTACCTTGGTTGCATTGGGAACTTCTTGATTTAACATTTGATTAGCCAAAATATTCAAAGAATTTTCCTTAAGCAGATTATATATATATATATATATATATATATATATATATATATATATATATATATATATATATATACAACACATTATTATTATGACAGTTAAAGTGGGTTAAAATCCAGCAACTGAACTGTGAGTGTAGTCAGTGACCCATAGCTATCAAGACTCTACTCCACTTCGCAGCTGTGCCTCTGGAACGAAACTATCTCGTCTGGATAGTGCAAATAGTGACTGAAGAGGGAAGCAACCTAGTACTCAAAAATGGGTCTTACTCTGACTGATGTTGCTTTCAGTACACAGGCTTTTAATAATTGTTACTATTTTGTTGGGACGTATATCAGCTCTCATTATTAAGCCGGCTCTAGATATGCTCTCAAATGCTTTGTGAAATTTACAGATTTATGTAAATATATCTCTTCTCATCATCATCATCATCATCATCGCGTGCCTTCTCCGCAACGAAGGTTGGCTACCATGGATCGCCGTTCTACTCTGTTTCTTGCTTTGATGGTGCAGGCTGACATAGATTGACTTGTCCATCCATGGCTTTCTTTGGAGTGTTACGTGATGAGGCTCCAATCTCTTTCACGGTGGTCTGCCATATTCTTCTTTCGTGTTCTGAATATGCCTCATGTGTACCACACACTTTGCTGTTTTCGCCTTCTGGGCCGTTGATCATTTTCGATTCATCCACCGACACAGACTTTTTATTTTCGGGTTGAACATACCCGCGGCGGCGCCATTTTTTGTCGAACCATGTGCTTGACTATTGAACCGCGAACACATGACACAAAGAAGAATAAATCATATTCCACTTAAATATTGGTAATCACAGTTTATCCACACGTCCGAAATAAAAACACTCCAAACGCGGAATAGCGACACATATTAATATCTCTTCTAATTAACTACTATTCTATCATAATTCTGAGAATGAAAATGATCTATGCAAAATATGTTTCATAAAAGGGCCGCTTGATCCTTTCTTAAACTTGAGTCTACTGGAACAGAGTTTTTTTCGGTTTTTATGTTTGTATGCCGAGTAGTTTTACAGAACGAGGGGAAAAGGTAGGCCAAGAAGATGACGGATTAATGAAATATAAGATATCATGATGAGCCCATCTACAAAGAATGGCGAATGATTCCTTACCATACAAAACATATATTAAAAGAGGAAAATGGAGAAGAGCAAGAGGCAGACCCAGAGTAAAATGGACAGACAACATCAAAGAAACTCTACAACATAAATTGGCAATGGTTGAAGCCTAAGAAGCGAGAGAAAGAAAGAAAGAAAGAAAGAAAGAAAGAAAGAAAGAAAGAAAGAAAGAAAGAAAGAAAGAAAGAAAGAAAGAAAGAAAGAAAGAAAGAGAAAGAAAAAGAAAGAAAGAAAGAAAGAAAGAAAAACTTTAGTGCGATTGTATCATAATGTAGAAACACTGATCAAAAACAAGACAATAACCACATTAAAATTATCTTGTCAGCTATACAAATCAATACAATTAAATTACAAAATATTTCAAAATTAACAAATTAGTTGTACAAATTAATCTATTATCATCAAAAAGGCGCAGGAACACAAACTGAAAGAAAGGTCATCTTAAATATAATGTGGATGGTGGATATTACTAACTATCCTATAATAACCAGCAATAGAAATCAGATAATATTACTTTGTCTTTGTACTAGTTGCAGTAGAGTGAAATACCAACAGTGCTCAAAATGCAATAGAGCGATACACCAACTGTACTCAAAATGCAATAGACTGATACACCAATTGTACTCAAAATGCAATAGAGTGAGACACCAACTGTATTCAAAATGCAATAGAGTGAGACACCAACTGTACACAAAATGCAATAAAGTGAGACACCAGCTGTACTCAAAATGCAATAGAGCGATACACCAACTGTACTCAAAATGCAATAGACTGATACACCAACTGTACTACTCAAAATGCAATAGACTGATACACCAACTGTACCACTCAAAATGCAATAGAGCGATACACCAACAGTACTCAAAATGCAATAGAGCGATACACCAACAGTACTCAAAATGCAATAGAGCGATACACCAACAGTACTCAAAATGCAATAGAGTGAAACACCAACTGTACTTAAAATGCAATAGAGCGATACACCAACTGTACTCAAAATGCAATAGAGTGAAACACCAACTGTACTTAAAATGCAATAGAGCGATACATCAACTGTACTCAAAATGCAATAGAGTGAAACACCAACTGTACTCAAAATGCAATAGAGTGAGACACCAACTGTACTCAAGATGCAATAGCGTGAGACACCAAATGTACTCAAAATGCAATAGAGTGAAACACCAACTGTACTCAAAATGCAATAGAGTGAGACACCAACTTTACTCAAGATGCAATAGCGTGAGATACCAAATGTACTTAAAATGAATAGAGTGAGACACCAAATGTACTCAAAATGCAATAGAGTGGGACACCAACTTTACTCAAGATGCAATAGCGTGAGACACCAAATGTACTTACAATGAATAGAGTGAGACACCAACTGTACTCAAGATGCAATAGCATGAGACACCAAATGTACTTACAATGAATAGAGTGAGACACCAACTGTACTCAAGATGCAATAGCATGAGACACCAAATGTACTCAAAATGCAATAGAGTGAAACACCAACTGTACTCAAAATGCAATAGAGTGGGACACCAACTGTACTCAAAATGCAATAGAGTGAGACACCAACTGTACTCAAGATGCAATAGCATGAGACACCAAATGTACTCAAAATGCAATAGAGTGAGACACCAACTGTACTCAAAATGCAATAGAGTGAAACACCAACTGTACTCAAAATGCAATAGAGTGGGACACCAACTGTACTCAAAATGCAATAGAGTGAAACACCAACTATACTCAAAATGCAATAGAGTGAAACACCAACTGTACTCAAAATGCAATAGCGTGAGACACCAACTGTACTCAAGATGCAATAGCATGAGACACCAAATGTACTCAAAATGCAATAGAGTGAAACACCAACTGTACTCAAAATGCAATAGAGTGAAACACCAACTGTACTCAAAATGCAATAGAGTGGGGCACCAACTGTACTCACAATTCAAGATGGGTAACATCCTCATCTATGATGATGAAAGTCCAGAATTAAACAATTCAAATGAAGACACAGGGCCACCAATAATGCAGAGTGAAGTGGAGGACGCAATTCAACACATGAAAAGAGGCAAAGCTCCAGGTCCTGACAATATAACAATCGAAGAGATAAATGCATTAGGAGAGCTGGGAGTACAAGTCATAACAAAATTACTCAATGACATGTATAACACTGGACACATACCCGAAGATCTACTAAAATATATCTTTGTAGCCATACCGAAGAAGTCAGGAGCCACTGTTTGTGAAGACCACCGCACTATTAGTCTCATGAGCCATATGACTAAAATATTACTAAGAATAATCATGAGACGCGTAAGGAACAAAATAAAACCAGAAATAAGTGAGGAACAATGTGGATTTGTGGAAGGAAAGGGCACCAATAATGCAATATACATCTTAAGAACATTGATAGAAAGATCTATAGAGGTAAAGAAAGATCTATATATGTGCTCAAAGCATTTGACAATGTAAAGCACGTGGAAATAATCAATATGCTGGAGAAATTAAACATTGATGGCAAGGATCTGCGAATCATAAAAAAAACATGTGCTCGCAACAAACAGTAGCTATACGAATTAACAACCAAACAGGACAATTCCAATATATAAAGCAAGGAGTCAGACAAGGCTGTGTTCTGTCACCGGATTTGTTTTCACTTTACATCGAATATATTATGAGATCAATAGTAGACAAAAAAGGAATTGAAGTCAACGGACACAACAAAAATAATTTGCGATATGCGGATGACACAGATCTAATAGCAGAGACAGAGAATGAACTACAAGAAATGATAGACATAATAGTAAAAGAAAGCAATAAGAAAGGTCTCAGTCTGAATAGTAAGAAAACAGAAGTAATGGTTATATCGAAGAAACAATCACCACCATCATGCAGCATAAAAATAAACGAGACAAATCTGAAACAAGTGCAACGTTTCAAATACTTGGGCACAATAATAACATCAGATGGGAGATGCACCACATAAATAAAAAGCAGAATAGCTCAGGCCAAAATAGCATTTCAGAAAATGAAAAATATCTTATGCAACAAATCTATGTCAATAGAAATGAGAGAGTTCATCGGTGCTATATAGAACCAATTCTGACCAATGGAAGCGAATCATGGACAGTAGACAAACTAATGAAAAGACGATTAGAGGCTATAGAGATGGGATTTCTCAGAAGAATGTTGAAAGTTCCCTGGACAGCTGAAAAGACCAATGAGGAAGTTCTCAAAGAGGTCAACACAAAAAGGCAGCTCCTAAAAAACATCAGAAAGAAACAATCAACATTTTTCGGGCACATCATGAGAAGAGGACAGTTTGAATACTTGGTTACAACTGGCAAAATAAAAGGAAAGAGAGATCCCATTAAAGAGGACATATTTGATCTTCAAGTCAAGAAGTTGAAACGTCAGGAAATACAGAGGTACTCTGCTGTTAGCTTTTTCTAGGTCAGTTGCAGCAGCAAATATTTCAGGTCCCGCATGGAAGTCCTCATTTACATCACGATAAAAGAAAAAACCCGCGGCATTTACTCCAAGTCTGGACGTTACCCTCAGAGAGTTAATGAAAGAAGACGTGGCCTCTCTAGCTGGTAGGTTATTTTCTTGGCTATTATTTTCTCTAACAACTCATCCACCGTATTTTGTATGATTACGTGATATCCTTGTATTTTCGAATTGTCTTTAACCAGCTTTGGCAAAGTACGTATCAAATAGCTATGTAGCCTTTTTCATTGACAGCAGCGATCACGATACTGCAGTTATAAATAATTTAAGTCTGACTTCTCTATTTTCTTTCAGTAAGACGCATGTCTTCATAGTAGCTTTAATACTTGTAAAAAAATAATTTGATGATAGTCGATGACAATTAATTTGATTTAATTTATGTAATTTAAGTTTGCTGGAATATATTGTAACTACTGGGAAAATGGGTGTCCGGTTAGCGCAATCGATAGGCGGTTGGCTTACCACGGCAACAGCCGGGGTTCGTACCCTGGCGAGGACACCTGGGTTTTACTAATTCCCTAAAAATTAGTGGGAGCCGCGATAGCTCAGTGGTTAGTGAACTGGACTACTACGGACAAGGGGTAGGGTTCGATCCCAACCGACGGCTCCGGGTTCACCCAGCCTTAAATGGGTACCGGATTTTTTCTGGGAAAGTAAAGCAGCACGGGCGTAATACCGACCACATTACCCCAAAAATCATGTGCTGTGAAGGTCTGTAAAATATAGGGTCACTAACACCATATTTCCCTATACGCCACTTGGCGTGACGGGGGGTACTTTACTTACTTACTGGGAAAATTGAGGGACGAAGAGATAGAGGGAAGCAAAGAGAAAAGATAACAGACAGCTTAAAAGAATGGCTTGGCAGAAGGTACAACAGAAATGATAAATAACTGTCGTGATCGAAAGTTGTGGAGAGTATGATCACCTACGCCAGCAGGCTTGATACTTGATGATGATGAACTTTAATTAATTTCTCAATATATAATCAATTAACTCAGTATCACTATTACTAAACTATTTTTTTAGAGTGATAAACTTAGGCTAACCAGCTGGACGTTTGTACTGAGAGTACCGGCACCAGGTTTAACGTAGAATGTAATGTCCTTATTCCGATCAGCTCTCACAGACAACAGCAACATCATATAAAACACCATATGAGTCAAGTTTATCAAGAGTGCCATGGTTGTACTAGTTAGTCTTTGAGAAAACTTTCCAATATCCACGATCACCAGTTTGCACCAATCAGATCACGCCAAAGCAAATCTATCGTCCAATCAAAGTTATTTTTTCCTTGGAAACGCAAGCGTAATGTCAGTTTAAAAAGTATAACTGAATTTTCAAAAGTGATAATTGTTTTTTTTTAATAGTGCGTCTCTCTCTCTCTCTCTCTCTCTCTCTCTCTCTCTCTCTCTCTCTCTCTCTCTCTCTCTCTCTCTCTCTGCGAGCAGGACTCAATCAGAGTAGGATTCCAGACTCTCACATGAAGTTAGCTGTCAGATTAAGTGTGTTGACCGCCCCCACAGACAGAACATCACAATTAGAGTCTGCCAGATCCACTCTGATTGAACACCCGTTAAAACGTTGCACTGTGTTCTGCGCCAGTGTCCTCAGTACATCCGATTTCAGCCAGCATTTTATTCAGGTTTGCTTTCCTTAGCCTTTGATTGTCCCCAATCTTCCTGAGAGGCAGCAGATTGTCTTTTCTGTAGGGGGATTCTGCCCTTAAATGGTCGACCCTCCCAGTTTTACGAGCACCATCTGCCCGAGTCACTAAAGGTGACTAACGCAGACATGCACACACAAAGATATGAGATATGACTAACACAGACATGCACACAGCGATACGAGGCATGACTAACACTGACACACATAACGATATGAGATATGTGTTTTCAACACAGACATACACGCAAAGATATGGCACATGACTAACATAGACATGCACACAAAGATATGAGATATGACTGACATAGATATGCACACAAAAAGATATGACACATGGCTAACATAGACCTGCACATAAAGATATGAGGTATCACTAACCCAGACATGCTCACACAAAGATATGAGATGTGACAAACACAGACAAGCACACACAAAGATATGAGATATGACTAACATAAACATGCACACAAAGATATGAGGTATCACTAACCCAGACATGCTCACACAAAGATATGACACATGATTAACACGGACACACCAAGATATGAGATATGACTAACATGACACACAAGCTAAGATATGAGCCATGGCTAGCACAGAAACACACTAAGATATGAGCTATGGCTAACACACACAAAAAATTAAGACACGAACCATGGCTTCACGGAAACACACCAAGATATGAACCATGTCTAGCACAGAAACACATTAAGATATGAGCCATGACTAGCATGAAAATACACTATATAATATATGAACCGTGGCCAGCACTGACACACACTAAAATATGAATCAATTCAGAGGAAGAGGTATGTTTACAGCACTCGGAAAAATGACAAATAATCAACAACAGAAAAAAATATGGACCAAGGCAGGATCGAACCCGTACTCAGTGGCACAGCGCCTTGCCACGAAAAGCCAAACGCTTAGGAACTCTGCCACTCAGCTAACTAAAATATGAACCCTGGCCAGCACAGACACCCACCAAGATACGAGCCATGGCTAGCACAGATATACACTAAGATATGAACCATGGCCAGCACAGTGACTTCACTGAACGCGAATTCAGCTGAAATAAAAAATAATGATAATACACTACTTATCCATCTATTCACCGCTCTGATGTATGACCCTACAACGCGACCTCTTTTCTATAATCCTCCTTTAGTTGCGTTTAAGAATGATATAAATAGTTCCAAGGCCAAGGCATTTGACAAAGTAAAGCACCAAGAAATAATCAACATTTTTAGAAAGCATAAACGTAGACAACAAAGATCTGAGAATAATAAAAAAACATGTACTGGCAACAAACAGCGGCCATAAGAACTGGAAACCAATTGGTAATGTTTCAACAAATAAAACAGGGTGTTAGACAAGGTTGTGTGCTGTCACCAGATTTGTTTAATGTTTATAGTGGCATTATTTTAAGATCCATAAGGGGCATGCCTGGAATAACAATTGGAGGTCATAATATAAATAATCTAAGGTATGCTGATGATACAGTCTTAATCGCTAAGAGTGAAAATGAGTTACAAGAAATTGAGTTATTGAGTTATTTGCGGGTCATCATCATTGCACTCCGAACATGTCCATAGGTGCTCAGATCCCCTCCTCAGCAATTCCCTCAGTGTCCAGCGACTGACGACTCCAGTTAGTTACAAGAAATGTTGGACATTATAGTGAAAGAAAGCAAAAATAAAGGACTCAGCCTTTATAGCAAAAAGACAGAAGTAATGGTAACAACAAAGAAAAAGACATCACCTCAGTGCAAAATAAAGACAAGTAGAACAATATTAAAACAGGTAAATGAGTTTAAATATTTGGGAACTTTGTTAACCTCAGACGGAAGATGTATAAAAGAGAGGCGAGATGAAGAATGGCTCAGGCAAAAGCAGCTTTCCAAAAAATGAGGAAGATACTATGCAATCCATTTTTGACAATAGAAACAAGAAAAAGGGTTCTTAAATGTTACGTAGAGCCAGTCTTAACATATGGATGTGAATCATGGACAATAGGACAACAGACAAGAAAATCACTGGAGTCTGTAGAAATGTGGTTTTACAGAAGAATGTTGAGAATACCATGGACAGCTAAGAAGAGTAATGAAGATGTTCTGAGAGAGGTCAAAGCAAAAAGAGAGCTAATTTCCAATATTAGGTAGAAACAATCATCATTTTTTGGCCATGTAATGAAAAGAGAACAACTAGATCATATTGTAACAACTGGAAAAATTGAGGGACGAAGAGATAGAGGGAAGCAAAGAGAAAAAATAACAGACAGTTTAAGAGAATGGCTTGGCAGAAGGTCAACAACAAAAATGATAAATAGCTGCCGAGATCAAAAGTTGTGGAGAGGCTTGATACCTACGCCAGCAGGCCCGGTTCTTGGTGATAATGATGATGATGATCATGCTACCATTTATGGTGAAAGCGCCGCACTTCACAAAATCGTCGTTTCTGAAATTTCTCATAGTTTCCAATATAGATATTGAGCAAAGACCAACTATCCACATTGCACACCCCAACCCGTTTTTTATAGCTGGGTCGACGTGCTTGAATATGGCATGAATCGTTTGCACGGAAAGCCCAAGTATTTCTCACCACCGTTATTTTCAGCAATATACGCAGATGATCTGGCGTTATGGGCTCGCGAAGAAAGTATATCGGTGGCTGGACCCAGGATTCAAGATGCCCTAGGTGAACTTAAAAAATGGACGAACACCTGGTTCTTACCAATCAACGAAAAAAAAACTACATATACAATTTTCAGTCTATCAAGAAACACACTCTCTGCTAACTTGAAGATAAAAGACCATACACTCACTTTTGACCAAAACCCAACATATCTTGGCGTCACCATGAATCGCAGAATAACTTGGAAAAATCAGATAGACAGAGCAAGGAAAAAAGCCAGAAAACGAATAAATATTATGAAGAAATTGGCAGGAACAGACTGGGAAAAGGGGGGGGGGGGGCAGACAGCAATATTTTGAAAAGACTATTCGTAGGAAGAGTCAGACCAGTTCTAGAGTATGGAGTCACAGCCTGGGCTATGGCTTCCAAATCACACCTTAGCAAAATTAACAGAACACAGAACCAAGCTGCCCGTATCATCACTGGTGCTATGAAATCTACACCTATCAAGACTCTAGAAACAGTAACAGGTTTACAAACCGTAGATGACAGACGGGTCACTAAAGTATTGAAACAAGCGGAGAAATATAGAAGGCTCCTTAGCCACCCCATGCACCAAAGAATAACTGGTTCCGGAATTGTACGACTAAAGAGGAGCAACTTCGCTGCAATTGCTAATGAACTAACTACTGGAGACCCAGTACTTTCCCAAACAATATCGAAACCCTTGGGCCCATCTGATATGTCTCCTCATGTAAAACATAAAATACCAGAACTTAAGGAAAATATAACAGGAATCATGAAAAAAGGCACAGAAAGAAAACACGCAGCAGAAAACACATACACGATACCTACCCACAGGACTCTTGGTCCCACATATACACAGATGGCTCTGCTACAAATGCCACCAGAAATGGAGGGGGAGGTGTGTTCTTGACGCTGAATAATCAGGACGAGATCACCAAGTCAATAGCAACTGGAAAATTATCAAACAACTTTTATTAAAGCAGAAACTGAGGCCATCAGAGATACTGCAACATTGGCTACTCAACACAAAAATAACATGCACAATAAATTGGTGATTCTGACAGCTTGCACTGTTAGTATTATCAGCTCTAAAAAGCCACAAGAACAATGAACTTGAGAACAACTCTGGACCAACTATGCAATAACTTCCAGAGAGTAGTCATTCAGTGGATACCATCAAACTGTAATATACACGGGAACGAACGCGCAGACAAATTAGCTAAAGAGGGAGGGAGATTACCACAAGAGAACCATCCGTTCAGTTATGATGAAGCCAAATCCATCCCCAAAGGTCAGTTCCATGAAAAATGGAAACGAGAACACCCAAAGCATAACTAGAGTGACGGATACCACTAACTATCAAGGAGGGATCAAGTCATCATTCTTCGCCTACGCACTGGCCACAATAGAATGAGAAATCACATGTTCACCAAATTCAAAATAGGTACAACCAGCCTATGCCACTGTACAATATGACTACAAAACATGCTCTACAGGATTGCCCCCAGTACACAGACCTGAGAAGAGCAATGTGGTCCACGCCCACCTCCCTGGAAGAAAAACTAAATGGGGCAATCGATTCGCTTAAACAGAGAGAGAGAGAGAGAGAGAGAGAGAGAGAGAGAGAGAGAGAGAGAGAGAGAGAGAGAGATTTTCTACGAAAATGATTAGTGGATGAGTTAAAACAAATTAATTTAATAACTGCACCACAAACTTCGCGCCAGAATCAGTAAAACAGATCAGATTCTACTCCTCCACCTCGTGGTAGCCTTTGAAAAATTAGAACTAGTTTGATCGAGTAGGAATCGAAGAGGAAAGACAAACCAGATAACAAAATGCCGCACCGAAGACACTCATAATGTAGAAGTAAACGACGCAGATCTCATTATTTCACACTAGATACACTCTATATACGATGCAAGCAATTATGATACAATTGTTTAAACTGTAGATTCGAAATGTAACCCTTTAACTTTATTTTTACAATAACCCAAATCAAGTATATATTAGAAAACATTTAAACTAAATTTGTGTGGGTATTATATAGTTTTTAATTTACGTTGTCTTTTTTGATTTTCTTTTTTTCTTTTTTCTTTTTCGTTTATAGCAATTTTTTTTATGAAAAATAAAGGAAGAGTGGTATGTTTGTAATAATTATTTAAAAAAATGTAGTAATATAAAATAATTATTTTTAAAAATGTAGTAATATAAAATAGTTATTTTAAAAATAAAAACATCCAGTTTTACGTTTATCACTCTTCACAATGAAAGTCAAGAAGTGCCTATGTTGTGTTTGTCGTTACAAAGAAGCTAAAGAGTTCATGACCGATACAAGACAACAAAATTATACATTAACGTTTAGTTTTATGTTCATAAGGTAAGGCTATATAAATGATTTGTATCAAACATCCACTGTGTATTTGTACACACAGCCGTAACATTAATTTATTGTATGGTAGGTTAATATGCTCACTACAGCTTAACATTTTTTTTACATGACAAATAATCACAAAATCAATCAAGATAGATTGAATTTGAACATTAATTTGAATAGAAAAGAATGCGCAGTTTAGTTTAGTTTGTGTGTTAAGTTAAATGAACCTGAACATTGTTTCAAGTATTGTATTCTTGACGGTGAGTTGAGCGAGCGAGACGCTGATACAACACAACGAATAAATATATTTAATAAAATTAATTGAATATTTTTCAATTTTGTTTTGGAAATTTCGGAAGGTTCATGACAAGTTTCTGGTTCAATGTTCTAATTCTAAGTTCTTGTTTGTCATTTCAATTTCAGTGACCCCATGCCATATGAATGCCATATGATATTTATTTTATTTTATCATCATATCTGATTGATTGTATTACTAGTTTTACATTTAGTTAGTTTAGTGTGTTGTGTTATATTATAAAATTATTATTTTAAAATTTTAAACAACCTACCCTACTGTGACAAGATAAAGTAAAATTACATTTAAAGTTGAAACCTTATTAACAAGTAACTTTAGTAACCCTATTAATTTAATTAATAAATAATAGGGTTACTAAAGTTACTTGTTAATAAGGTTTCAACTTTAAATGTAATTTTACTTTGTTATTTTTATTTTTTTGATTAATTAATTTAATTAATCAAATTAATGACTATCTTTACTATTAAGTTAACAAACCATAACAGATTTTACTTTCCATTCAGCAAATGACACAACATGAAAATCAACAAAACAGAAGTCATGAATATTGCAAAAGAGAAACAGAACATCAACATAATTATAGATGGCAGTCACTAAAAGAAGTAGAGGAATTTAAATATACTATACTACTACAAACACAATTTATTTAAATCATTTAATAAATGAAAATTTCAAAATTATACTTAACAGAGCAAACTCCAAATAAAAACATATTTTAAAGTATTTATCGATATATAATATTCATATCTCCAGGAAAATAAAAAATTTACTATTTATAATGTTACAACAAAAATACTCATGTAACTACTACTATCTATCTACCTTTCGAGCTGTAGCCGGCCTATAGGGCGTAGACCAAGATACTCCCTCTCTTATCTAAATTTGTATTGTAGCAGTTTTCAACCTTCGTAAAGATCTTTTATCAAATCTCACCATTTGTCTCTGTTCTGTGTAAGCAGCTCTATCTCATTGAGGGAGCCGATTCCTGCTGCTCTTGCCTCTCTCATCAATGTTCTTCTCGATGTCTCTCTAGGTCTTCCTCTTTTTCTCTTACCTGTTGTTTCCCACATGAGGGCTTGCTTTGCTATTCGGTTATTATCTCTTCTCATCACATGTTCAACATATGACCATTGTCTTTTCTTTATTACTGAAGATATTAGTGGTTGATTGGCAATTTCTCTAATTTTCTTGTTTGTTTTGAATTCGTTCCACGCTATACCAAGTATTTTCCTTAGACATTTATTTTCGAATGTGCACAACTTTGTTTCTATGTCTCTTGTTGTTTTCCAGCTTTCACATGCATACATAAGTGTTGACAGTACATTTGATTTGAATAGTCTAAGTTTTGTGTTTGTGCTGATGAGTTTTGATTTCCACAACTTTTCAAGGCTTCTGAAAGACATTGCTGGTTTCGTTATTGTGATTCTAATTTCTTTACTTGTATCCCCTTCTCGATCAATGTGACTTCCAAGATAGATAAAGTGATCGGTCTCTTCCACTGGTTTATTTTCCATGTATATTTTGTCGTCTGTTGCAATTAAGCTTTTCATGACCGTAGTCTTTTCATGATTGATCTTAAGCCCAATTTTGCTGGCTATTGATGATAGCTCATTTGTGTTTTCCTGCATCATTTTTATCTGACTGCTGATGAGAACTACTACTACTGTTATATTAAATGTTACTTTGTGTGTATATTTTAAAATCATTCCCACCTTGTGCTATCAGTGCCAGACATAGTTGCTCACAAATAAACATAAAAGGAAGCTAATCACCAAAGAGACAGGATGTTTGAGAAAGGCACTTGCAGTAATTAGAAGAGGCAGAATCTGTAATGATGTCATTGATGTCATAAGAGAGAGATTGGACTTTGAAGCAATTCTGATTTACATAATGACAACAAATTAATTGGTTTGCTCATATGGAAAGGGTCCAAGAGATTCTATACCACACAAAACATGTATTAAAAGGAGATGAATAAGAGCCATTGGTACACCCAGAGTAAGATGAACTGACATCATCCGAGAAATGCTACAACATCAATTGACAATGTTTGAGGCTGCCAGAAGGGCAAGAACTATAATTTTGTATCTTCCTTGGCACCAGAAGGAAAGGGGTATAGGAGGAAGTGAAGAAAAAGTGAGAGCTTTTGTGTGGGGTCTGAGTGAAATTTATTCATTGCATCCACTTTCATGTTTTGTAGTGCCTAAAGACGATTGTGATGATTCAAGCATGCTCATGTTAATCTCTGCCAAAATGAATATGTTTGTTCTAAAGGAGTGGATATTATAGCTCCTTGGTGCAAGATAAATAATATTATTTTAGGAGCAGTTAAAGAAGTGCATATTAAATTCCTGTTCAATTTCATTCTTTTACTGAGACTTCCATATACATGGTGTCAAATTTCCTAAAGTGAGATATATTTTAAAAAATGAAAATATCATTTCCATTTATTTTGCACATATATAAGTTGTTAATGATTTAAATGATAATTTTATGAGGTATTATGTATACATTTTTCATGAGGAGTACTGTTGTCTATACTTAAATTTAAGAGCTAATTTTTATAATATAAATATGGATGAGGTTTGGACAGTGTGAACACTGTCCTGTTTATTTATAGAATTTTATATAAAGTACTTCAAGGAGAATGGAAAGTTAATTTATATTTTTCTTTTTCCCCCTTTTTTTCAGATTTAATGTTGGACCAAAACTTATGACAGAAAATAAAATGTGCTATAGTAATGAAAAGAAGCTGAATATTTTAGTCTGACGATATTACCAAGAGTTTACATACATGGAAAGTGTAATTGTGGAAAATATTGATGCTACAGCAGAAGCTAGCACTAGTAATCAGATTGGAAATTATTGTCAGCCTTCTGAAAAAACTCAAAATGAAACAAAGTCTCCTATTAGAGTTTTGCACATGCCTCATATATGTACAGATTCAGATAGTGATTCCTTCAGCACGCCGAAGAAAAAGTCTCCAAATGAAGATGAAGCAATGGAATCAGAAATTCTTGAAAATAGTCCAAAGTCTAGCTCATCATCCAAACGTCAGAAGCTGATGCCCTCAAAAGGACTAAAGAACATTTCTAAGAGGCTGTTCCGATCACCTTCAAAGAGTAAAGAACTGAAAAGTTGTTCATTGAAACGGCAACACCCAAAGAAGATACTTACTGATGAGTCAGATGTAAAAAGGTATAATACAGCATTCATTCTACAAACATTCCAATTTAAAATACATTTGGTTACATCTAATTTTAGTTTTTTTTCCTGCATTGTCAGGGGCTCATTTTCTTTTGTTAAAAAAAAAAAAAAATAAAAGTACCCCCATCACGCCATGTGGCATATAGGGAATATGGTGTTATTGACCATAAATTTTACAGACCTTTGGCACATGATTTTTGGGGTAATGTGGTCGGTATTATGCCCGTGCCGCTTTAGTTTCCCAGAAAAAAAATCCGGTACCCATTTAAGGCTGGGTGAACCGGCAGCCATCGGTTGGGATCGAACCTTACCTCTTGTCCTTTGTAGTCCAGTTCACTAACCACTGAGCTATCATGGCTATTTTCTTTTGTGACTAACTGATAAGTATATATATTTTAGTTGTATTCCAGTAAACTAAAGAATTGTATATGTTTTTATTATCACCTAGCTTGTCCTTGTTGGATTCTAGCTCCCTTGACATCTACTCTGATATTTTCTCTGTCCTGTGTGAGATGTCCAGTATCTGTAGCAGTCAATCCTAGCTCATCTGTGATATCTTGCATCAACATTCTTTTAGTTCTTTCTCTCTCTCATTTACCTGAAATTGTGCCGACCATAATTATCTTCTCTAGACTGTTATGTTGTTTTACTTTACCAAAATATTTTATTTTCTTTGTTTTCATGTTCTTTTATCAACCAGTTTAAATTCTTGCAACATGTTTGTTCTTTTCTCCTTTCATAGTTTTTGGAGTATTTTTCTGTAACACTTACATTTCAGATTCATTGTTTTTTTATATTTCGTCAGCAGATCTGTTAGTTGTCCATGTTTCACAGCAATATGCTGCTAAAGGAAAACACAGGCTTTTAAACACCTAAGTTTTGTTGTTATATCAGTTTCTTGCCAAGTATTGTGCAGTTATTAAAATTTATTCATAGCTATGTTCAGCCTATGATCACCTTGATACCCGTTTCATTTGTTGTTATCGTTGAACTAAGATATTCAAAATGGTCTGCTCTTTCCAATATTTGTCCATTAATTCATATGTATTTTGTGTTTTACAAGTAAAACAATGAAGATATTATATTTGTACTTTTCAGTCACAAGATCCAAGACAGTAATAGTGAAAATGTTGAAGGTAGTTCAGGCAAATATAATGACATTACTGACTCATTGGAGCAAAAAGCCTCAAAGATAAAGATGACAGCTAAGAATGTCCGATCTGTGATTCATGTAAGTACTATGTAAAATAATGTGTGTGTGAAAGCTGCAGCAATTTCTGGTTGATTCTTAGGATTGAGATGATTGTGTAAAATAATTTATTTGTCCTTTTGACTGTATGTTTTTGTTAGTAAGGAGGATGTTAGATTTGATGTACATGAATAATATTTTTAATGAACATTTCATTGTAAATATTTGAGATGTTAATGTTAAATATACACATAGTTTCTAATAATTAAAATTCTGTCATTATTTGTACAGTCTATTTTTTAGTATTTTTATTATCTTTTATTGAAAGATACTGCAATTCATTTTTGACAATAGAAACAAGAAAAAGAGTTCTTAAATGTTATGTAGAGCCAGTCTTAACATATGGACGTGACTCATGGACAATAGAACAATAGACAAGAAATCACTGGAGTCTATAGAAATGTGGTTTTACAGAAGAATGTTGAGAATACCATGGACAGCTAAGATGAGAAATAAAAACGTCCTGAAAGAGGCCAAACCAAAGAGAGAGGTAATTTCCAATATTAGGAAGAAAGAATCATCATTTTTGGTCATGTAATGTGAAGGAAACAACTGGAATGTATTGTGACAACTTGAAAAATTGAGGGACAGAGATATAGAGAGAAGCAAAGAGAAAAGATACCAGACAGCTTAAGAGAATGGCTTGGCAGAATGTCAACAACAGAAATGATAAATAACTGTTAAGATCCTAGTGTAAAGTGGTAAAGAGACATGATCACCTATGCTAACAGGCATGGCACTTGATGATGATTAAAAATACTGTTTTCATCTCATAGTGACATTTATCCTTAATTCCTAATCATTCATACTTGTGACTGAAACATCTTTCAGATATCTAAATTTGTTGTTTCTTTTTGGTTGTGTCATAGAGACATAAAAAAAATTCTTTTCTTCTATTTTCCAATATAATGTTAGGTCTTATCTATGTCATAGTATATGTTATTTCTTGTAATAATGGATACCTTCTGTTTCAGCATGTTCTAAAGAATGAACATGTTTTGAACATGTTCAGGGATGTTTTAGAGTCAGAGCAGCAAGATGTGCCTGGACAGTCAAGCCCAGTGAAAGAAGGTGTCTCAGATAACTTTGACAATTTGCCTAAAATGACAAGGGCAAAAGTACGAGAGTTTCTGGAAAAAATCAGTGTAAGTAATGAACTGCTTTGCAGTATAAGTTTATATTATAAAAGATTGAAGAATAAATAAATTCAGATAAACTAAAATAACGAATTTGTGTTAATGATAATGCTGATCTTAATGCTATGGGGTTGACATGAGCCGTTGGTTTTTAGATCCTGATGGCTGAGGTGGTAGCAATTGGTTTCATGATTTCTGAAGTTCTGCTGTAATTGAAGCTTCTCTATCCTATAGGTACTGCAATACTAGGTCTTCTATGTCCGCAGACCCCAAGCACAGTGGGACTAATTGCCAATAAATATACTTTTGAAGTATGCATATATCAAATAAAAGACATAAGATGGAAATAGTACTATAATTATTGAAGGATAAATAAAAAACTTCTAAAAGAATCATGAGGTAACATGTCGAGGAAAATAACATGGTATTTTTTGCTGCCAGGTTGTATGTTTCTTGTTGCCAGCCTTAGTGACTATAGTCTGTTTGGAGCCTTGATATGTTGTTTTAGTGACAGAAGGGAGTGGTATTAAACAAAAGAATGCAGGATTGTATTTATGTACAGGCAAATGTATTCACATTGCAATTGTAATTTAGACGTTGAATATAAGAAGTCGTACATCACTTTACTATCAGTTAGAGATGTAATCCATTTCCATTGCTTTTTCTTATTGTCTTATCTTACTTAATAACTAAGAGTTATTTTGCCAAACAAAGATAAGCTTATATATTATGCCTCTTATATATTATATACTACTAATATGAGAATGGAGGCTGGGATAGTTACCACCAAGCTGAGTAGCTGTGGCCTTCTCTAGAAAGTGTTCTTAAGAGAGTCACTTAATATACTTTATATGGTCCAGGATGAGATGCACCATTCATCCCAATTTATAGACTTTGGACTTTCAGAAACTTGTATAAATTTACTGTCCTGATTACATAAAGTCCATGGTAGTGAAAGAGATGACATACTTACTTCTAGTCAAACATGGTAGCAATTAAAGCTTGACAGGAAGTGTATATTGAAATCTCTCTCAGTGATCATTCATTGGAGTGATGTATTGGTTGATATATGTGTTATTATAAGACTCCATGTAGGATGAGGTAATTGAGAAGATGGATCAGGAGCATGTACTGCAGTATTATCATCATGTATACTGTGTGTTATCTTGTTAGAAGCACATATTGGTCTGTACTGTAGTGAGTGCAAAGAGGCAGGTTAAAACAGAAAATTGAATATTAGAACACTGTCCCTTTATATTAATTACTGTGTTCCTTTTAGATTTTCTATGATAGTAACTCATCTTAATACGACATAATGATTGATTTTGATATCAGATGCCATCACCAATGAAGAACACTAAAGAGGGTCCTAGTATATTAGATGTTGAGTTCAATGAGGAAGAAGATGATGATGAATATAACCCAGAGAAAGATGAAGAGGTTAGTGTTTTGTTTATTTTAATTGAAATGTTGCAACATTGAGATGTTATGCTAGATTTACAACACTAGATTTTATATAGATTAGACATGAATTTTAAAGAAGAAAAAAAATACCAAAAGTATACAATTGTCAGAGTAATGTAAATTTGTATGGAAATTAAATAGATTAAGCAGCTCTGAACCACACTATGGATGCTATACTGTAGGAAATGTTCAAAAATAAAAACTGGCTGTTTGTGTTAAAATCATTGCATCAAAACTAATAGTGATCACACTCTACCTTCCTTTGATGACTGGACTCAGACTAATCAGTCTGCTAAATTGGGTAGTAATCAAGAAGGGAAGGCAACCTGTTAGTAAAATATTGTTTGTACTGAAGTCAGTTGTGTTTGACAGATTGCACAGTGCAGTTATGTCCATTTAATACCCTTTCAAGGGAATGAGAGACAAAGGATATTACAAATGCAAATTACTGCAATGTTATAGATTATTAGTTGTGAATTATACCCTCCACACTGGGATGTTTTCAAAAGAAGCAAAATTAATGATTATATCTCACCATATAAATATGTGCCCATAATGAAACAACAGTGAAAGCTGAATAGCTGCAGTACAGTGAGTTTGGAAAGATTTTTTTTTTCAATCTATAGACACACTTTAGATTTTTATTTTTACACATGAATTAATCCCTTTAAGGTAGATTACATTTTTTTTTATCTCTCCAGTGGTGGAGTAAAAAAAAAAATCCAGGGAAATTGAAGCTAACATTGTAATAAATGTTTCTATAATTGTTAAAGCATTATGATTAGAAGGATGTGGGCTCAATTCTGACTGACATGGCTTCTATCGAAGCCTCAGAGCCAGATATTTTTTCTTGGAAATTAGAGCAGCCTGACATAATACCAACTATATCTCACATAAAATGTGCCATAGGTCATTGAAAAATACGGACACTAACACCATATTCTCGATACATTATAAGACATAGAGAACCTTGATTTACTTATGAAGTTTTATGTTGCTTTGCATATTCTAGGCTTTTAAAAATGTGCTGTTTTCTTTTACCAATTAACACAGATTTATTCATTTGAAAACTTGTTTATATCTCATTTTTACCCAATAATTCATTTAATTTCTTAAAATTTTTAGTGCCATGAAAGTGATGATGAAAGTTTTACATCTTCAAAACTCAGTGAATTTGGTTCACCTTATAGAGATGTCTCATCTACCCCTGTTATGACACCTTTAGGAGGAGACTGCACAGCTCATGTGAGTTTCTAAATGTATAAGTATTTTCTATATGTCTAAACAGTTTGTATTTTCGCTGAAAAAACAACTTGCTTATTGATCTAAAAGTTTCATTTCATCTTGGTGCTGTATTTTGCATATTTATTTTCTTTTACAGAAATATGTAGACATGGATTAATTGAATTATATTGCTAGTACTATATAGTACAATTGAAACACAGTTTTAAATTTTGGGTAAGCAAAAAAAATTAGATTAGAAACTTGTGAAAAATTAAACCTAGTTGATATATCAGCAACAAAATATATCATATGTACAGTATAGGTCTTGTTCATGTTATGATTGAGGCAAGAAAGTTGTTGAGAGAGTTGTATAAGTGGGGTACACATTCTCTGGATCACAAGACTACTTTTAATTTCAATAGCCCATCAAGTAAGAGTGAGTGATAATATTAATGTTCCACATTAACCATGAGAGCCATGATAGCTCAGTGGTTAGTGAACTGGACTACTAAGGACAAGAGGTTGAGTTCGATACTGATCGACAGCATCCAGTTGCACCCAGCCTTAAATAGGTACCAGATTTTTTCTGGAAAAGTGAAGCGGCATGAGCCTTAAAACCGACCACATTACCCCTAAAATCAGGTGCTGAAGGTCAATAAAAATTATGGTCACTGACACCACATTCACTATATGCTACATGGCATGAAAGGGCTCTATACTTTTACCCTCATTGGTCATGTCAATTTAAAGAATCGCCTTTTCAACACTAAAGTGGTAGAAATTTCTGAACAGTTTTTTACTTTTAGACTTGCTTACTTGATGAGTAAAGGAATATACCTCTTTGTTATTCACCTTGAAAAGGATAAGTAGAGCTGTGATATTTGTGCCTTTTAGTCCACCATATCCAACTTCAATATGGCATTTTTTTGGGTACTGGTTACCTTCCCTTTTGATCCCTAATCACCTGGCCAGACTAGACTGGTTAATCTGTTACCAGAAGCACTGCAAGAGGTAGAGTAGGGTCTGAATAGTTCTGGTTCCCCAATCCTGGCACAAACCATCAGCTATAATTCACTGACATTTTCAGCTCTGTTGCTGTCAGGTGTCTTGGCCTCCACTTTGTGACTGATAAAATAATTGTTTTAATGTCTATCAAATTAGAGCCCCATTATTTAAAAACTATAGGTTCAGTTCATTTAGTCACTGTAGCACTCACTCTGTGGTCTTGTTTAAGGGCTTTATACAGCTTTTAGCATGTTCAAATTAATATCTGAAAGTATTAACATTTTTTTATGGCGTTCACCCAACGACTATTAGGAATGGAAAGACCTCTTCATCGTGTTCTTAATACGATGTTGAGTGGGTGTTTAGTGGCTAGGCTGTACGTGTAATATCTGTATCTTTCGGCTCAACACATCCAACTTCGATACTTCATTTTTGAGTTCTGGACTGCCCTCATCGATCCCCACTCACTTGATCAGACTGGATAGTCTGTCTCCAGGGGAACTGGAGCACAGTCTTTATCAGTTCTGTTGTTTGCCAATCCTGATGCATGCAATCAATTAACTCTGTTGCTGGATTGTCATCTTGACCCTCAAAAGTATTTAAATAACTATACAATCTTGTTATTATCCTTTCTATTTATCTATTTTTCATTCACCTGAAGTATAGTCTATATCAACAATGTTCTTTCTTGTATAAATTTTACTGTTTCTTGTAGCTTTTGCAGAGGTCTATATAGTTTTGCCTGTAATATTGTTATCGATCATCCAATGGATTTTCCTCAGTCTACTATATTTAATTCAGTCTTGAAGTATGTGTTTAAATAACTTATACAATCTTGATAATTATTCTCTGATGATTTCTTCTTATATTTGTATTGCTTTATGAGGTTCAGTGTTACAGTAACTGAGCTTATTTTGTCTTTTAAAAATAGTTTATATTCCCAGGTATGTGTGCGTGTGCAATTATATTCAGACATGCTTGCAATCAAAAATGTTGTGTACAATTATCATGCTGAAGAAACTTATTTTCATCTTACAAAACAGAGTATCGTGTTTGGAGAGAATGCAACAAATACTGAAATTAACTCAGACAAAGTTCCAACAAGTGCAACAAGTTTTGATGATGTACTTGCAACAGGAACAGAGTCTTCATCCAAGGATGTTACAGATGAGGTGATTGGATCATTTTCCTGTTTGATTTGACCATTTTAATTAGTGCAGTTGAAATATTTTTGTTAAGGAGTTTTTAAAATGTTTGCTTTGTTTGTATGTGAATATTTATTGTATTCATTGCTGTAGGGATTGTTTTATCTTGGTTATAGTCATTGCTGGAATGTTTGAAGTGAGGCAAAACTATTACAGATAATTAATTTAAATAATTATGTAAATTTGTTGTGAACTAAAGTGATTAATTATTATGGATGAAGTTGACGATTATTGAGTTTGACAATTGATATCCTTACAACCATAAGTCTATTTAAAAATATTTCACTAGATTTTGTTAGGGAGAATTGTTTGCACTCAGTAATAGAAGCAAAGGCTGCTAGGAAAAATTTTCGAATGACCCTTATATGTTGACAGTATTATTTCAAATTATTTTAAGAATTATGTAATGATAATTGTGTTTTATTATTTTAACAGATATGTTGTTGAAAAGAATTTATAGTGTTAATTAAGATTTGACGTTAATATATCAAATGTTTAATAAATGTAATAAATCAGACAGATGTAGCTCTTCAGATAGCTGTACATATGTGCAATTTATGTGTCAAGTACTAAAAATATGTATTCGTAAATTACACTACAATAAGAAACGTATGACTGTGCTAGGTAATGTTATTATATATCTGTACATCTCATAGGTTGGAACAATTGCTTTTCGCACAAGGTCAAAGTTACCACTGACAAGCACGACAATTACAGAAATTGAGAGTGCATTTGTTGCTCCAGACATCACAGTGGATATGTATGACAATATTTGTGATGATGCAGAATGGGTCCAGTTTCTCTCCTCATTGTATAAAACAACAGGTAATAAAACAGTAAACAAAGGGATTTGTAAAGAGTATATGATGAAATAATAAAGAAGTCACAGTTTAATCTTTTTGAAGGGACTATTTAGCAATAAAGTGCAAATGACCACATCCCCACAGTTTATATATCAAGCCAGCCTACAGGCTCCAAATGATTTTCCATCAGTTACATAAAGCTTTGACCATACCATACCATTTTTTTTTTTTTTCTCATTTCACTTTCACATTCAATTTTACTGCAGCTTCACATTTTTATTAATTTATTTGCATTTCTTTACCTCAACCCCTTACAGGCTCCAAAACATGTCTTTCATACATGTGAACTGAACTGGGATCTAAGAACTGAATTCTGGCTCCAAGACAGGCGATTAAAAAAAAAATAGGGCACTTATTGAACCTCATGCTGATGACTAAATTCATAGAATATGCTGAACAAGAAGAAGCGATAATGAGGAAATTGCTGTACTATCAAGATATGGTGCTTCCAACATGCTCAAGTCCCGGTTCATGTGCTGCATGGAACTTTGAAATTTATAGGGTCCTCCATCTCATGGCAAATGTACTATCAACCCTTACGTATGCGTGTGAAAGCTGGAAAACAACAAGAGATATAGAAACAAAGTTGAACGCATTCGAAAATAAATGTCTAAGGAAAATACTTGGTATAGAATGGAACGAATTCAAAACAAACGAGGAAATTAGAGAAATCGCCAATCAACCACTAATATCTTCAGTAATAAAGAAAAGACGATGGTCATACGTTGGACATGTGATGAGAAGAGATAATAATCGAATAGCAAAGCAAGCCCTCATATGGGAAACAACAGGTAAAAGAAAAAGAGGAAGACCCAGGGAGACACTGAGAAGAACATTGATGAGAGAGGCAAGAGCAGCAGGAATCGGCTCCCTCAATGAGATAGAACTGCTTGCACAGAACAGAGACAGATGGCGAGATTTGATAAAATATCTTTAAAAGAAAACTGCTAGAACAAAAATTCATATAGGAGAAGGTGTATCTTGGTCTACGCTCTATGGGCCGGTTACGGCTCGAAAGGTCAATAGATAGATAGATAGATCTCATGGCAGACGAGATTAAATGCCTATTCCTAGTGGGGGCAGATAATAATACATAGGACCTGTGTTCAAGTTGAACTTGTACAAATGAACTATTTGTAGTTAAAAATTAAGGCAATGAGTGCCACTGAAATATGAAATTTAGTTGCAAATATATATATATCTATCTATTGACCTTTCGAGCCGTAACCGGCCCATAGGGCGTAGACCAAGATACACCTTCTCCTATATGGATTTTTTGTTCTAGCAGTTTTCTTTTAAAGATATTTTATCAAATCTCGCCATCTGTCTCTGTTCTGTGCAAGCAGTTCTATCTCATTGAGGGAGCCGACTCCTGCTGCTCTTGCCTCTCTCATCAATGTTCTTCTCAGTGTCTCCCTGGGTCTTCCTCTTTTTCTTTTACCTGTTGTTTCCCATATGAGGGCTTGCTTTGCTATTCGGTTATTATCTCTTCTCATCACATGTCCAACGTATGACCATCGTCTTTTCTTTATTACTGAAGATATTAGTGGTTGATTTATATATATATATATATATATATATATATATATATATATATATATATATATGTGTGTGTGTGTGTATATGTAAAGTAAAGTACCCCTTTCATGCCAACTGGCATATAGGTAATATGGTGTTAGTGACCATACGTTTTACAGGCCTTCGGCACATGATTTTTGGGGTAATGTGGTCAGTATTTCGCCTGTGCCGCTTTACTTTCCCAGGAAAAATCCGGTACCTATTAAAGGCTGGGTGAACCTGGAAGCTGTCGGTTGGGATCGAACCCTACCTCTTGTCCTTTGTAGTCCTGTTCACTAACCACTGAGCTATCGTGACTCCCTTATATATATATATATATATATATATATATATATATATATATATATATATATATATATTCATCATCAAGTACCGGGCCTACTGGCGGCGTAGGTGATCATGTCTCTCCACAATTTTCGATCTTGGCAGCTAATTATCATTTCTGTTGTTGACCTTCTGCCAAGCCATTCTCTTAAGCTGTCTGTTATTTTTTCTCTTTGCTTCCCTCTATCTCTTCATCTCTCAATTTTTCCAGTTGTTACAATATATTCCAGTTGTTCTCTTCTCATTACATGGCCAAAAAATGATGATTGTCTCTTCCTAATATTGGAAATTAGTTCTCTTTTTGCTTTGACCTCTCTCAGAACTTTTTCATTACTCTTCTTAGCTGTTCATGGTACTCTCAACAATCTTCTGTAAAACCACATTTCTACAGACTCTATTGGAATTCCCCCTTAACGTTGTTGTCGTTATTTCTAATGTTGTGGCGATTCATGATTGTACAAAGAAATTATGACAGTGGTTTTCTGTTGCCTTCCGCCAGTTTGTTTACGGTTGGCTCCGCTAGCCTTTGACTAAAAAGTCTCACCCACAAGGCAGTGGGACTAAAAAGTCTCACCCACAAGGCAGTGGGATTGTTTTATTTCGGGGTACCCTCCCTTAGCCTTTTACTCTCCCGAGCTTACCTGCAGGGCAGCCACAGGTTGTACTGTTTACTGCATACAGTAGCAGGTAAAATTACCTGACCTGACGGACATATATATATGTATATGTGTGTGCGTGGGCACGTGTGCATGCACATACATATGTGAGATTTCTTCTGTTTATTTTAAAAACAAATTAATTTTTATTTCCATACTTAATTTTCATTGAAAATGCTATTTTTTTCTATTTTTAACTTTTATACTCTCTATCACTTCCACAGTACTAGAGCTCACTTTATATGGCAACAGGTGTCAGCATGAACTTGAGACACCAAACTTTGAACTTTCCTAGAGTCTGCTTTGATCATGGATCTGTAGCCCCTGGCTTTCATATTTCTTTTATTCTCTAGGTGGTCTTTGTGTCCTTCAGTGAAGTGTCGTACTCCTTGTTGACACTCTCTATTGGCTCCTTGCAGATAGTTGGGGTCCCCCAGTTTGCCACAGTAAACATGATTACCTTGGTTCTCTGATGGAGAGACTTTTTAAAAAATTCTTTTAGTTCGTAGCTCATCTGGCAGTAATTGATAAGCTCATCTAGACTCTCAAGTAGTCTCCAGACATGACTCCCTACTCATGCTAAAACTGTGGTATCATCCATGATTGCTTTTAGTGGTGGCTTGTAGCATATCTCTACAAGTTCTGATCCTTCATAACTCTCTGTTCCTTTTCGGATTACATGCACAGTCATTTCAATGAGTTTTGATAAAATCATGTATCTCATAGTAATACTTGCGGACATACTAAGATGCAATTTAATTGACTGTCATGCATGCTTGGAGAATCACACTGAGAACCTGGAAAAATAGTTTTTATATTTTAAATTTTATCAAAGTACAATATTATAAAACTACAATAATTATTTTAATATGTGTCTTGTTAATATCTTATGATATCTTTGCTCTATTTGTTTTGGTGATTATTTGTATCTTTATCTAAAATATAATTACTCTTTCATTGTAAGATAAAAAATAAAAATGTAAAGTGCCCCATTATGTCACCATAGTATGTAGGGAAGATGGTGTTAATGCCCATATTTTTTATTGACTTTCTGCACATTTTTTTTGGGGTAATGTCAGTATTATGCCTGTGTCACTTTACTTTCCTAGGAACTAAATTTGGTACCCATGGATGAACCTGGAAGCTGTTGATCAGGATCGAATCAGACCTTTTGTCCTTAGTAGTCCATCAGAGTTTCCAGTTGTATCCAAGATGGAGGAATTATTTTTCTCCAGCTTGGTATAGAATTTGTGATCAGAGGTTTAACAAGCTGCTATCGTAAAAACGCTTTTGTTAATGAAACGTAGACCTGATACAGAATGTGTAAATTAGCAGTAGATAATAGTGATAGTATTTTCAGCCCTAAAACAACAAAAATAGGATTCTGAATGTACGAACAATGGCTGCACTGACGAAACAAGCACAAGTCGCGAGCGAGATGGATAGATACGATCTAGATATTTTAGGATTAAGCGAAATATGCTGGCTTGGAACAGGTAGGAAATCTGTTGATAATAAAATAGAAGTTTTTTTCTGGAAGGGAAGATGGAAAACACAGTGAAGGAGTAGGCATAATGATTACAGACATAGCTGCAAGAAGTTTATTAGAATGGAAACCGGTAAATATCCATCTGATATGAACACGCTACAAAACAAAATATGGAAGACTTTCAAACAAAGTTGAATGCATTTGAAAATAAATGTCTAAGGAAAATACTTGGTATAGTGTGGAACGAATTCAAATGAGGAAATTAGAGAAATCGCCAATCAACCACCAATATCTTCAGTAATAAAGAAAAGACGATGGTCATATGTTCGACGTGATGAGAAGAGATAATAACCGAATAACAAAGCAAGCCCTCATGTGGGAAACAATAGGTAAGAGGAAAAGAGGAAGACCCAGCGAGACACTGAGAAGAACATTGATGAGAGAGGCAAGAGCAACAGGAATCGGCTCCCTCAATAAGATAGAGCTGCTTGCACAGAACAGAGACAAGTGGCGAGATTTGATAAAATATCTTTAAAAGAATTGAAAACTGCTAGAATAAAAATTTAGATAAGGGAGTATCTTGGTCTATGCCATATGGGCCCGCTACGGCTCGAAAGGTCAATAGGTAGATAGATAAGAGTCCATCTGGTTCACTAACCACTGAGCTTTTGCTACTCCTTTTTTCATTGATTTTATTATTAATACTGTTTTGATGGTATAAGTTGTTAAGCTGATTTCATTGTTATTCATTTCAGATGACACAGTTGTTGATGATGATGCTGATGCCAATGATCCAGAGTTTAACTACATTGCTGAGGCTGAAAGAGAACAACTAGATGAAGAAGACTTTAGATTTGATAAGCCAACACAAATAACAAGCAAGTTTGTTTCTGTTGCAGTTTTCATATTCTCATCTTTGGTTACACACAAACAAAAGTCAGTGGCTTACACCACTCACTGCTCAGTTTTATTGCAGTTTTCATATTCTCATCTTTGGTTACACTCAAACAAAAGTCAGTGGCTTACACCACTCACTGCTCAGTTCTATTGCAGTTTTCATATTCTCATCTTTGGTTACACACAAACAAAAGTCAGTGGCTTACACCACTCACTGCTCAGTTCTATTACAGTTTTCATATTCTCATCTTTGGTTACACACAAACAAAAGTCAGTGGCTTACACCACTCACTGCTCAGTTCTACTTGTTAACCATATTTATACATTTTCTCTTGTTTGTTATTTTTTTCAAAGTGCTTCTAGGAATGGGAAGCGAATTATTTTTAACTGTCTCAACATAATTTATAACATCAATTCACCATTTGGGCCCACTTGCCCATTTTCTCCCTGGTCTCTAGTGATTTACCGACAGAAGACTCCAGAAAATCCACAATTGCAATCTGAATGAGTCATGAACACATAAGAAGAAGAAATCCGTAATAATTCTTTTAAGAATAATAATTTCTACATCACATGTGCTCATTTGGCTCTGCATCTTGCCTGTTGCGACCAAAAAAATTATTTCATACAAAAATACATATCTTTTTGACATTATTAATATATATATATATATATCTTTCACATGTTTAAAATCAAATACAATCTCTTTCATCTGGAAGCAAGTGTTTTTACAGCCTTTTTATTTTGACTGTGTATGCGTACTCCACTGCAGAGCAGCTTATATTATATAGTTTATTGTGCAATATAAGCAGATAAGAACTTTTCTGAGAGGACTTATCAGAGATCCCACAGACATCATACCATGTGGAACTGAATGCCCAAGTAGATGTACAGTGAACAAACTGATAACAGACAGTGACTAATAGCTTGCTACTGATTAGTGAGTGAAGACCCTACTCGTGATGGTCTCAGAAATGGCTAATGAGCCTAACAAAGTGAGTAGGAATTGAATAGGGAGGACAAACCTTTTCCAAATGCAGATGTTATTTGGATGTATGTGATTGGAAGATACAAAATTTCAGCTCTCTTCAACTATTATACAAGTTTGAACTGTTAAAGTAATTTTTCAGGACAAACAAAGAAGAATGTACTAATGATGGAAACATGTATAGTACAGTGATTTATTACTACTTGAAAAACACAAAGAAGTAAGAAGTTTTCTTAAATGTCTGTATAAACATATACAAAGCAGCAGAACTATTTTCAGTATTATATTATCAATAATATTGACTAGAATGGAGGGTTTAACTACTCATCAATACAAGTACATTGGTGGATATCAGATGTGTCTTTTATGTTTAGGGTTACATTAAACTATTTACAAATAACCTTTGAACAACCACTTATGCTTTATTTTGTTAAACTTATGTTTTAACCTCGTTGAGTCCTAACACATGGATTTCACAGTTAAAGGAACAAAAGTTCAAATGCAGTTTGGTGCTCTCATTTGACCCAGCTGTTAAAGAAATAGGTGCTTAACTCACTAAGTTGGGGAAACGCAATGACAGCGAGGAAGAGCTCTGGCCTCCTCATCTCTAAATGCTATGACCAGTATGGTCAAATGTTTTTTCACTCCCCTAAAACATGGAAGTATCATGGAACAATTTTGTTGTTAACCTCATATTATGTTTCTAATCTTTCCATAGAGAAAGAGATGACAGCACTGATAAATGAATTGAGTGATCTTTTTGAGGATGAAGTGCTACCATACCAAGTTGTAGCCACTGCTTCTGAGGTGACTAGCACTAAGACTCCACAATCACCTGCTCAAGATATAGCCTCTTCATCAACTTCAGATAACCACCATAAAGTGCTAGAAAATGTCCCCTTTCTATCAACTCCATTTATGGAATTTAAGACTCCACAGGTGCCACCATCTCGTGTTAAATGCAGTAGTTCTGAAACTGTTTCAGTAGTGCAGCCACCATTGAAGTATCCTCGGACAATGACAGCTTCATACAAGAAAAGGTAATTTTACATTAAAAAATATTTATCTTTTTCTAGATATTAGTTTTAAGTTGTGTTTGTTTATGTTCAAAATGTAATAGGATGTAATCGTTATTTATAATTTTATCAAAGAGCAGGGAACTGGTTGGTCTTGAGGCTAGATGATGCCTGCCTTGAGACAGAGAGGTTGTGAGTTAAAATCCCCTCGGCACCAGCTGGATTTTTATTTATGATTTCTGTCTGTGACAATGACCCCTGGTCTCAGCAGCAAGGCCTGGCTTGAAATGTCAGTTACTCATTGATGAGAAAAATATGAGTACCTCTGAAGATGAAGTTAACAGACAGAGCTGCGAGGAACCCCTGTGCACATGGCTGCCAGGGAAAAAATGGATTAACACACAAAATTCAGTTCTTAGTCCCTAGGGACTTCGCCAGAGACAAAAGCTGACGAACGAAAAAAAAAAAAAATAGATCAAAGAGAACTTTAGAAAGAAATATAGCAATGCAGAATATCATATTATAAAGGCTAACTAACTGTAGATTTATCTTACAAACAACAATGAAGAAAATTGGAAAAGACATCAATAAATAAGTCGCTAATCACATTTAAATATTTATACAAAATAACTACTATAATCCTGCTTCTTTGAGTTTAATTTTACTCCCCATCAATGTACATTTTTCTTCGGCTCAATATTTCATTTCAATTTTATATTTTGTCTGTATTTATTAACAGTCTTGTTCATTTTATTTGATAGAAGATCAGCTAGAAACAGTATTGTCACTCCAGAACAGTGGGAGCTGATTGAAGATAACTTGAGAAAGGTGAAGTGCTTTTACTTTTATTTAAAAAAAAAATTGAACAATAATTTTCAGAGCACTTATAAAATTAGATGAAAAACCTGACTGCAAGTACTTGCTTATTATATATCTCTATGATATTTTCCTCACATTACATCATTGTTTGTCCACTATTTGTTAACCTGTAATAATCTTGTTTCTGGGGGACTGGTTGGTTTCGAGGCAAGAAGACACCGGCCTCGAGACAGAGATGTTGTGGGTTCAAATCCTGGTTGCACCGGTTGGGATTTTTATTTATGATTTCTCTATGTGGCAACCACCCCTGGTCTCAGCAGCGAGGCCCAGCTTGAAACGTCAATTACTCATTGACGGATAAAATATGAGTACCTCTGAAGACGGAGTTATCTGCCTGTGCTGCGAGAGACCACTGTGCACACGGCTGCCAGGGAAAAGAATGGATTAACATGCAAAATTCAGTTCCTGGTCTCTAGGGGCTTCGCCAGAGGTGAACACAAAAAAATCTTGTTTCTGTATTTCTCTTTTGATACTTTTTCATGTAATAATCTCATTGTGTTTTCACCTCTAGTCATACCGTTTCAGTTAAAATTAAATATTTTAATAAATTTTGTTTGTTTGTTACATATTCATCCCTTGATTAATTATTATTAATATATTATTTTCCTCAATCACCATTTCTTGGCCTTGTAATGAGAAAGGAATAGCTGGAATATATTTTGACAACCATAAAAATTGAGGGAAGAAGAGATAGAGGGAAAGAGAGGAAAAATATCAAAAACAGTATAAGATAATGGTTTAGTAGGGAGTCACCATCAGAACTGATAAACAGCTGCAAAGATAGAAAGTTGTGGAAAGTCACGATCTTCTTTGACACCAGACATTGTCCATTTCACCATTATATGATTTACAATACGAGCTCACAGCAAAGACATATTTTTCACTTTATTTAATTTGATTCAATTTGTTAACAGCATATACAGTTACTGCTACAAAGCTTCATGCTGTGTCATAATTCTCCTTTATTGATGCAAGAAACTGCTGAGCCCAAATCCATGATTGTAAGTACAGCTTTAAACAAGAACTTGCGATGAGATGAAACATTTATATTCAAATCTTAAATGCATTGTCTATTATATTCTGTGTCTCTGGCAGTTTAACACTTTCTGTCTCTTCTCTCTGCCCCTCTCCCTCCTCCTCACCAGATTTTCTTGGTCACTAGCACTTAAACACACTTTAAACATCTTGCAAAAAAATTTAGCCTGTGAATTCTTTCAGATTTTATGCAATTTTGTGATGAAAGTTAAAATTAAGTGAATTTATGTATTACTTAAACAGCTAGACTGAACTAGTAGTTTCTTCATTTGTGTACACCTTTAGATGTCAGTACTAATAAGGTTGAGGAAATAATTAGTCAGCTCAAGGCTGGTGATACAGTTGTTCCAGTGTAGTCACATAATAACCTTATCTGTTAATCATATGTTGGGCGTGATTATAGCAGATGTTCAGCAGCCATTTTGCATGTGCCACAGTCACATTCATAAGAGGTTCCTATCTTTAGAGTGTTGAAAAGGTGGTACAGTAATCCCTTAGTTATCGTGGTCAATAGAAACCAGAATCAGCCGCGATAAGGGAAAAACCACGTAGTGCCACCCTGCGGAACGATATTGAGGCAGTTTTACGGATATTCATTTCATCTTTCTTTATGTAGCGAACTGTCGATTCGTTCAATCCGTAATGGTGTGCAACAGACACATAGCTGTAGCCTGCCGTAAGCATGTCCAATAAATTAACTTTCTTGTTCACAGTCATCATTTTTCTCTTCTTCTTGGGTTCACTGGAGGATTTAGAGGGTGGAAGACGTCTAGGAGCCATTTTCAAGGGCGTCACAAGCACTATTTTGCACAAAAAGACACAAGAGAACAGCAAAAATTAGCACACCTCGAGACTAAGCATCACTCAAACATTGATTTGAATTAGCGTTGTCGTCTTCGCTGGGTATGAGAGCGAAGGTGGGGGAAGCGTCTAGGCCAATCAGCTTTCGAGAGTCCCGAGTCGGGAAGGATATCAAATGGTGAGATGCTAGCAGCCAATCAGAGACATGGATTTTGAATTGTGTGGGCACTCCCTGCCTTCTGCTGGCGTGCGGGCAACTTTCGCGCCATAATTCCTCAATTTTGAATTTTTGAACAATCCGCGATGTACTGAGGCCGTGGTTAATGAACCGCGAAGTAGTGAGGGATGACTGTACTTCAATCTTTTGGGGCCTGTTTAGAGCCTAAAATTTTTTACTTCAATAGTGACGTGATATCAACCACATCACCTAAACTGTGTCATTAAAAAAAAAAAGTAAAGTACCCCCGTCACACCAAGTGGCGTATAGGGAATATAGTGTTAGTGACCATAAATTTTACAGACCTTCAGCACATGACTTTAGGGTAATGTGGTCAGTATTACGCCTGTGCCGCTTCACTTTCTCAGAAAAAATCCAGTACCCATTAAAGGCTGGGTGAACCCGGAAGCTGTCGGTTGGGATCGAACCCTACCCCTTGTCCTTTGTAGTCCAGTTCACTAACCACTGAGCTATCGCGGCTCCCTTAAACTGTGTCATAGGTCATGTAAAAATATAATAACTAACAGTAAAACCACATTTCTCATATACCCAACTGGACAACCAACATTCGGACAACCCGTGTTTGATTCCCGATGGAAGCAGTGTGAGTTGTACTTGTGGTTAGAAAACTATACCCCATCTGTCAACCCACCCACTGGCAGAAATTGGTACCAGGGTAGTACTCTGGGAAGGTGAGGAATGCCGCCTTGCATTGTGGTTTTGATCCTTGAAGCGACACTATCCAAAAGTCTACGAACACTTCTGGATAGGCGGCCGAACACATATGGATGAAAACTCACGTGCTAAGTTGCCGATTCAAGCCTTGTACTTTACCTTACCTTCTTATATGCACGCTAGGCATTGAGGGATTCTTTACTTGTTTATCCAATCAAAATTTTCACTTTGTTTTTACATAAAACTTTTTTTCTGACAGATTTCAAGGAATGGAGTGGAGTGGCAACTGAAATTATGAAATACTTATATGTGTTTGTTTATTTTGCATTTTATCATTACTCTTTCAGTTGGAGTTAAGTTACCTTTGTCAAAACTCGTGTGCTGGAGAAGATTCTGTGTTCAATGTCTGTAATTTGGATCCAGCCATAGAGATTGTGTCGGATGTGACAATGTTTGAAAACAGCGAAGTTGAGAGGTCAAGTGGGTTTGGTTGGAACTTTGGAGCAGGTATGATTGTTGTTTACTTTTAATGTCTTCTCTGCATAATCTTTTTTGGTGATCAAAATATTAAGTTTACCATAAACAGATATAATGAGTAATTTTGATTATTTGTGACTATTCAAGGGCCAAAAAAAAAAATGAAGCTTATTATTTAAATCAGAAATAAACAAACAACTGTCATTTTTTGACTGTGTAATGAGAAGGGAAGAGCTGGGACTATTTGTCATAGCTGGATAAATTGAGAAATGCAAAGATAGAGATGAGCAGAAAGAAATTATACCAGATAGCTTAAGAGAAGAGTAGTAAGATCATCATTCTTGAGAAGCAGTATATTTAGTGCCCTTAGGATCTTGCCAGCAGTTGCTTTAGTGCCCTTAGGATCTTGCCAGCAGTTGCTTTAGTGCCCTTAGGAACATGCCAGCAGTTGCTTTAGTGCCCTTAGGAACATTCCAGCAGTTGATTTTTCTGTCTTTAGCGTCAGCAACCTTTCCCAAAATTGTTTTGCCTGCCTTCCGGCTAGTGTTTAATGTCTTTCTCCAGCAGGATCTGTTTTAACGAGCTCTTCTCAGTCGGTTATATTTTTATTGAAAACTCTTACATCAAGATTACAGACATCTTTGTAGCGTAGAAGTGGTTTTTCTTCATTTTTTTTTTCACCATAGCCTGTCTCTCCATATAGAATGTCTTTAGGGATTCATCCTTCCATAAGGCACAGGTGGCTTAGATACCTTAGGTGGCATTGCTGGAAAATAATGGACATACTTGTTACTTCAACATGATCCTGTACTTCATTGTATGTTCTTTGTCTGTCCAGAAAATACTAAGTATTCATCTCAGATCATGCATGTGAAAAGTACTAAAGCACCTTTTTCTTGCAGGTTTCATTAGCAATAGCAGAGTGCTTGTAAAATATGCTTGGTATACAGTGACCTTGATGTTTGATGGTCAGCACTGTCTATGCTGACTTAGATAGTGTTGCTGAGGCTATGATATTGTAATAGTAATATAGCATTTACAATCATTAGATCGGTGGCCTAGTTGGGAAAATCACCCGACTGGGCTATTGACACTCAGACAACCCGTGTTCGATTCCCACTGGAAGCTGTGTGAGATGTACTCATGGTTGGAAAAAAAAATACCCTCGCGGTCAAACCAGTTGCTGGCAGAAATGGGTACCAGAGTAGTACTCTGGGAAGGTGAGGAATGCTGCCTCGCATCATGAGTTTCGATGCTTGTAGCGACACTATCCTAAAGTATTCAAACACTTCTGGATAGGCAGCTGAACACATGTTGGTAAAAACTTTTGTGCTAACAGGCAGATTATATTATACATTCCTCCTTTCTTCTGCGCCGCTTCAAGGCAGATGGAAAACAGAAGAAATAATTATTTAGTGTCTGTTGTCTGTCCGTCAGTGGCAGTGAAAACAACATTGTTTTAGTGACTTTGTGATAGGTTGATTACAACAGATCCAAAGCTGAACATGTTGGCTGATATGAGGACATTCATGTACTAACTTATAGGGTTGGTGTAAGCGTTTTCTCATCCTTAAGTGGGTACTAGATTTATCTGGGGAAAAAAAGACAGCACTGTCTTAATATTGACCACATTACTATGTGCAGAAAGTAAGAAACTTGCGCTACACTGCATACCACAGAACATGATAATGTTCTTTCTTTTATTTTTGTGTCTATTCTTATAGCCACCTTGTGAATTGCTCCCTTTAGTTTGTTTTAAATCTTCATTTTTTTCCAAAGTTCTAATCACGCCTGCTTTTTTAGTTCATCTAGCAAATTTGCTAAAATAACAATTGCTGCATAACAATCCAGTCTTTATGACTTTCATTTTTATCGATGTCACGAGCACAAAAATGTTTCAACTTCAAATGCAAATGTAATAAAATTGAAGTGGTGAACATAGTTATATCTTTAACTTTTACTCACTGAAATGATCACTCGAAGTGCTTTTCACAAGAAAAGCTTTTCCCAGATCAGAGTAGGACATCTGTTGATGATTGTACAAATGCCTTGTAGTTAACATTCATGCACGAAAATGGTGTATACAAATTTGTTGTTTTGTCTTAAAATATCTATTGATTTTGGAATCGGCCCTTCATTGGATGTCTCAGCATGCATGCACATTTTTCTGCCTGTATCAGCACCTTTGTGTCTCTCCGTTCCCTCAGTGCTGGTATCCTCCACAATTTCTCCATCTCCAATATTGGTGTTGATTTCATTGACCCTAAGTGTCTGGTTTTTTACTTTATCCAGCTCTTGCAGTGTGGTGTTTGATGCTGGGCACCATGCAGATAATCCATATTCTAAATGTGGGCGTATACTCTGTTGGTAAACTTTACTGAGTATTTTCCCACTCGCACCCCATGTGGTTCCACGCAGCTTTCTTAGAATAGCCAATTTCCTCCTTGCTTTTTTGGGTTGCCTTATTTATCTGCTGTTTCCAAGATAGTTTGTTATCAAATGTAACTCCAAGATATGTAGCTTGTATGTCTTCTTTCACAGGCTCATTGTTTATGTAGATGGCTCCTGCTTTTTGCTTTGGAGAGAGAGTGAAAAGTGTAGTACTGCATTTGTCTGTATTGATGCTGATACACCATCTATTTGTTCATGAATTCAGTGCATTCATAGCTCTTTGTAGCAATTTGGAGGCCGCTGTTGCATACTCCTCTGTGCACCACATTACCAAGTCATCTGCATACATTGCCACTTTGATGCCATGTGGTAGTTCAGTAACTAGGTCATTGATGTAGATCAGAAAAAGTGTTGTAGATAGTACCCCTCCCTGTGGAACGCCCTGGTGCAGTAGGACCTTCTTACTCTTAAGACCATCCAGTTGCACTCTGGCTCTCCTGTTATGCTGGTATGCTTTGACCCATTTGTACATCCTGCCATTTACTCCATAATTTCTCAGTTTCTTCAAAAGCCCTTCCTTCCATACCTTATCAAATGCTTTCTTTAGGTCTATCTATGCTGCTAGTACCAGTTTCTTTTCTTGAAACACATCCTCAATTTCCTGGGAAAGATAGGTTGCCTGATCTTCGGTAGAGTAACACTGTCTAAAGCCTGCTTGTTGTGAGACAAGGAGATTTTCACTTTCCAAGTAACACTGCATTCTAAGATTGATTGTACGTTCCATTGTTTTACACAAACAGCTTGTAAGACTGATTGGTCTATAGCTGGACGTCATTGAACCATCTTTTCCTGGCTTTAGTAATGGTATCATAATCGCTTCTCTCCATGCCTATGGCACTCTACCTGTGATCCAGCAAATGTTATAGATCTGCAGTAGTTTTGCTTTAGCTGCAGTTCCCAAGTTCTCAATCATTTCATTGGACACTCCATCACTGCCTGGTGACTTTTTCATTTTTAATTTGGATATTGCCAGCTCTAGCTCTCTTTGTGTAATGGATATTTCCATGACTTCATGTGGGGTCTCTTCTTGTCTTGCATTTGGTGTTTTAAAAGGGTCTCTTGTCGTTTCTCTAGGCTAATTTCAATATTATTATCATTTGCAAAGGAGTCTGCAAAGAGATTTGCTGCGTGCTTACCTGTTAGGATGTTTCCATCCTTCTTCAGTGTAATTTTGGTGTTCCTTTTTGCACCTTCATCATTCAGCTGTTTTATAAGCTTCCACACTTTTCTTGTGTCTCGTTCAAGATTCAAGGACTCTGTTTTCTCTTTCAAGCTTCTCCATCTGGCTTGTAGTTTAGCCCGTTGAAATTTGGCTTTAGCATGCTGGTAGTTATTGTGGTGTTCCTGGCAAGGGTTATTTTCTGCTTGCTTTCGAGATGTTTCCATGTCATTGTGCAGTTGCTCTAGTTCACTACTCCAGTATGATTTGTAGTGTTTCCATGCCCCTCTGGGTATTGTTTCACTGGCAGCTTGTATTATTAATCTACTGAATTCATCAACTATTTTGTTGATGTCTCTGTCTGTATTTATATCTTTAGCCAGTACACTGGTGTAGTGTTGATACATTTTCCAGTCTGCCTTTTTGTAATTCCATTTGGAGAGAGTGCTGCTCTCCCTGACGGCCTCATTTTGCACCACTAAAAAGATAGGTCGGTGGTCGCTGCCTCCAAGTTGTTTCCCAACAATACGTGTGATATTCCAATCCAGGTCTGGTGAATGGAAAGCAAGATCTGGTGTTGATGTGGTATGCCATGATCTGGAGTAGAATGTTGGTGGATCTGTTGTCTGGTTTAATAGTATAAGTCCATTGTCATCCTACCAATTTTCAAGTTCTTCACCTCTCTTGTCCATGTTCATAGCCCCAGCTCTGTGAATGGCTGTTAAAGTCTCCACATACAATTATTTTTTCTTTTAATGTAATTGTGTCTAGTGCTAGTGGGCGGTCACTCGGACAGTAGTAGTTAAGTAAGTGAAAGTCTGTATTTTCTGTCCTGAGGTGCAGTATTTGATATTCCACCCCATCCATATACACTTTAATCTGACATGCATTGATGTTCTCTACAAGTGTCAATATTCCGCCCATCTGTCTGTTTTTTCTATCAGATCGGTAGCACTGGTATTCCCTAATCTTCAAGGCTATGTCGTTGTTTAGATGGGTTTCCTGCAAACAGCATATGCTTACTTGTTCTTCATGCAGGATATTTTCTAATTCTATCATTTTACTGTACCCATCTCTTTTGCTGTTAATGCCTATAGCATTCCTGTGCACTATTTTGATTGGTCTTATTTTGGTTTGGCCAGTAGCTCTATTATCTCGCCCCCTGACTCCACAGAGCGGTTGAGAAGGACATCCAGTAATAGAGGTTGGGCCCTTTCAAAGCTGAGGGCCCAAGTGCTGCACCTGCCTGAGTGTCCATCACAGGGCGAGTGCCATATCGATTTGCGGTTATAGACATATTTCCCATTGGTGTGAGTGCATGACATCCTGATTGTTGTAGTGCGCCTTTTGGCTGGTTGCCTCCGACTTCAGCACTTAAACTTGGTAGAGCTGACTGTTAAGCCCCATCCCTATGACAAGGAGCTGGCCTTGATGAGGGTCTTAAAATATGAGTTAGCTTTTTACTTTATCTTTTATAGACAATACATTTATAAAGTATCTTGTCTCAAAATTAATATGTTTGTCTTAAATTGTCTCTTTAGACTAAATTCAATGTAGCTATCTTTGTTACATATTGGAAACTCAGTCAATTTTTTGATAGGTTACAATATATTGCCGAAATGTGAGTGCATATGATATATAAATATTTTTGTCTTATTTTAGTGAATTTTATGAATAAATCTATAGTATAGGACCTAAAGGGTCCATAACAAGCAGAGATCATATAACAAAGACAACTCGTGTACTTATCAAAAAGCAATATTCTTACATATATGAGCATTGCTGATGATTAGGAGCATGAAGCTTTTTAGGAGGAACAAGAATTGTTGAAGCAGTAATTTGTAACAGAGAAATGTAGATACATTTTTTAAAAATGTCTAAAGAAATTAATTATTCTGTATATAATGAAATGAACTCAAGACGAAAAGAATAGGAGAAATGGCTAGCAATCAACATGCTTTTCCATAATCATGAAGAGAAGGTGTACATCTTAGCTATTTGATGAGACAAAGGTAACAAAATGATCACATAGCAAGCCTTCACTTGGAAAATAACAGGATACAGAAAAAAAGGTTGCTCCTGTAAAACACAGAGAAGAACATTGATAAGAGCAGTAAAGATGGCATGCATTAGTTCTCTTTCAGTGAATATGAAGCTTACCCAGGTAAGCAAGGGTTTATGGTGAGGAACACTGTGAGCTCTCTGTGAAAGATGTAAGAGTGTGTAGCTAGATCTTGTTGTTGTTGCTGCCAGCTTTCAACTCTGATGAAGTCCCTAGAGACTAGGAACTGAATTTTGCGTATTAATCCATTTTTCCCTGGCAGCCGTGTGCGCAGGGGTCCCTCGCGCACAGGCAGATAACTCCGACTTCGGAGGTAATCATGTTTTTTCCGTCGATGGGTAACTGACGTTCCAAGCCGGGCCTCGCTGCTGAGACCAGGGGTGGTTGTTGCAGAGAGAAATCATAAATAAAAATCTCAACCGGTGGAGCCGAGATTTGAACCCACAACCTCTCTGTCCTGAGGCCGGCGTCCTGCTTCGAGACCAACCAGTCCCCCTTGGACTTGGAATATGAGGAAACTTGGGAGATGAGTTAGTAATTCGGATGATTCCACTGGCACGGGCGGTTGAGCAATTATGGATTTTAATTCGTTTGCTGTGATACCGAGGCCTTCCATAACCAATATGAGGAAACTGCAACAAGGAACACTTTTCATGCATAGCATGCAATGGTTCATGCCGCCTATCCACCTTATACCAGAAGTTCACGTCCTCCCAAAAGTGATGATCGTCATATTTCTTTAAAAATGTATAGCGCTTGATGATGTTAGGCCATCGTTGTTGACTCCAATTTCGAACATATAATCTTACACATCAAGTAAAATATTGCTTGGGATGGCAGATAAGAAATGTGAGTACTGAAACAATTAGTATGTATACCATCTGCTGTACACCTCTGGTCTTTCTGGATGCAGCTAATGTATTTGAAATAAAAGGAATGTATCAAGATTTTGATGTTTGGCAGCAAAGGGGCTAGTACTCTCTGATACCTTTACTACCTGCCCTGATTCAGCAAGCCAGGCACAAATTCTCCTTTTAGTTGAATTAACTGAAGAGCATCCATCTTGGATTCATAAATAATCACTTTTATCACTAAGTCAGCATAATAAACTAATATGTTGTCGACCCTTTACAATATAATAATTTACAAATAGTATATGGTCCTTTCTATCTATCTATCTATTGACCTTTCGAGCCGTAGCCAGCCCATAGGGCATAGACCCAGATACTCTTTCTCTTATCTACATTTTTATTCTAGCAGTTTTCAATCCTTGTGAAGATCTTTTATCAAATCTCGCCATTTGTCTCTGTTCTGTGCAAGCAACTCTCATCTCATTGAGGGATATAAGGTGATCCTTTACAATATAATAATTCTGTGTTCAACTTATTTCTGTTTTTGCTGTACAGAGCCACGCAGCATGTTATCTCACACTCAAAAGTTGGTGATTTACAACAGCCCTGCATTTGTTTACCCTCATTTACTCCCTCTTCTGAAGAAACTGAAGGAAAATGATAGGAAATATAGTAAATTCTTCAACAGTGAGGACAAGTAAGTAACATACCTTCTTTGTATTGAGTATTTATTGACACTGGGTACTAGAATAAGAGGTATACCTTTTAATAATTGTAGCTTGTAAGTTATCAAATTTATAAGAGCTTTTATTCATCTACATTATCTTAAAAAAAGTTGGAACTTATAAATAAAAGAGATTTATGTAATGCTCCATTCATGTGTTTTCAGACATTATGTTATGTTAGGATCATCATCACAGCACTAAAAATGTATATATAGGTGCTCCAATTTTCCCCTTGAATTATTGAGTATATCATGGACAAATATGGTCACTTATACATTTTCCATCCATCTAGCAAGGTGTGGAAGGAACCTTTGCTTTTTATACTTGAAGTATTTTTCCCTATGTAGTAATTTCTTTTCGTCTTTATAATTAATGGATTGTATTGCAATATGTTTTGCACCTTGTAATCCAGAAGACCCTTCTTCAGCACACTTTTGTTCAGGATTGCTTCCCTAGTTTTTAATTTTTAATAATTCTGATTTCTATGTAAATAAGAGCTCCTTCCACACTTTAAGGTATATGTGGGGGGGATTGTGGTGTTAGAGCCCACATTTCTCAAGGACCTGTGGCATATTTTAAAATAATTTTATGAGTGATATCTTCTTCTTCTACCTTTTAGCTCCCAGTGGAGCATAGGTCTTCAACAAACACTTTCCAAGTCGTTCTGTTTTTTCTGTTCTTTTAAGATCATTCCATGTCTTCCCCATCATCTTCATCTCTGCTTCAATCTGTCTTCTCCAAGAATTCCTTGGTCTTCCTCTTTGTCTTTTCCCCTGGGGATTCCAAAAAAGGGCCTGTTGTGTAATACTCTCAGTTGGCTTCCGTAGTGTGTGTCCTATCCATCGCCATCGTCTTTGCTGTATCTCTTTATCCACTGGTATTTGACCAGTACATTTCCATAATTCCACGTTAGTGACTTTGTCCTGCCATTTCCATCCCTTTATTCTGCGCAAGCATCCATTAATGAAAGTCTGTACCTTCGTGATTGTCAATTTTGTTATTCTCCATGTTTCACAGCCATATAATAGGACCGACTTAACATTTGAGTTGAAAATTTTTATTTTTTGTATTTAACCTAATTTCTTTGGATTTCCATATGTAAAGGTAAAGTACGAGACATGAACCGGCGTCTTAGCACGCGAGTTTCCACCCATATGTGCTCGGCCGCCTATTCAGAAGTGTTCGGATATTTCTGTATAGTGTCGTCTCAAGCATCGAAACTCAGATGCGAAGCGACATTCCTCACCTTCCCAGGATAATACCCTGGTCCCCATTTCTGCCAACGGCTGGGTCGACCGTGGGGGTAATTTTTTTAAAAATTTCCAACCACGAGTACAATTCACACTGCTCCCAGCGGGAATCGAACACATATGTTTCCCAGTGCAATGAAAGCTCCTCTTGCTTTTGATATCCTTATTTTGGTATCATTTTCTGTTCCTCCCTCTTTATCTATATTACTGCCCAGATATATATAAGATTGTACGTCTAGTAGAGGTATTTCTCCTAGTTTTATTTGGTTATTGCCAACTGCATTAATTCTCATAATGTTGGTCTTATCTCTATTAATCTTTAGTCCTAGCTGTTGTGATCTCTCATCTAATATACTCATTTTATCCTGCATCTGTTGATGGCTGTGTGATAGGAGAGCTATGTCATCAGCAAAGTCTAAATCATCAAGTTGTTTGGTCAGTGACCACTGGATCCCATTTCTGTTGTTTTGAGTTATTTTCATAATCAATATTTTTGTCTTCAGAAGTAGGGAAGCCTGATATGATACTGATGAGTGATATGGTCAGTATCATATCAGGCTTCCCTACTTTTGAAGACAAAAATATCAATTTTCAAAGGCTTGATGAATCTCATATTTATGTTGGTGTGGAAAAACATTTTTTTTTTAAATGGTCATATCTAGTAAATTGAACCCAGATATATATATTATAGAATTTACATAATTTATTGATTATTGCCAATTTAATTTCATCTTTACCATGAATGAAAGCCCACATTTTGAAAACATAATAGACTATTTTAATTCCTTAACAGTTTGATAGCCCTGGGTTTGGAACAGTTTCAAGAATGTCCTAATGCAAACCCCATTGAATTACTTCATAAGCTGTTAATACGAGGGAAGAGCATGGACCAGATTTTCTTTCGTGTTCAGTATATGTCCTCAGGAAGAGTTGGTGATAATCCTATTAAGGTATGATATTAATTTTCCATTGTTACTTTGATAAACAATAAGAAGTATAATTAAATATACTTTCAAAAGCTATTCAACATCTCTCAGCTCATTATGCTTCTGCATTAGTCATAAGTTATTCCAAAAAAAACATTTCTACTTGTTCTAAATCTATAAAAGAATTTTCAACATCCAAGGAGCACTAAGATAAAAGGTAATTGAGAATAGAACACAGAGATAAAAAGCCATCAGGATAGTAGAACACAGAGATAAAAGGCCATCAGGATAGTAGAACACAGAGATAAAAAGCCATCAGGATAGTAGAACACAGAGATAAAAGGCCATCAGGATAGTAGAACACAGAGATAAAAGGCCATCAGGATAGTAGAACACAGAGATAAAAAGCCATCAGGATAGTAGAACACAGAGATAAAGGCCATCAGGGTAGTAGAACACAGAGATAAAAGGCCATCAGGATAGTAGAACACAGAGATAAAAGGCCATCAGGATAGTAGAACACAGAGATAAAAGGCCATCAGGGTAGTAGAACACAGAGATAAAAGGCCATCAGGATAGTAGAACACAGAGATAAAAGGCCATCAGGATAGTAGAACACAGAGATAAAAGGCCATCAGGATAGTAGAACACAGAGATAAAAGGCCATCAGGATAGTAGAACACAGAGATAAAAGGCCATCAGGATAGTAGAACACAGAGATAAAAGGCCATCAGGATAGTAGAACACAGAGATTAAAGGCCATCAGGATAGTAGAACACAGAGATAAAAGGCCATCAGGATAGTAGAACACAGAGATAAAAGGCCATCAGGATAGTAGAACACAGAGATAAAAGGCCATCAGGATAGTAGAACACAGAGATAAAAGGCCATCAGGATAGTAGAACACAGAGGTTAAAGGCCATCGATATCTATTTCATATTTTTCTGGTTCAAGCAAACTTCCAACTGCCACAAGCTGGCATTCCTGCTAAAGCGCCTAATTAGTTGATAGATTGATTTTTGTAGTTTTTTTTCCAGTATTTGAATATCCTTCCTTCATCTTTTCTTTTATTTGACATCTTTTTTGTGTTCCTTCTTTGCATGCTGATTCCAGTACAAGAAAAGTATTTCTTGCAATGTTTTGAGCAAGCTTTCTTAGAATAAGTTTTACCTGACACATTGTCTTAATTTTAATTCTCTAATACCTTTTTTGGTCCTATCATCGAGTCTCAGTCCCTTCCTTTTTCTACCATCTCAGCTCTTACATTTTACACAATCAGGAATTCTATCTATCCATTGTCATCACTGGGAGCCGCAATAGCTCAGTGGTTAGTGAACTGGACTGCAAAGGACAAGAGGCCAGGTTCAATCCTGACCGACGGCTTCCAGGTTCACCCAGCTTTAAATGGGTACCGGATTTTTTCTGGGAAAGTAGAGCGGCACGGACGTAATACCAACCACATTACCCCAAAAATCATGTGCCGAAGGTCTGTACAAATTAGTCAATAACACCATATTCCCTATACACCACTTAGTGTGATAGGGCTCTTAAAATTTTTTTTTACTTTATTGTCATTACTAGCCAAAGGCAACACATGGTGTAGGCTTTAGTCTTTATTTCTGACTGGCTTCACCATGATCTGGGCAGTCTACTTGCAATGCCACCTTTTTCCAGTAACTATCAAGGTGTTTGTCTACTGATTGTTACTGTCCTGCATTTATTAACTGTATTGCATTCTTCTCTGCTGAGGTTACCCTTCATGGCACCATGTTCTACCATTCTTTTGATGTGTAAGATTATCCTTAAATTCCTTGTCGCCATCTTGTGAGAGGTACTCTGTTAAAGCCCTGGCAATGTCATACATGTCCATTTTAACCCTAGATTATGAAGCGTTTTTGCTACTCGATTTTGTGTTTACCCAAGAAGAGACACAGGAATTTGATGTAATCATTTCTTGGCTTCGTTTGATTTAGGACCTTCAATTTGACTGTATGATGCCTGGAGGTGTGACGTTGACTATTGACACATCGGCCCTCAGTTCATCATTCCAGCCCTATCTTCGGTTTCTACTTAGCATTGTTCACTGCCTATCCCATGTTACAAAGGTTGTTTGACATCTCACTGACAGCCAAAGAAATTTCCCGTCATAAGAAAAGAAAAAAAAAAGAATTTCTTGAAAAATTGGCCAAATTTATTTAAAAAAAAAAAACAGATGTGTTTTTATGACACCTTCCTTTTACAAAGCGCATGTTAGATAAAAAAATCCAACATCAAAGGAAACAAATCTAACACTCAGGGGTCACCGGAAGCATTAATTAGGAAGATATAAAGAAATGTTTACCCACCCCAAATTATTGAATTAAAAGATTTTGTATTTTGAGTTCATAATTTTTATGAAGGTGTCTTAATCTAGGGTTAAGGTTTCTTGTGTAATGGCAGACCCCTATCCAACCTGTCGGCTCCCTCATTACTATAAACTCCCACATGTTCATAGCAGTATATCCAAGTTAGGCTGCTAACATGAGATATGTCGGGTAGGTGCACCCACCACCTCTGGAGTGTGTTCTTGTCAATTCTGCAAAGCATGCATGGTGAGTCAGTCAGGATGATTTCATGTATTATTGGTCTCATAACCTGCCATGTAATTACTTCTGTCACAGCCTCATTTTCCTTGTGTGTGCTGGAGGTAGTAGTCTTGTAGGCTCCTGCACCTTTCTCTGTCAACTTTCTATTAGAATACACACAAAAAACCCCAGCCACTCCACATACCCTTTGTGGCCAAGCCATCATTGTAGAAGGTTGGGTCTTGAGATTGGGAGTGAAGTTGCAGTGCCTCCTGAATCTCGGGCTCAATCATGCCCTGCATCCAGTCATGGCATTTCCTGTCCAATAGGTTGATGACCTTGGTTAGCCCATGGTTTTCATGCACATCTGTACAATTCCTGCCAATAGGTATGTATTCCCTGTGGCATACTTCCTGCAGTATTGTATCAGTCTCTGCCAATCACAATCTCCTGCGCTTAATGCTGTTGCCTTTCATTGACTGTAATTCTGGTAGCAATGTATGTTTTTTGTTACATGCCATTCCTAGGTATGCTTTTGCTTGCATGTACTTGTATTGCGCTTGAATGAATGCTTGACAGATCCAACAGGAATTGCATAGCTGGAATTGGCATATCCTTGGTACATCCCAACATGGCTAGCACAACCTTGTTCTGTACCTTTGCCAACTTAGCTAACTGAATGTGAGATAGGGTAAGAAGACCTAGCCAGTAGTTGATGACTGACAAAACCAGTCACTGCAATAAGAGAAATGGTATTCATTGATGGAATCCAGGTCTCATCATAACCTTTACTGCATTCACTATTTTCCTGGCATTTTGGACCACACTGTTTATATGACGTTTGAAGAACAATGATCTATCAAAGGTTGTGGCACTGGGATTTGGATCCTGATCTTTGGAGGCCTGACAGATAACTGCAGGCTTTCCCACAAGGCCATCCTCTTTCACTTGTGTTGTTTAATATCTGTACAACTAGCCCCAGTGTTGTTTAACATCTATACTTCTGGCCTCACGCAGACACAGTTGGGAGGACTAGGTCGCATCCGAGCATATGCAGATGACATTCTGGTTTATTTCCAGGGCAGGAACCATACTGACATCATGCAGATATTGCAGACCACAGTTGATTGAATTACTGGTTGGTGTGGCAGTAATGGAGCTATGTGGTCAATCCTGGCAAGGACAAGTTGCACTGGTGCTCACTGAACAATCACATAGAGTAGAAATTCTAGACTCTCCATATCCAGTGATCTTTGCTATTAAGTGTCAGACTTTGCACAATAGTTGCGTTGTGTCTTGCCACATGCACCTATTCTGGGAGAGTCTCTCAATCTCGGCAAGGGAGCTGTTGCTTCTAGCCTCAGTAAGTCAGGATATTGGGCACAGACGCAATTGGTTGATGTATCACGACAGTGCGTCAGTCACACCTCACTCAGGAGGACATAATTTTTCAAATAGAAAACAACTGGTGGTCAAGCACCCTTTAAATGTGCACCTGACCTAGCCCCTGACCTAGTGACTTTACATAGCTCACAATACATAAATTGAAGCTGAAGAGGTGCCATATTGACATCCTAGTTGAAATCATATTGTGATCACAGATAGCTTTGGGCAGTCTTGAGGAAAATGACTTTCATAGTGCCTTTGTGGAAATGGGTGGCTCTGATCACTGTGTACATTCTCAAGAAAGTTATTTTGAAGGTGAGGGTGCTATATTTGAGTATAGTAAGTCTGCAAATTTTTCTAGGCATGGCCCACTAACTTTTCATTAACTCCCTATATGTTTTTATATATAATCCTCACATTTCAGTGTGTGAAAAAGTGTGGAAAACGGCCTGCAGATTTTCCCAGACCCACTGTGGATATTTTCTACCCAATGGCTCCAAAATATCAGTCATCACTTCTCCTTCCAGCATGGTGCTCAGTAAGTAAAGTAGTCAGATCCAACACAGATGTATATGTTAAATTGAAACAGTTTTAAATAAATACAGAAATTCCCATACATAGTGCATTCCTCTAAATTGATACAGAATTAGATATAACATATTTCTACAAAGGTTCACTTGAAAATTGCTTGGAAAATGGCATTCTGAAGGAGGGGAGACTGTTGGTCTTGAGGCAAGACGCCGGCCTCGAGACAGAGAGGTTGTGGGTTCAAATCCTGGCTACACCGGTTGGGATTTTTATTTATGATTTCTCTCTGCGGCAACCACCCTTGGTCTCAGCAGCAAGGCCAGCTTGAAACGTCAATTACGCATCGATGGAAAAAATATGAGTACCTCTGAAGTCGGAATTATCTGTTACGGTGAGGGACCACTGTGCACACTGCTGCCAGTAAAAAATGGATTAACACGTAAAGTTCATTGCCTAGTCTCTAGGGACTTTGTCAGAGGTAATAGCTGGCGACGAAAAAAAAAATTCTTACGGAGAAAAAAGCATATAAAATACATATAACATTTCTAGTTTGCTTGTCTACAACAAAGCTTCCCATTATGTGTTCTGAAATATCGGGAAGTTATATTTAATAGAAGGCAGATTTAATTTACACTTATATTTGTTATTGAGATCAGCAATAGAGCAATTGTTAGTAAACTAAATTGAGGATAAAGAGGTTGGGTTAAATCTCTATATGTGGCTTCCAAGTTCACCTAGCCTTAAATGGGTTTTCTGGGAAAAATATATTACTGATGCAGAACTGAAAATTTTACTCCCAAAAAAGATGCAGATGCTAACAAAAATTTGAGCCCTAGCACTACATTCCTTATATGCTAGACTTGAGGCATGACTCTTTCTTACTTTTTTCTGATGTTGATAATAAATAAAAGTGCTGAAGTTTAAAGGGGGCCAGGAATGTGCCTTTGCAAGTGGTTAGTACTTTCATCATTTGACCAGATGATTATTTATTTTTCTTTTGGAAGTTTTTTTTCACCTAACACTGGGGGGCACTTACTCAGTTTCTGGAAATAGGTACCAGAGATTTTTTTTGGAGAAAAATTGTATAACCTGGCATGGTACTGACCGCATGACCAATATTATGGTGATAGTTTTGGAAATGCTCTTATGGGTAGCCTTTATTTTAAAGGAGTCCAGGTTAAGTGAAGGCTAATGTTCAGTGATGGGTGAATTGAAATATGAATGTCATTAATAAAATCAGTTCCAGTTTTAAAATGATTTTTATTTTAGTCACACGTGATCTTTTCTTGAGAAATGTGGTGCTACAACTTTCAAGTGTCATTTTTACTTTGGATCAACTTGTAATTTTTCCCATGATATTCACTTACTCTTTCTTCCTTTTTAACTGTTCTTTACTAAAAGGTCTTACAATTTCGTGTCTCATCCAGCCAAAATCACGTCTGGTTATTTATTTCCTATGGCTTTTTATCTGTACTGTTTCACTTTAAATCCCAGTTGTATTTTCATCTTGGTTTTGTTTTTCATATTTAAATAATTGTTAGTTAGTTCTAGCTCTCTCTACAATGTTAATAGCCTTGTCATACAAATGCTAGTGGCAATCAGCTGTTTAGATGAAATGCTTTAGTTATGTATGTTTTTGAATCATAAATCAGGATAATGTTATATTTGTTGTGGACACAGCGGAGGTTAACTTTTTCCGTATTGAAGCTTTTTATCAATGCAACGGAAGAGATTTCAGAGACAACATTGTTCAGGGTTTTAGGAATCAATCTACATATTTATATTTATCTAACATATAACTGTATATATGAAGTTTTAGATAATTAAACAAAGGTTATTGAGTTATTTGCGGGTCATCATCTTTGCACTCCGAACATGTCCATAGGTGCTCAGATCCCCTCCTCAGCAATTCCCTCAGTGTCCAGCGACTGACGACTCCAGTTCTATGTTGGTTGATAAGTCTTCTTACACGGCCACCAAGTTTCTCACACTTACACCAAGTTTGTAAACAAAGGTATTAGATGATACAAAACATGTAAAAAGAATATGGTTTGACAATGGTTCACACTAATCAAACTGAGAGTGGTGCACTGTGCAGCGAAACATACATGGCCAAACTTGACATACCGTACAGTGTGTCAAAGCATATGGAAGGAGCTAATGATATTTATTACATATCAAAACATTAATTTCAAGAATGAATTCAGAATTCAGTTCCTTGTCTCTAGGGATTTCACTGGGGCCGGCGAAAGCACACACAAAAAAAATGTAATTTGAGGCAGTAATTTTTATTGCGGTGTCATAGTCTGTGGTTGAAATAGTTAAGAATGCTGGATATTAGAAATTTAGTCACCATATCGATATGTTAAAAATAAGTGCAGGTTGTATAAATCTTCACATTTTTTCTAGTAAATTGTGCTAATCTATATTAGGGCAGGGCCAGATTTAAATTTAAGCTAAAAAAAAAAGCTACAGCTTTAGGCCTCTCCATCTGGGGAGCCTCATATTTTTTAATGTTGTTATTTATAATAAACATATTTAAAGGTCTTCCCCTTTAATTGAGGGTCTCAGTGTTTCATTTAGCTTAGGATCTCAACTAGTCTTCTGCATGGCATAGTAACTCCAAAAAAGTTATTTTTAAAAATATGTTTATCATCTTCTTTCTTTTTCAAATGAAATTGTGTTGCAACTCGACAGTGACATTTTCTCAATTTATTACAGACTTCAAATGAATTCAATTCATTTAATAAATTCTGGTGTGAAAAGTTACTCTAATTATAAATAATGATTATTAATTTACACCACCCCCCCCCCCCCCCCCCCCAATTTTTTTTACTGAATTCACACAAGATAATTCAACATTTTATTCACAGAATTTGAAATATTCAAGGGCCAAAACATCATTGTCGAAGGTAAGTGATAAAATTTGATTTGTAAAATTAAAAAACTAATAGAATCTTGACAGAAACTTTAGAAGAAGTAAGCAGTATTGAAAAAAGGACTGTTCTAGTTATTTTGTAAGTTTGTTAGCACATTTTAACAAAAGTTTAAATGCTAAATGCTAAATGGCATGTCTTATGTAGAAAACTTAAAATAATTAACAGACAGCAGATGAATGAACAAATTTTAACAAGAAATTATTTTTCATGATGAAAAAAAACACTTATCTTATGTATACAAATTTTGTAACAGTTTTCAATCTATAGTTATTTTTTATGTTGTTTGTACAAAACTTCCTATCAAGATGGTTTCTTCTTTTCTTCATCCTCCTCTTCTTTCTCCCATTTCCCTTCTTCTTTCTCCCATTCTTTTTACTCCCTTCTTCTGCTTCCTCCTCCTTTTTCTTCTCCATCCTTTCAATTCCCTGTTTATGCATATCTTAAAAAAACATTTTCCAAGCCATCTTGTTTGGTGCATTTTTCTTCAGATTGTTCAGATCTTCTCAATTTTCTGCATCCCTGTTTTCTACTTTCTTATATTTTGGCCTTCCGCATTGTCTCCTCCCCTGAGGAATAAAAAAAATATTTGCCTTTTGGGAATGCTCTTTTTTTGTGAATGCTCTTGATGGCTTCCACACTGTGTATTCTATTCAGCATCATCATCTTTGTCAATTCTCGCTTATCCAGTGATACTTGCCTGGTACTTCCCATATTTCTATGTTAGTAATTTTGTTGTGCCATTTCCATCTTTTTATTCTGCTCAGGCATCTATTTATGAATGTCTGTATCATTATGACTGTTTATTTTATTGTTCTCCACTTTTCATAGCCATATAATAAGACTGTCTTATCATTAGAGTTGAAATTTTTTTTTTCTATCCTAATTTCTTTTGATTTCCATATTTTCTAATACAATGAAAGCTCCTCTTGCTTTTTGTTTCCTCATTTTTGTATCATTCTCTGTTCCTTCTCCTTTGTCTATATTACTGTCTAGATATATGTGATTCTACATTAATGTTTGGTTTTCAATTTAAAAAAAAAACAAAACATTTTTTCAGAGCGGTGTACAAAGTGTATTGCCTGTTAATGCTAGTGAATCTGTGACCAGAACAAAACCAACTGTGCCTGCCCAAATTGACCATATACCTCAACAAGGCAATCAAGAGCAGAGGCCAATGAGGTTAAATTTTATAACTTTGTTTTATTTGATAACCTGTTTATTGTCCACCAGGACATAGCAGCAGCTTATATTTTAGTTGTTGTGCTCTGGTACTTATTTAATAAATATTATCCATATATAATTCTTTTATACTGCACATAGGATACAAATTGAATATTATTATTTTTTAATATAATTTTATTAGATATTTATTTATATAGAAACAATTGTATATTCTATAAATCATTGTTAATTGTTGACAATATTTGAGATAGTTATTCCCATAAATGCCAGCCAATCAATTAATACACCATTGGCACGTAAACTAATTAATTTATAATAAAAACCGTTTGTGGTGTAACATAACAGCATCACTACCATCAAATAATCAATTATGAGATTGACGAGAAAGGCTCGCTGTATCTTTAAATTATTCCACTCAGAACTGGAATTAAAATGCCACTTAGAAACAGGGATGAATATCTGTAATAAATACTTTTTTTTAATTATTATAAAAGACATGTTGTTTAGATGGCTGTATCTGTAATGATAAATAAATCTACAAATAATGTGTGATAACTACATCCTTGGATTTTATTTGCAATGACTGCAATTGTAAAAACTTTCTTCAACTTTGGACACTGTTTTCACTTTTCCTTTTAATTATTTCAGGTGTCAGCCATTGATCCTGCTTTATGTTAAATGTTGTCAGTTTAAAATGAAGCTATAACAGCTAAATCACTTATTAAAATCTTTCACCTTTCCTTGCAATGGTAAAAAGAAAAAAAAAGTTAAGTGCCCCCGTCACGCCAAGTGGCATTTTGGGAATATGGTGTTAGTGACCATAAACTTTACAGACCTTCGGCACATGATTTTTGGGGTAATGTGGTCGGTGTTACGCCTGTGCCGCTTTACTTTCTCAGAAAAAAATCCGGTACCCATTAAAGGCTGGGTGAACCCGGAAGCCGTCAATTGGTATCGAACCCAACTTCTTGTCCTTTGTAGTCCAGTTCACTAACCACTGAGCTATCACTGCTCCCTTCCTTGCAATGGACCTATGTTATATTTTTAACAACAAATTCTTGATCTCTGCTCCAAATTCTATATTTGGTTTTGTTGTCGCTTTTATTATTGTTCAGTCTGACAGCATTCCTCTTCTGGTATATGGTTAATGTGGTCATTTAAAAAACCTATTTTAACTTTTATTAATCAGTAGTGTATTCATTGCGTACTTTCCCCCCTGTTCTTCATCACATACATGAACAACATATGCAAGATAGCCAATCCATCGGAGACAGGAGATCAACAAGCTTCTATTTGCAGACGTTCTGGCACTAATATATGGAAAAATAGAAAAGCTACAAGAACATTTAACCCTTATTTATGTTACCTGTGTGTAGCTCTCCCAGTTATGATACTGTAGTAAAAATTACTACTACTTAAATGTAACATTAGGTGTCTAAAAAAGTAATTTCTCTTAACTCTTGACACAGTTTCATGTGTTCACGCTAAGCAAAATACAGGGACTCAAAAAAACCTGGCTCAGGCTGATTTATAACTTGAGTTTCACCTCATGGACCGGGCTTGTTACAATGTCTATTGGTTCAGTTGCCGTAAGTCTGTCAGTATGTTCGGCAACTGCATAGTGTTATTTACTGTGTTTCCGAAGTTACAAAGGGTAGATTGATGTCTGCCAATGATCAGGAAATTTCCCTGGTCAAAGCACGTCAATTTCTTGAAAATTGGTGATTTTTTTTAAAGAAATATATAAAAAATTCCGACAGCAATGGAAACAATTAAACACTCAGATGTTAACGAAAGTGCTAACGAGGAAGGTACATGGAGGGCGGTAATGTCTGAACACAGGAAAGTGTCAAATTTTGAGTAATTTGTGTTTTGATGTGGTATATTTTACTTCTTCTTCTACTTCTTTTCTCTTTCACTGATATCTAAAAGGTGTCGTGGTTTATATCATTTGTCGTTCTTGTGCTGCTCGAATTGTCTGAATTAGTGATTTTCCTTTGTTGTTACATGTCTCTGTCACTGCATCTATCCATCTTCTTCTGGGTCTTCCTCTTGGTCTTTTTCCATGCATTCTTGAGAAGAATGCCCTTGATGGTGATTGGTAAGGATTCATTCTGACCAGGTGGCCAAACCATTTAAATTGTTGTTGTTCTATATATTATTGGCAGGGTTTTGTTCCTACTATTTTTCTTATGGTTTCATTTGGTATTCTATCTCTTCTTGTGTTGTTTGTTACTTTTCTCAAGCAACACATCTCACATGTATTTATCTTTCTTAAATGTGATTTAGAAAGGGTCCATGTTTGACTTTCATAGCACAAAGTTGGTATGAAGATGCTATTTATCATTTGTTGTTTAGCTGGCATAGAAATGTTTGGATGTCTTAGCAATGGTGAAAGCTGGTATGTAACAGCATTTGCTTTTTGTATTCTCATGTCAATTTCTCTGTCTAGTTTTCCATCTTCTGTGAACATTGTGCCTAAATACTTGAATTCCTCTACTTGTTTTATTTCTTTATCTTTGATCTTGATGTTTAATGGGTGTCTTAATTTGCTTATTCTTATAGCCTCTGTTTTTGCTGTGTTAATTTTCATACTGTAGTTTGTGCAGCTTTTATCTAGAGATGTTAAATGCTGTTGTAGCAGGTTTTCATCCTCATATATTAGGCATTGGTCATCTGCGAAGAGTAGCTCATTGATGTTGGAGTTTTCTACCTCTATGTTATTATTTGATTTGTCCTTATTGTTGGTTGTTTCCTGATTTATTTTGTCCATATATATGATGAAGAGGAGTGGTGAGAGGACACATGCTTGTCTTACTCTTGTTGTAACCTGAAACCATTCTGACAGACCTTCCGATGTTCTGACGGCACTTTGACTGTTTTTATATAAGGCCATTATATTATCTAGTAGTTGTCCTGCTACCCCGTAGGTTTCTAAAGTTTGCCAAAGCTTGTTCCTGTCCACACGATCAAACGCTTTTTCCTGATCTATAAACACTATATTTAGGTTTCTGTCATATTCTATTGTTTTTTCACATAGTTGTCTCAATGTAAACATAGCATCAGTACAGCTTTTGCCTTTTCTGAATCCAAATTGATTATTACTTAATTGAGGTTCTATTATGTATCTTACTCTCCTCTCTAATATTTTAGCAAACATTTTACCAACTTGATTCAATAGGGATATTCCTCTGTACATTTCACACTCCCTTTTACTTCCCTTATTCTTCCAAAATGGGACAATGATAGCTTTTTGCCAGTCGTCTGGGACTTTTCTTTCTTCCCAAGCCATATTGAATATGATAGTAAGCCAATCTATAGCTGTTTCCTTACAGGCTAGTTGCATTTCTGTTGTTATTCCATCTATACCAGCTGCTTTGTTCTTTTTATTCTGTTTCAATGCCCATTCTACTTCTGCTTTAAGTATATTCGGTTCATGTTCATCATACTGCCTATGTTTAAACTCTGTATTTCCGTTTGTATTTCCCTGATTTAATAGTTCCTTAAAGTATTCTCTCCATCTGATTATTATGTTTTTCCTGCTACTGATTGGTCTACCGTTCTTGTCGTTTATTATAGTGGTTGGGTTATAATCATTATTTCTTACTCTCATTGCTTTTAAATGGCTACACAGAATATTCAACGCTGCATGGATACAACAGCAAGTCCCAGACGATTGGAAACAGTCCATTATATTACCAATATGGAAAAAGAAGGGCAGCAGAAGAGACTGCAACCAATATAGAGGAATATCACTATTAAGCCACACAGGGAAGTTATATGCCAAGATAGTTGAAAAAAGATTGAGACCAATTATAGACCCACAACTAAGCAATGATCAGATGGGCTTCAGGAGGAACAGAGGTTGCACAGATGCCCTATTTATCATAAAACAACTAGCGGAGAAAACAATAGAGCATAATAAAACACTGTATACAGCTTTTATTGACCAAGAAAAGGCGTTCGATAGGGTGGACAGGGAACAACTATGGTCCGTATTGCCCTTGTACGGAGTGAGTCACCACCTAGTAGAGATATGTAAGAGCTCTATGAAAGTAGTCGCACTACAGTAAGATCTTCAGCAGGTTACTCTAAACACTTCACCATTAACTCCGCAGTAAGACAAGGCTGCGTGCTTTCCCCCTTACTTTTCATCACATATATGGGCAATATATGCAAATTAGCATGCCCAATCAAAGGAAATATACCAACACGGATGACAACAAACAATAACACAGAAGAAAATGAAATATACGTACCAGAAAACTACAGAAGAGAGGAAGAAATAAATGAAATACTATTTGCAGACGACCAAGTTCTGATACATGAAACAACTGAGGACCTACAAGAACATATCAACAGGCTAAACAACACTTGTAAACAATACAACATGAAGATCAACATAAGCAAAACCGAAGTAATGGCAATAGCGAGAAAGAAAGAAAAACTAAACATCATAATGGATAATACGACTCTGAAGCAAGTAGACAATTTTTAATATCTGGGTAGCACGCTAACACAAGACAATAACCAAGAGACAGAGATAGATATAAGGTGTAACAAAGCAAGCCAATTTATAGGCCAAGTATCAACACTATTGAGAAACAAAGCAATAACTACGGAAGCAAAAAGGGCAATATACAAATCAATTTTTCTACCAACGCTGTGCTATCAGTGCCAGAATTGGACGCTGGACTCTAGAACAATAAGAAAGATAACGACCACAGAAATGAAATGTGTCAGAAGAATGACAGGATACAGCTTAAGGGACAGAGTAAGAAACACTGACCTGAGGAAGAAACTCGAAATTGAACCAGCCATCGAATACATACAGAAACAACAGATAAATTGGTTAGGCCACATAACAAGACAGAAAGAACTAACAATGAATCAAAGAGCCATAAACAAACGCTACGAAAACGCCAGATTAAGAGGAAGATCGAGAAAGAGATGAATAAAGGGAATACTAGAGTCACTAGGAGGAATAACATCAGAAGAGGCCAACAGAAGAGCAAAGAATCGCATATTGTTTCTCCCCTCGACGCCAACGGCAACAGAGGAAGGATAGAAGTAGAAGAAGAAGAAAATTGCTTTTAAACTTTTGAAAAATTCTCTTGGTTCTTCTCTACATGTTTTTGCTATAGTCCGTTCAGATTCGTTTGCCGAGATGTTATGATTTATAATTCAAAAAGTTCTTGATGATTTCACATGATTTTTGGCATACGGTGTTAAAATGTCCGTGTCACGAGAACATATGTGTTACTCGATGTCTAGCTATAGCGGTTTTCTTAAAGCGGCGAATTCCTTTGATCTTTGCCCATGTAACTATTATTTTGACCCTAATCAAAATGTTTTACAGTAATCTAGTGCAACGATGACCCATAGGCGTGTCCATAAAATTTTACTTGGTGGCAAGTATACAAATTTTAAATTATATATAGAACTTTTGTTCATAGAGTCAATTTGATATAGTTCCATGCTCTTGGTGTGAGTTTCCCAAATGTTGTCGCTGCCTTTCAAATACGTACATTTAGTTCCTCATCTAAGGAAAGTGTGGCTGTAATAGTGGATCCAAGATAGCTGAACTTCTGTACTGACTCAAGCAGGCTTCCATTCAAAGTAATGGTTGTTGGTTTGCTTATAACATATTTTTGATTGCTTGGGTGGTCTTGAACAATAAACTGTTTAACAAATCAACTAGGAAATTTTGCAAATCAAACTATTTATCTGTAGACTTAATCAGAGTAATGATCATTCAGAATCAGACGAGTCAAATAGGTCAATTACTGCTTTCGGCTGAACAAACAACAAACCATCCTTTTTCCAATATTCCTCTTCTTGTCGTAACACATGATCCTCACATTTTACCCAGTAGTCTTTATTTATATTTGATAGAGCCTGATTTGTAAGTGTCTCAACATCGCATAATTTGAAAGTTTTATTTGTATATGCTACGTGTCCTTTAACTTTTGCCCAAACTAGTTCTATAGGATTTAAGTGTGCATGATATGGAGGTAGTCTCAAACATCTATGGCCATGTTCTTGAATTAACTTGTCTATTTTAAATATCTTTGTACGTTGTGTCTGTTTTACAAGGCTAAGCAATTCGGGTTTCAAGTAGCTGCCGTTAACTTGTATGTGTTCTTTTATGAGCCACGTTTTGATTGCATCTTTTGTACTTGATGATGTTGGGATTCTATCTTCTACGTTAACTACGTTATGGTATGAAGCATTGTCCATTATCAGACAAGAAGGTCGATCTAATATTGGAAGGATACTTTTCTCGATCCAGTCTTTAAATATGTGCCCATTCATTTCGGAGTGGTAGTCTCTATTGTCTATGGATTTTGAAATGAAAACGAGATGAGCATTCTGCAACAACCCATTATGTCTGCTACCTGCATGTGCAACTATCAAACGTTGCCCTTTACTTCTTGGTACTGATCTTTTAATACTTCCATCTGCTGACTGCCATTCCTTTTCATTTGTATGATGAGCGTTGATCCAAGTTTCATCTAAATAAACAATATCATAATCATTTTCGCGCATTTCCTTCACTTCACGTAAATACTTGCTTCTAAGAGCTACTAGATGTGGCTTCTCACAAATAATGTTTTTTCCACCAGCATACTTTCTAAAGGTGAAGCCTGCACTTCTTAATATTTTCCATAATGAAGTTTTTGATATTTCAATGTCGTTGTTAGATTTCAGCCAAAGCTTCAACTTTCTAAGTGTCACTTCTTCGTTTATATCAAACATTCGACAGATTTCTCTTTTTACTAGGTCCTTATCAAAACTGTCTAACGTTTCTTTCCTTCCTTGCTTTCTTGCATTTGTTGGCAATAAATATCCGCTTCCTTTAACTATTCGATCAAATGAACGTTTACACAAACCTAAAATATGCATTGTTCTCTTCTCAGGGTTTGATAAAGAACAATAAAGATGTCCCTTTTTACGCTCTCTGCAGAAGTATTGATAAATCTTTATAGCAATGTTATGCTCAGTAAAATATTTTGCCTTTATATTCATTCTCACATAGACTTGCAGAAGATAATATGGATAGTGCCGCCTCCTTTCTGTAAATATTGAGATTTGCCTCTGAATTATGACTCGAACTTGAGTCTACGGCCGTGATTTTGACGTCACATAATTTCCGGTTTCGGCTAAAATGTCATTTTGTGCTAAACGGGAAATTTCATATGTAACATTTCTTTATAAAAATTTATAGTGGAAACATAACTATTTTAGGACGGTGCGCATTCAGCCGTGAAGGTCATGCCTATATGCTAAAGAATCAGCTGTGAGATGTAAGCATCTACATAATCCCGCCGGTGTTTATAATATCGATTAACTTTTTTTAATATAGGTTAAATAAGGCATCTTTGAAACTGGATCACATTTCTTTGATAAAAAAAATATTTTTATAGCGACATTAGTATTCTAAACCTAACTTCAAAAGATCAATGCAAATGAACAATAAGTTTTTGAAAAAAATAAATTAATGTCTAGGCAAACGAATCTGAACGGACTATAATTCTTCACCAAATGCTTTCCAAGAGTCTGCTTTTGTTTGTTCTAGGATCTTTTTGCTATCATTTCTGGCTTGTCTATAGTGATTGTAGTCTTCTATTGTTTTTGTCTTCTGCCACGTTTTATACTTTTCTTTCTTGTGTTTCACTGCTGATTTTACTACTTCATTCCACCATCTTGTTAGTTTCTTTCTTCTCTTTCCTATATTTTTCAGACCGCATTTCTCTTGTGTTGACTCTATTAGACCTTATTTAAACTGTTTCCATGCTTCTTCTATGTTTGTAGGTTGTATTCGGGTTAGGTATTTATTGGTTATGGATTCTTCTATTTCTTTTTGTATGTTTACATTCTTTATTGCTTTTAGATCGATTCTTTTGTGTATATTGTTATGTATATATGTTATGTATATTTTACTACAGTATAATAATCTAGTGTTAGATTCAACAGCGCAGGCACAAAATACAACATGAACATCAACAAAAATAAAAGACATGAATATCACAAAAAGAGAGCAGAACATCAACATAACTATAAAAGGCAGGCAGTTAAAACAAGTAGAGGGATTTAAATACCTAGGAAGTCTAGTGGCAAATAACTATTCACAAACAACAGAAATAGCTTGTCAAATCATTGGACAGCCACAGTGCCAGTCCTGAACCCTAGGTGCAAGAACAATAAGAAAAATAACAACTTCCAAAATGTAACCTTTTAGACGAATGATAGGAAAACAGCCTGATAAGATTAGAAACAATGGACTGAGAAAAAAGCTAGGAATAACCTCTGACATAGAGTATATGAAGAAACAACATATTAAATGGTTTGGCCAAGTGATAAGGCAGAAAGATCAAAATACAACACAACGAGCCTTCAATAAACATTGTGAGAACACCAGACCCAAAGGCTGACCATGAAAAAGATGGATTGACGGAATATTGGAAACACAAGGAAACATAACAGCAGCAGAGGCTAACAAAAGAGCACAAGACCATAAATTATATCTCCCCTCGACGCTGAAAGGCAAATAAGGAAAGAAAGAAGAAGAAAATTCATTGTTATGTTGTTCTCTTCTACAAGTCATAATTTGTTATTACTTGTAAACATTTTGTTCAAGTTATGCTTTTTTTTTAGTTTTTTGTCTTTTAACATGCCCCAAAAATTTCATTTGTCTTGTTTGAATTGTGTTTAGTAGTTTTCTTTTTATTTTTAGTTGTTTTAAAACTTCATCATTTGTTTTCTTTTCTTTCCATCCAATTTTACCTATACTTCTGTAAATCCACCTTTCCGAAGCTTCAATTTTCCTTTCTGTTTTCTTGTCTAATGTCCATGTTTCTGCACCATATAGGAATATTGAGAAGATTTAACATTTTGCTATTCTTAGTTTCAGCTCTGGTGTTATTTGTTTTGATGTTAGTATATTTTTCATGGCATTAAAATTACTTTTTGCCATACCTATTTTTTTGTCTATTTCAGTTTTACATTTTCCATCATTGGTCAGTATGTCCCAGGTAGTTGTAGCACTGTCTCCTGATGTATTCCTTCAACTTTGATATTTATTTGTAGGTCTTGAGAATTTTCTTTGTTTATGATTATAGTTTTAGTCTTTTTTATATTCATATCTAGTCCATATTTTTTGCTTGTCATGTTTATTACATTAAGTGATTGTTGTAGATCTTAAGGATTTTCTGCTAGTAGAACATTATCATCAACATATCTTTTTACATATACATCATCATCATGTGCCATACTGGTTGTCGTAGGTGATTATGTCCCTCCACATCTTCTATCTACAGTGCATCATATCAGTTCTGTTGTTGACTGTTTTCCATGCCATGACACCAAGCTATCCAGTATTTTCTCTCTTTTGCGTCCGCGATCTCTCTTTCCTTTTATTTTGCCAGTTGTAACCAAGTATTTCAACTTTCCTCTTCTTATGTATGATGTGCCCGAAAAATGTTGATTACTTCTTTCTGTTTTTTTAAGAGCTCCCTTTTTGTGTTGGCCTCTTTGAGAACTTCCTCATTGGTCTTCTTAGTTGTCCAGGGAACTTTCAACATTCTTGTGAGAAATTCCATCTCTGTGGCCTCTAATCGTCTTTTCATTTATTTGTCTACTGTCCATGATTCGCTTTACATATACAAGCATTATTATTTTTCTTTTTAATATAAATTCTTTATTGGTTATTGTAATTGTCTTTAATTTGTTCATTTATAAGGAACATACTACTTCATACTATTCTATGCGGTTTCGCCTTATGTTGTTTGGCGTGTGCTGGGACTGCTATGATGGGGACTACAGCTACCGTTCTTTGTTTGGGAGATGAGTTAGTAATTCGGATGATTCCACTGGCATGGGCGGTTGAGCAATTATGGATTTTAATTCGTTTGCAGTGATACTGGGGCCTTCCATAACCAAAAAACCAAATACTACTTCACTTGAGGAAAATAGGCTCTTGCAATTATATTAAGTAGATTCAGTCTGGTAATGAGTTATCATATCATGTGCATGTGCACCATTTCTCACAGCCACTCACAGAGCTGGGGCTATGAACATATGGACAAGAGAGGTGAAGAGCTTGAAAATTGGCAGGATGACAATGGGCTTATACTATTAAACCAGGCAACAGATCCACCAACATTCTACTCCAGATCATGGCATACCACATCTACACCAGACCTTGCTTTCCATTCACCAGACCTGGATTGGAATATCACACGAATTGTTGGGAAACAACTTGGAGGCAGCGACCACCGACCAGTCTTTTTAGTGGTGCAAAATGAGGCCATCAGGGAGAGCAGCACTCTCTCCAGATGGAATTACAAAAAGGCAGACTGGAAAATGTATCAACACTACACCAGTGTACTGACTAAAGATATAAATACAGATAGAGACATCAACAAAATAGTTGATGAATTCAGTAGACTAATAATACAAGCTGCCAGTGAAACAATACCTAGAGGGGCACGGAAACACTACAAACCATACTGGAGTAGTGAACTAGAGGAACTGCACAATGACATGGAAACATCTCGAAAGCAAGCAGAAAATAACCCTTGCCAAGAACACCACAACAACTACCAGCATGCTAAAGCCAAATTTCAACGGGCTAAACTACAAGCCAGACGGAGAAGCTGGAAAGAGAAAACAGAGTCCTTGAATCTTGAACGAGACACAAGAAAAGTGTGGAAGCTTGTAAAACAGCTGAATGATGAGGGTACAGAAAGGAACACCAAAATTACACTGAAGAAGGATGGAAACATTCTAACAGGTAAACATGCAGCAAATTACTTTGCAGACTCCTTTGCAAATGACAATAATATTGAAATTAGCCTAGAAAAACGACAAGAGACCCGTCTAAAACAACAAAATGCAAGACAAGAAGAGATCACACATGAAGTCATGGAAACACCCATTACACAAAGAGAGCTAGAGCTGGCAATATCCAAATTAAAAATGAAAAAGTCACCAGGCAATGATGGGAACTGCAGCTAAAGCAAAACTACTGCAGATCTACAACATTTGCTGAATCACAGGTAGAGTGCCACAGGCATGGAGAGAAGCAATTATGATACCATTACTAAAGCCAGGAAAAGATGGTTCAATGACATCCAGCTATAGACCAATCAGCCTTACAAGCTGTTTGTGTAAAACAATGGAACGTATAATCAATCTCAGACTGCAGTGGTACCTGGAAAGTGAAAATCTCCTTGTCCCACAACAAGCAGGCTTTAGACAGTGTTACTCTACCGAAGATCAAGCAACCTATCTTTCCCAGGAAATCGAAGATGCGTTTCAAGAAAAGAAACTGGTACTAGCAGCATGGATAGACCTAAAGAAAGCATTTGATAAGGTATGGAAGGAAGGGCTTCTGAAGAAACTGAGAAATTATGGAGTAAATGGCAGGATGTACAAATGGGTCAAAGCATACCTGCATAACAGGAGAGCCAGAGTGCAACTGGATGGTCTTAAGAGTAAGAAGGTCTTATTGCGCCAGGGCGTTCCACAAGGAGGGGTACTATCTCCAACACTTTTTCTAATCTACATCAATGACCTAGTTACTGAACTACCACATGGCATCAAAGTGGCAATGTATGCAGATGACTTGGTAATGTGGTGCACAGAGGAGTATGCAACAGTGGCCTCCAAATTGCTACAAAGAGCTATGAATGCACTGAATTCATGGACAAATAGATGGTGTATCAGCATCAATACAGACAAATGCAGTACTACACTTTTCACACTCTCCCCAAACAAAAAGCAGGAGCCATCTACATAAACAATGAGCCTGTGAAAGAAGACATACAAGCTACATATCTCGGAGTTACATTTGATAACAAACTATCTTGGAAACAGCAGATAAATAAGGCAACCCAAAAAGCAAGGAGAAAATTGGCTATTCTAAGAAAGTTGTGTGGAACCACATGGGGTGCGAGTGGGAAAATACTCAGTAAAGTTTACCAACAGAGTATACGCCCACATTTAGAATATGGATCATCCGCATGGTGCTCAGCATCAAACACCACATTGCAAGAACTGGATAAAGTACAAAACCAGGCACTTAGGGTCATCACAGGAGCAATGAAATCAACACCAATATTGGAGATGGAGAAATTGTGGAGGATACCAGTACTGAGAGAACGGAGAGACACAAAGGTGCTGATACAGGCAGAAAAATTTGTATGCATGCCGAGACATCCAATGAAGGACAGATTCCAAAATCTTGCATTGGGACGACTTAAGAGAAGCAGCTTTATCCACCAAGCCAAGCGTATTAGTAGACAAACACCAGACATGCCAAGAGTTGTTAAACCCCTTCTGCCCATACCAGAACAGACTCCCTGGACAGATGAATCAGGATTATCAGTTCAAATACGGACAGAAGTGAAAGGAATAGTTGACAAAGAGGAACAAAATAGTCTACAGCGAAAAACAATAGCTCTCAGTTTCCTGGATGAAGAATACCCACAAGACCTATGGATTCGTGTGTACACAGATGGATCAGCACAGAATGCAGTAAAGAATGGGGGAGCAGGTGCATATATAGAGTACCCAAATAACACTAGGGATATGGATAAAATAGCAACAGGGAAATATTGTCACAATTATGATGCAGAAATACAAGCAATAAAGTTGGCAATAGAAAAACTGCTGAACAGTAATCTTAGCCCACAGCCTGTAGTGTTTTTGACAGATGCAAGATCAGTACTCCAGGCACTACAATCCAGAAAATTACCACATCTGCAGACCTTATTGACTGAACTCTGCAAGCACCACAGGGTTGCCCTGCAGTGGATCCCGTCTCACTGTGGAATACCAGGAAATGAGAAAGCAGATCAGTTGGCAAAGGAAGGTTCAACAGGCACACAACTAGATACACCAGTTACATACCATCATAAGAAACAGATAATCAAATCAATCAGAGGACCACAAGCCCCAAATCAGGATGCCTTTCATAATATGAATAGATATGAACAAGTTATCATTATACGCCTAAGAACAGGACACAATCGACTCCATAGTCACATGTATACAAAATTCAAGATCGGCACATCAACTACTTGTACATGTGGACAGGCACCCCAGACTGCTGAACACATACTTCAAGACTGCACTGAATATAGTAGACTGAGGAAAATCCATTGGCCCATAGATACAACACTACAGACAAAACTATATGGGCCACTGCAAGAATTACAAAAGACAGTAAAATTTATACAGGAAACGACATTGCAGATATAGACAATACTTCAGGCGAACGAAAGATAGATAGATAGATTGGTCTTCTTAGTTGTCCAGGGAACTTTCAACATTCTTGTGAGAAATTCCATCTCTGTGGCCTCTAATCGTCTTTTCATTTGTTTGTCTACTGTCCATGATTCGCTTTACATATACAAGCATTATTATTTTTCTTTTTAATATAAATTCTTTATTGGTTATTGTAATTGTCTTTAATTTGTTCATTTATAAGGAACATACTACTTCATACTATTCTATGCGGTTTCGCCTTATGTTGTTTGGCGTGTGCTGGGACTGCTATGATGGGGACTACAGCTACCGTTCTTTGTTTGGGAGATGAGTTAGTAATTCGGATGATTCCACTGGCATGGGCGGTTGAGCAATTATGGATTTTAATTCGTTTGCAGTGATACTGGGGCCTTCCATAACCAAAAAACCAAATACTACTTCACTTGAGGAAAATAGGCTCTTGCAATTATATTAAGTAGATTCAGTCTGGTAATGAGTTATCATATCATGTGCATGTGCACCATTTCTACTCTGTATTTCTCAGCCTATATAAAGATCTCTGCATATTTTAAAAAAATGTTTATTAATAATTGTTTGGAAAATATCATCACTAATATTTTTATTATTTATAATATGTCACCTAGTACAACACAAGAGCCAGATAAGGGATATGTTAACTTTCAGTATTCTTACCTGAATGCGGGGAAAAAACAGAAATGGAAGAGTCTAGACTCATGATTTCAAATAACCTCCCTGAAAAAAATCCTTAGAATATTGTGGCCAAGGAAAAAAAAACAAATAACCAAGATCTAGATGTGTGGAGATATCTTAGAGTGATAACAGTCAAACCATGGAGATTGATAAGGTTTTGTGGTCATAAAAGATTTGGCTACAATTATTGCAACTGTCATGCATTGGACTCTGGAGGGAACAGAAAGTAAAAATAAATAAAGAGCATTCTAGTGGCGATCATTGGAATACTGGAGTGAACAGTATGGGACAGATTTGAGACACACTGCGAAAGATGACTATAAGGAATGTTGTTGTTGATCTACAAGACATCAGAAGGTGTGTAAACCACTCTCCACTTTGTCAGTCCATGGCCAAGGTAAAAAATAAAAGGGTGGGGGATCTATTATGTATTTGGACATTTCATTTAAGTATATTTTCTCAAATAGTTAATATATTTTTCCCACTTTAAGCCAGTAACAATATGATTATTTCATTTTTTCTCAGCATCCAGATTCCTCAAAATAATGTTGAACAAATGAGACACTCTGCTCCCCTACAAACGCATCTATCAGAGAATATTTCACAACGATCCCCTTTGGTCACAATGCAGAGTTCTCCAGCACTACAGCTGCCTAATGATCTACCACAGATTACTAGTATTTGTTATATAAACTTTGCAGCACCATTATCAAGACCTATAGTGAGCACAGAAACACACCAATCAGCTGCTGTAGCAATGCCAACATTAGCACCAAAACAAATTGCTGGTTATGAAATTAACCACAACATTTCTACTGCACAGTTCCCAAGCAAAAGCACCAAAGAAAAGCATCATCATCATCATCTGGCACTTCAATTTCTAAAAAAAAGACAGTTAATAGAACAGCACCTAAAGATTGGAATAAACAGCCTGTCAGCAATATTAGCACTCAAACAGAGGAGTCTGTTTCTTCTTCTGATTTGCTAGCTAAAACCATGTTGTCATGTGGCATTGAGGAGTCTTCTTTATGTCCCTCTCCACAATCACATTTCCTATACAACAATGACCTTGTTATGTCATTTGCATCATCTACTCCTGTTGATCAAAACAAACATCCGTCAGTGAGAAACCTCAACTTGGATTTTGATGCTGCTCATAATCAGCCTGCATACAGTGCCATAACTACTAAGATACATGCTCCAGACAAAACTGCCCCAGCCTGCTCAGTAATCTCACCCACGCTTACTTCTTTGTCACAGTCTTTTATCACAAGAAACGAAACATCAGTTGTCAATGAACATAGACTAGGTTGCATGCCTATTATATTACTGGATGATTCTTGCACAAGTGGTCTTTCTTTGAATGAGCAGTCAGTTAACTTAAAAAATACAAAGGAAGATAACACTCTTAAAAAAAATTCACTTGATGTGTTAGATTCTGATTCACTCTCCAATTTGCCAAAACAAATCGTGCCTTCAGAGGGTGACATTTGTGACAATCATGATCTAAATTCACAATTAAAACTATCAATGAATGCACCTTTACTAGTGGAATCTGATATACAGAAAACAGACACAACAGAGAAACAACCATCTTTTACAACAGATCAAGAAAACAATCAAGAGCTTGAACTAAATAGTGAGCATCAACACTCCAGTGATTTTCCTTCCCATAGTCCTTTACTGATAAATGCAACACCACTTTCACACTCATTTATATCAACCTCAGAAGACATGGAAATTGTTATTTCTGATCCTGTTTCCAATTGTATTGACAGTAAGGGTGAGGAAACATCTAAAACTGCTCTTATTTGCCATATGGGTGAAGAAACATCTAAAACTGCTCTTATTGGGCATATGGGTGAGGAAACATCTAAAACTGCTCTTATTGGCCATATGGGTGAGGAAATATCTAAAACTGCTCTTATTGGCCACATGGGTGAGGAAACATCTAAAACTGCTCTTATTGGCCATATGGGTGAAGAAACATCTAAAACTGCCCTTATTGGCCATATGGGTGAGGAAACATCTAAAACTGCTCTTATTGGCCACATGAGTGAGGAAACATCTAAAACTGCTCTTATTGGCCATATGGGTGAGGAAACATCTAAAACTACTTTTATTGGCCATAAGGGTGGGGAAACATCTAAAAGTGCTTTTATTAGCCATAAGAGTGGGGAAACATCTAAAACTGCTTTTATTAGCCATAAGGGTGAGGAATCTAAAACTACTTTTATTGGCCATAAGGGTGAGAAAACATCTAAAAGTACTCTTATTAGCCATAAGGGTGAGGAATCTAAAACTACTTTTATTGGCCATAAGGGTGAGGAAACATCTAAAACTACTTTTATTGGTCATAAGGGTGAGGAAACATCTAAAAGTACTCTTATTAGCCATAAGGGTGAGGAATCTAAAACTACTTTTATTGGCCATAAGGGTGAGGAAACATCTAAAAGTACTCTTATTGACCATAAGGATAAGGGAACATCTAAAACTACTCTTATTGACCATAAGGATAAGGGAACATCTAAAACTACTCTTATTGACCATAAGGATAAGGGAACATCTAAAACTACTCTTATTGACCATAAGGATAAGGGAATATCTAAAACTACTCTTATTGACCATAAGGGTGAGGAAACATCTAAAAGTACTCTTATTGACCATAAGGATAAGGGAACATCTAAAAGTACTCTTATTGACCTTAAGGATGAGGAAACATCTAAAACTACTCTTATTGACAATAAGGATGAGGAAACATCTAAAAGTACTCTTATTGACAATAAGGATGAGGAAACATCTCAAACTACTCTTATTGACAATAAGGGTAAGGAAATATCTAAAACTTCTCATATTCCCGACCATAAAATTGAGGAAACATCTAGAACTACTTTGGACCTACAGTCAGTTTATCCTAATACAAAGTTTCAGAAATCTAATTCAATTACTAGTACAGTGACAGATTCAAAAACAGATGAGGGAGACATTTTTTCTTTGGGAACAGATACTTGCTCAGGTAGTAGGGATAAAACTGTAAAGTCAGTTTTAGTGTATTCAGAAAATATACCAGAAAATGACTTTGAAATTCTGACAAAACCCAAAACCATCAAACAAATATTGGAGGCATCAACAAGAAGGAAGGCTCGCTGTAATAAAGAGTTATCTTCCTCAAACAGCTCCATTTTAGAACATGATATCAGCTCATCAAGTTCAAAGATGATGAATCCAAATACTAGCTCTACACAAATAACAGAAAATCCAATAATGAATGTATCTGAACATGATATAACTTTGCTAATGGATGGCAGTGAAGCTTCGTTAAGTAGACAGCAAGCAGACAAATCACCACCTCATAGTAATACTTTTGCATCAACTATGAATGCAATCACATTAATAGCTTTGCATTCTCCTGCAAAGTCTTTGACCTCTAAGGACAACAGTATTCCGTCACCATTTAAAACGCCAACAAAACTGCGTCCTCTAGCAGCTAAGGCATTGTCTCCAGCCAGCACTTATTCATCGCCCTACATACCTTTACCAAAGGTGAGCCCCAAACGAAAGGAACTGAACAGACATGTACGTCAGATTCTTCCCAAATCATTTGTCTTTGAAATGAAATCACCTTCTCCAACAAAAACTGCAGCTCAGGTCCTGAAGAGGAAGGCCACTATATTTTGTCAAAGCAGAAGTCCAGTCAAACTGTTGCCTAAACAACCACTCTCGGCATCATCGGGAGCATCTAGACCTCGGCCACTTTTGACACCCTCTAGAATGTTAACCAGATCTCAGAAAACCAACACAAAAAATTCAGGTAAATATAGCAATAAAATAGAAATGTAGAGTTTGAATATTTAAATATAATTAAAATGCAACCATAAAGTGAGATTTTTGGGGCATGTTAATAGACACAGCAGCCTACTAGAAGTAATCTTGGAAGGGAAAATACAAGGTAAAAGAGGCAGACCAAGACCTATATAGACAAGTAACATCAAATGATGGGCAAGACAGCCTGCACTATCAAAACTAGAGACAGAGTGGAATGGCGCTCCATGGTAGCCAACCTTTGATGTGGAGACGGCACTCAATGATGATGAACTATACTAGCAAGCTGTACAAGGGAAATAGATTGGGTTTCAACCTGGAACATCTGTCTCTTGAGATAAACAAATTACAGAGAGACTGTAGTATTTTTACAGCACTGAAAAATTAACAAACAATAAAGATTACTATTGTTGTCATTCTAAACCACTTGAATCTACTGCATGCACACATCCCTTGCTATGTGTCAACAAAACAAGTATTTCGGCCTTTTCGTGTGTGGCTTATACCTGTTAAATAGGAAACGCAGACATACAATTATCTATAAATGTATTTCTGAATTGTTGTAATCTTATGCATTAGTCATGGAATGATATATGTATGGAAGTCCTGTTTAGTAATAACATTTTTAAATTGCTAAGATAGCACTGTGCTGAATTGTATGACTTTCATGGCAAAGCGCTGTGTCAAGGAGTACAGATTTGGTTCTCGCTTGTGCTACTTACCATTCTCTGTGTTTTCTGTTGATTGTGCATCTTTCCAAGTGCTATAAAAATACCAGTGTCTCTGTGTAATTGTTTTGTCTCTTGCCTCAGAAGTTTCCATTTGTAATAAATATTCATTTATTCATTGGGTGCCGTCCATATCAGTGGCTGGCTACCTTGGAGTGCCAGCTGTCTCTTGAGTTGATGTGGTGCATTAGCATAGGTTCAACTGTCCTCCTTTTGGTGTTATTGTTGCATTTTAGTCTCGGTCTCCCTCTGCTTCGTCTACCTTGCACCTTCCATTCTAAATTGACTTTTAGTAGTGTATTGCACCTCTTCACATGTCCCAAATATTTATGTTATCTTTTTCAAATTGTGTTAAGTAGTTCTTTTTTCACTTTCACTGATGTAGAACTCCCAATTCTATCAGTTTAAATTTTCTATAAAGGCTTAAATTTTCTGTTTTCTTTTTTCATGCCCATGTCAAATGTATACCAGAAGCATTTACATAGTTACTTCTAAATATATTTTTACATATTTTAATTTTCGAATTATTTCATCTTGAATCTCAGTATTAAGGGCACCAATTATTTATAGATGTAGCTGTAAAGATCATTTGCAGTAATGGAGATTTCTGAGAGAGTTGCAGATATCATGGACAGATGGGAAATTGATGAAGAAATGTTCTTGTTAGTCAGCATCAAGAGAGCAACTGAAATGTACTGATGAGAGACAAAATTTATTGGGGATATCTTAAGTATGAAAGGCTAGAAGTGGCAAACTGTAAGAAAGATCGTTGAGAGAGTGACTAAAAAATGTAGTACATCTTTATGTAAATGGTGAAGGAAAGAAATGACCAAGTATAAGACATTTAATGATAATTCAAAACATTTGTTTTAATAGCTTTAAATTCAAACACTCTATTCTTATCTCTTTCTTTTTTTATTTAAAAATGCTGTCAAATAGGAGTTAAAGCCAATCAGGTGGTTGCAAGTCCAATTGTGAAGGATACTCCTCCAGATAAAGAAATGTCAGTAGAGCCTGAATTGGTTGAAGCAGAGGATGCAGTTCTATCCCAAGAAGAAGAGGAAGAGGAATTTGAAGATGAAGATCAGTCACAACTTGATGACCTGATGGCGGCATGTACAACTATTGGGTTAGTGTCAATTTTATTTGTAACTGTTATAAGTTCTTTAAAATCTTCATCTTGTATTTTTATATAATGGTGTTTATATTGTCAAGAGCTTGTGATAAATTTGACATTTGTCTGAAACTTCTCTATGGCTTCAAGCAGCTTTGACTGCAATGTTGAGTGTTTGGGTCATTGAATATTTTTTTAGACAGTCATAAATTGGTCAGTCCTCTAGTACATTTTCCATAGTTTTATTTTTAACACACATGTATCTAACAGCCAAAGTTTATACATGTGTTTTTTTTACTCTGTTTTGACTCGTTCTAAAACTGATGAAAATAGTTTGTCCTAGTCATTCAAGTACAGTGGATACTTGACTTTAAGCTTTCCAGAGTTTGAAGCGCCATATAATTTTGACATTTGTTACTTTTGGCTCACCAGTACATAAGCACTCATAAAATGCCCACAAACTAAATATTTTACACTATATTTACTAGAGACAAAAATAAACAGTTTTAAACAGGAAAAAACACCTTTATTAAGAGAAACGCTCTTAATTTTAAGGCTTTTGACATTTACCAATTTTACTCATTATTTTTCACAATTAGTCACATGATACACAAACTATCTTGTGATGTCACCTAGCAAATAGCTGTTGACTAAAGTCAGTTCTGGTAGGTGGGCTGAATGCTTTTGTCAACAACGGTGCTGAAAGGGTTGAAACCACATAAATTGTTTTTGAACTCTCAGCTTGTATCATTGAAAATTTAATTCATTCTTTTTTATTCTTTGACAGGTATGATCCAAAGAAAGGCAGCAGTGGAATTGACAGTGATAACAAGAGCAAAGCTCAGAAGAAGAGGGATATTTGCTTGTCCATGTTGGAATCTGACATTATAGACAGAGATCCCAAGGTATCAATTATTTTTATATTTGGTCTTAGTTTTTGTTTGTCTTGTGTATTCTTTGTGCTGCAGATGTTTAGGTTTGTGGGCAGTCTACTTCTTCTATGAAGTAAGCATTACTTGAAGATTATGTTAAAATTCCTTATTAGCACTTCTTCCAAAAGACTCTTTCTGTTTCTTGCAACAGCTAGTTCTGAAAGTCAACCTGCACACATTTTTTGTTCATTAATCAACAGAAAGATGAACGAGATACAGCTTATGCACAACATTATTTTACGCTCGTCAAGCAAGTTCTCAGTAATGATCCAGAGAGATTCAAAAAGTTCCTGACGATTCTTCACGACATGAACAAAAATCATATGAATCCAATAGAGGTAAGAGTCTTTTATTAATATATCATTCATATTTTTATTTCATCTGCTTTTTTTCTCTGAAAAGCAAAAATAATGAAAGAGATGTAGGTATTGAATAGGTGTAAATGTTCTCATCAAACAACATAAAACATATTTGGGTAGTCCATTGCTATTATAATTTAATGTTTTATTGTTCAAGATCCTATTATAATATATTGTCATACAGATTATGAAGTGTTCAGAATTAAACTGTAATGAGTCACAGTGTTTGAAGTGAGGTTTACACAGATAGTTCTGGAGTATCCAGCGGACAGCGCAGTGGTTGGGGTTTTGTGGCATATCAACATGTCAAAGAAGTGGCTAAGAAATCTGAGAAGTGTAGCATTTTGGTGTCCAGCTTGAGAATGGAGATAGAAGCAGCAATGGCGGTGATAACATGGTTTGTTACACAGAACGTGGATCATTCAGTCTTGGTAACTGATTCGCAGAGTATGCTACAGAAGGTTGACAGACAGTGCCTGCAGTAGGAGTGGATGCAACTCTTGGATGGCTCTAAAATGAACACGTTAACCTGGGTGTACTATCCAGGGCACACTAGTGTACATGCCAATATTTTTCTCTTCCCTCTCTTTTTGCTTGTGAGTTTAATTCAAACACATTTGTTATACTTTCTTCTAATAATAGTTATACAATTATTTTTTTTTTATATTTGTAGCATAAGCCATTTAACAAGCCAATACAATGTAACACTAAAGTATTATAATCCAATCACTACAAAGTTACAGTTAAACTCGTTTCATAATTATCACTTGAAATGAATATAGTTCTACTACATTAACAAGCAACAAATAATGGTAGTGTAGAAATTTCTTACAGCATTTCAATAAAATGCATACTGTATGTCAACACATGTCAATGTTGAGATGATATTTCCTCACTCTAACATCTGCAAACACAAAGATACAATTTATAAAATACACTTATCTGCTTCTTAATGAGGGGAAATAAAGGGAGTCATGTGTGGACGCATTGCAGATATATACTTCTTTCTGACTTTAGGCATATAATCATAAACTTAAAGTAAAACACATTACAGATATAGACATCTTCTTAGCATTCACACTTTAAGTGGGTGTGGATGTATTATGTCGCAATGTTTGCTGCATAACTGCAATATCTGCGTCTTCCAGCCCCACACGTCCTTTTTCGGCATAGAGGGGTAGATTTGCATAACAATTTTTGCCCAGACAGAAGCCATTTTGGCTGGCTATTTTAGACTTTAAACTGCCAAGGCTTCTTTATCGTGCGTATGTGCACATGGGATCTCCTGTTTTTTTTACCATTTTCTGAGAGGATTAGACATTGAATCTCACTACTCAAAGACTGTGGTAGGATAAAGCCATGAAGAAACCATGAGTTCAATTTTCAAAAAATTCCCACCACCTGTGGTGGAAATTGAACCCAAGATATCCTTGTCCAGAGGTTGACATCTTACCTCTGGACCACCCAATCTCTCACAGATGTAGATAAAACTTCAGGCAGATAAAACAAAGATAAATAGTTAAACTTAAGGTAAAGAGAACATCACCTGAGCCACTGTAGCTCAGAAACAAAGTTTACAATTGTCCCTTCACCTTCTACTCTTATGTCATCTCAACAACAAAGAATGCCTGTGTACTGAATATTAGGACACACATTTTTACAAATCTATAAATGGTAAGATTTCAAAACAAATCCTTCTTTATTGTAAAATATCTTTCAATCTGTACTGCAGCATGATAAAGGTTTGGAATGTCATGGCAGAGACCACGAGTTCTGGCCCATGACACACAAACGTACATACATATACAAGTCATGTTTAAAAAATATATATAAAGAACTTTTATTATAAAGACTTCTTTGCTCATTATGCAACATTTTTAGATGTGTCCCCTTCAAAGTAGTCTGCTCTACTGGTTTTTCTTAGTGTTCATCTATGGCAAAGTGCACCTTTAGGCCCAACACAGCACAATTAAGCATGGGTAGATTTGCTAAACATTTACCAGTGTAGCAGCCACTTTGGCCTACACTTTTAACTGCCAAGGGTTCTTTAATTTGCACAAGTGCTCACAAAATCTTCTGTTTCACTATTCACTAAGATGGCTAGACATGGAATCTCACTACCCAGGGGAGGATGGTAAAACTACAAAGATTCTGAGTGAAAAATTCTCACCACCTATGTCTGGATTCTAACCTGGGACCGTCCTGTTTTACCTCTAGACTACCTAACCCCCTTACTGCTCTACTAGTGATACACCATTCCTAATGTTCTTTCATTGTTGCAATGCTTCCCGGAATGTACTCTCTGATAGTGCACATCTCATGTTGCATTTTTTTATTTTATGCATCGTCAACAAATACAGCACAAATATTGCACTGCTGTGTCATACATATGAAGTTTTTTAGTCAAATTTTGATGGCATGATCCTATGCTGTACTCACTTCATCAGCAGCTTTTTAGGCAATTATATGGTGGCTTTCACAAGTAACAACACAAATTGTCCACATGGTCATCTTCTCTTATATTGAAGGTTGTTCAAGCCTAGAATCACCAACACTACCCTCTTTAAAATGTTTAAACTCATCATAGCATGGTTTTCAGTGCATTTAATTCCACCCTTATGTTTTGTTAAATAGATCAAATGTGTTGTAATTTTGCACACTCACACACATTGTTCTTCAGGACCTTCACTGTCACTCTGTCACCAAACTTGTGAACAGCTTGTGCACAAGCTGAGTTTACCAGTTGTAACTTGACAACTAGTGTTCACAACAGAAAGGGAGAAATGGCTTGTCTGTTGTTAAAATATGTCACTAGGTGCACTTTATGCCAGTTGACTTTTTATTTAAAATTATTGGTCTTTTTAAAAAAAATATGTCTTATGTATGTATCTGTGTATGTGTGTGCTTATAGCAAAAAACTTCCTCTGTCGTGGTGAAATAAAAACTTTGACCAAAATAGCTTGTGACAACTGTACTGTACATGCATGGTAACCTTTATTCTCAAGTCCTATGATCCCCTGGCAAACCTCTAGTAATAAGATAAAAACCATAAAGATATATATACATAGAATACACCATGAACAACTTATAAAAGTAAATGTGGCTAATATGTAATTCATACTGGGAGCAAACAGCAATAATAAAATATAACAAAAATAATTCTACACCTATTGATATAAAAAGTGGAGTAAGGACAAGGAATCATATCACCAAGCTTGTTCAATCTATGTACTGAGCAAATCTTTAAAAATATCACAGAGATGCCAGGACTCAACTTTAATGAAAAGATAATCAATATCCTAAGATATGCTGATGATTCTGTATTCTTCTTCTTCTTTTCTCTTTCACTGATACCTAAAAGGTGTTGTGGTTTATATCATTTGTCGTTCTTGTGCTGCTCGAATTGTCTGAATTAGTGATTTTCCTTTGTTGTTACATGTCTCTGTCACTGCATCTATCCATCTTCTTCTGGGTCTTCCTCTTGGTCTTTTTCCATGCATTCTCGAGAAGAACGCCCTTGATGGTGATTGGTGAGGATTCATTCTGACCAGGTGGCCAAACCATTTAAGTTGTTGTTCTATATATTCTTGGCAGGGTTTTGTTCCTACCATTTTTCTTATGGTTTCATTTGGTATTCTATGTCTTCTTGTGTTGTTTGTTGCTTTTCTCAAGCATCGCATCTCACATGTATTGATCTTTCTTAAATGTGATTTAGAAAGGGTCCATGTTTGACTTTCATAGCACAAAGTTGGTATGAAGATGCTATTTATCATTTGTTGTTTAGCTGGCATAGAAATGTTTGGATGTCTTAGCAATGGTGAAAGCTGGTATGTGACAGCATTTGCTTTCGTATTCTCATGTCAATTTCTCTGTCTAGTTTTCCATCTTCTGTGAACATTGTGCCTAAATACTTGAATTCCTCTACTTGTTTTATTTCTTTATCTTTGATCTTGGTGTTTAATGGGTGTCTTAATTTGCTTATTCTTATAGCCTCTGTTTTTGCTGTGTTAATTTTCATACTGTAGTTTGTGCAGCTTTTATCTAGAGATGTTAAATGCTGTTGTAGCAGGTTTTCATCCTCATATATTAGGCATTGGTCATCTGCGAAGAGTAGCTCATTGATGTTGGAGTTTTCTACCTCTATGTTAGATTATGTATTACTAGCAGAAAATTCTAAGGATCTACAACAATTACTGAATGAAATAAGCATGACAAGCAAAAAATTTGGATTAGATATGAAAATCAAAAAGACCAAAACTATGATCATAAACAAAGATAATACTCAAAACCTACAAGTGGAGATCAAAGTTAAAGGAATAAAACCCTGGAGACATTTGGCGTTAAACTACCTTGGGCATACTATTGTTATAGTGTGACTCAGTCATGGGCGATAATGGAAGAATAGAAGAATATGACGATAGACAGAAGAATAAAAGAATGAGGCGATGACGATGTGAAGTAGGATAGTTTTAGGCGGCGTAGAAAAGACACTCTTCAGAGGATTAGGAAGGAGACGTTAAGTCTACCCAACTCAGTCGCTGAGTCGTAATCAACTTGAAGATTACCAGTGAAATGCGTACAGGTGGTCAGCCTAAAGCCAGACAGATGTTTGCTCTGGTCGACAAAGTTGCGTAACGCAACGACACGGCCGCTGGTTCCTAGGAAACTCTTATATCGGCAGACGCCTTGAAGTCCAGTGAAGACCTGAGATGAAAGCGGACAACTAAACTGCCCCGCGTAATCAAAAGACCAGGTTATCTTTACGTTCAGCAGTGATTACTCTTTGAGTCTCTGAATTGGAAATCGCCTCGAGTTTTAGTTGTTAGGGGACGGACTTAGGAAGATGGACAGGTTCGACAGGACTCCTAAAGTAATAAGACTTTAGAGATAATTAAAAAAAGGCGGAGCTAGAGAGATAGTGACGGTCAGGAGACGTAGGTTAGGCCGTATCAGTGGTCGGGGGGGTGTGGTCACCTGGGACTTAAACCCCGAGACCCTGGGAACTACGGAGATTAGGAGAGGAGAGGCCCAGAATGCTTTTGGGGCGAGGAGCAGTAGCTAGAGAGACATTCAGCTACACTCGGTGAGACTCGAGACAATTCGGCCACACTCGGCCAGACTGAGCACATTCAGATACTAGTTCCTCAGCACTATCAGAAAGAGACAGGCAGATGTACTTAAGAATACTATACGGAGTATACGGTCAACAAGATAGATAGATAACTATCAGATAGAGACATGCCTGCAATACTATAACCAGTGATGGAAAATGTAAAGTTGAAATAAACAAAAGAATAGAAATGGCAAAAAGTAATTTTATGCCATGAGATATATACTAACATCAAAACAAATAGGGAGCCGCGATAGCTCAGTGGTTAGTGAACTGGACTACAAAGGACAAGAGGTACGGTTCGATCCCAACCGATGGCTTCCGGGTTCACCCAGCCTTAAATGGGTACCGGATTTTTTCTGGGAAAGTAAAGCGGCACGGGCGTAATACCGACCACATTACCCCAAAAATCATTGCCGAAGGTCTGTAAAAATTGTGGTCACTAACACCATATTCCCTATACACCACTTGGTGTGACTTTACTTTTTTTTTTTATCAAGACAAATAACACTAGGGCTAAAACTAAGAATAGTATAATGTCATATCTTCTCAACATTCCTATATGGTGCAGAAACATGGACAAATATGTGTTCACTTTCTGCGCGGTTTCGTCTTATGTCTTTTGGCGTGTGCTGAGACTGCTACGATGGGGACTACAGTTACCTGTCTTTGTTTGGGAGATGTGTTAGTAATTCGGATGATTCCACTGGCACGGGCGGTTGAGCAATTATGGATTTTAATTCGTTTGCTGTGATACCGAGGCCTTCCATAACCAATAATAACCAATAACATGGACATTAGACAAGAAAACAGAACAGAAAATTGTAGCCTTTGAAATGTGGATTTATCAAGAACTGGAAGCAAAAAAAGAAAACAAACAAAGTCTTAAAACGACTAAAAATGAAAACAAGGTAAAAGAGGCAGAGGCTGACCAAGACTAACATGGATGGGTAATATCAAAAGATGGACAAGTCAGCCTGTGCAACCTGCACCATCAAAGCAAGAGACAGAGCAGAATTGTGCTCCATGGTAGCCAACTTTTGATGCGGAGACGGCACTCAATAATTATGTATATATATATATATATATATATATATATATATATATATATATATATATATATATATATATATATATAAAGTATTGTTATGGAAACAGAGCCATAGATTTTAGAAGCAGCGATCTCAACAATATGTGCCATTTTGGCACGCAAGGTTTCTGTTTTTGAGATTGTGGTTCTGCCCTATGTGCCATCTTCGGCTCGAAAGGATAATAGATATATATATGTCAGTTTGGACAGAGGAAAGACTGAGCGAATGTTTCCCAATAGAAACTGGGGTTAAACAAGGATGTATTTTATCGCCCTTGTTATTTGGAGTTGTTATGGACTTCATAATGAAGAAATGCTGCACTGGTAATAAAGGACTTGAATGGATACAAGGAGACCATTTGGAGGACCTCAACTTTGCTGATGACATAGTTCTCATCAGCAGTCAGATAAAAATGATGCAGAAAAACAAAAATGAACTATCATCAATAGCCAGCAAAATTGGGCTTGAGATCAATCATGAAAAGACTAAAGTCATGAAAAGCTTAATTCCAGCAGATGACAAAATATACATGGAAAACAAACCAGTGGAAGAGATCGATCACTTTATCATCTATCTTGGAAGTCACATTGATCGAGAAGGGGATACAAGCAAAGAAATTAGAATCAGAATAGCTAAAGCAGGAATGTCTTTCAGAAGCCTTGAAAAGTTGTGGAAATCAAAACTCATCAGCACAAACACAAAACTTAACTAGACTATTCAAATCAAATGTACTATCAACCCTTACGTATGCGTGTGAAAGCTGGAAAACATTAAGAGACATAGGAACAAAGTTGAACGCATTCGAAAATAAATGTCTAAGGAAAATACTTGGTATAGCGTGGAACGAATTCAAAACAAACGAGGAAATTAGAGAAATCGCCAATCAACCACTAATATCTTCAGTCATAAAGAAAAGACGATGGTCATATGTTGGACATGTGATGAGAAGAGATAATAACCGAATAGCAAAGCAAGCCCTCATGTGGGAAACAACAGGTAAGAGAAAAAGAGGAAGACCCAGAGAGACGCTGAGAAGAACATTGATGAGAGAGGCAAGAGCAGCCGGAATCGGCTCCCTCAATGAGAAAGAGCTGCTTGCACAGAACATAGACAAGTGGCGAGATTTGATAAAATATCTTTAAAAGAATTGAAAACTGCTAGAACAAAAATTCAGATGGAGTATCTTGGTCTACACCATATGGACCGACTACGGCTCGAAAGGCCAATAGAGAGATAGGTATGCATATATATATATATATATATATATATATATATATATATATATATATATATATAAGAATAGTGACACTGTGATCTGCCAGGTATGTCGTAAGAGGCGACTAAGGAGGTTGATTGATGGCTTGACAAGCTGCCATTGTAAAAACGTATTGTTATGGAAACAGCCATAGATTTTAGAAGCAGCGATCTCTGCAATATGTGCCATTTTGGCACGCAAGGTTTCTGTTTTTGAGATTGTGGTTCTGCTCTATGTGCTGTCTTCGGCTCGAAAGGACGATAGATAGATATATATATATCTATATGTATATATATATATATATATATATATATATATATGTATATATACATTTTAACTAAAAGAAAATTAAAGTAAAGTTTCAATTGGTTTCTTTTTTTTCTTTGTTGTGAGATGCACTGTAGTTTAGCTTAGAACACATTTACAATAAAAACATTTGTTTTCAACATCACTCAAAAACATTTGATAAGGAATTAATTACTTGTTGTTGATAATTTGTTTGTGGATTTTTGCCCTATTAATCCAAACCAATATATTATTCTATTGGAATTTAACGTTTCTTACCCACCAACTAATCTCTTATGACACTTCCCAAGCTGCTGATGTTTAACTTCCCTTATAAACCACTGAGCCAACACATCTGAATCATTTTATGATCCTCAGGTGATTGTAGTTAATATGCCTTTGAGAGCCACCTAATAACTGGCATGAGTTTTTTTTTTTATTCTAAAATTGGGTATAATTTTATCTCATTTGTTTCTTTATTCTATTATATTCTATCCATTGGTCCAGTTCCATTGCAATCAGGAATTTCCCATTCATTTATTTAACTTTCTATCTATCTATCTATTGTCCTTTCGAGCTGAAGATGGCACATAGGGCAGAACCACAATCTCAAAAACAGAAACCTTGCGTGCCAAAATGGCACATATTGCAGAGATCGCTTATTCAACCTTACTATAATATAATTATGTGATTTCTTTAACTTTACTAATACTTTAATTGTGTGATTTCTTTAACTTTACTAATACTTTAATTGTGTGATTTCTTTAACTTTACTAATACTTTAATTGTGTGATTTCTTTAACTTTACTAATACTTTAATTGTGTGATTTCTTTAACTTTACTAATACTTTAATTGTGTGATTCCTTTAACTTTACTAATACTTTAATTGTGTGATTTCTTTAACTTTACTAATACTTTAATTGTGTGATTCCTTTAACTTTACTAATACTTTGATTGTGTGATTCCTTTAACTTTACACTACTTTAATTTTGTATCACCCTAAAAAAAAATAATTCATAAATAAATCTCTCCTTCATGGTCTGACAGGGCTTGAATGTGATCTCTTTTCTTTTATATTAGTCAAATTTTATGACTTGTGGTAGGTTAATGTGTTTAATTTAAGCAAAGAAGTGTACTATCTTTAACATATGTTAATTTGCACCCCAAACATTGCATGTTTCTGCAGCAGAAAGGTGTTGATGTTGTAGATCTTCATTTGTAGGTGTGTTACTAAATTGTTGTGTACATATTGTTGGTAGGCTGGACCTATCAACATTTTCATCAAACTGTAACTCTATTTCATTGGAATCCAAATCTTCTTTTGTGCTAGAATTTGTTATTCTTACATTTGTAACAATTGTATCACTGCTGTTGCTCTGCACTAGTTGTGGTTGTGTGAAGGACAGCAAAGGTTTCCGTTTACACTTGAATTTATCAATGAGTTGCTGTCTGAATTTTTGACCTGTAAGAACATAGAGAAAAAAGTTAACACAGTGATTCCCATGCATAAGGACATTGACCAAACTAGACGTAAGCATGTATTGAGCCAGCACTTTGTAGTCCAGTTTACCTGGTTGTGGTGAGAAGTTGAAAACAGTTGGTCTAATGATCATCAGAATTACTTTTGGAGCTGTCAGAATAATAAATGTAAAGGTAACAGTAAGCAAAGTAATTGTAATTCTTCGACTGATGCGACTTGCTGTTGTTGATAGTTCACCAAAGCCCTTAAGTTCTGCTTGTACAGTTTTAGATTTTATGTGACTCCTAATAATTAGAATGTTGAATATAATCAGAAATGTGAAGGGAAGGAAACTATAAACTGTGGCATCAATCCATGGCCACACATTGCTTATGAAGTAACGAAATTGTTTATAACCCACACACATTTCAATTTTTGCATTTGGTTTATAAACAAATAGGGTAAAAAGAAAATGAAAGTTAAGTGTAATCATTACAAGGACCAATAGAAAGATGACAATTCTTGAACGATACGGTGTAGATAATCTTATTGCCTTCAATGGGTATGTTATAGCAATATACCGGTCAATAGTCATAGCAACCAGGAGCCAAGCACTCAGGCTGAAGCTGAAATATGATTGGAAGTTTATAATACGACACAAAGCTGTGTTAACAGTTTGGAGGTTATATGTTTTAAAGGACAACCACACGATGAAACAGTATGCTAGAACGGACAAATCAGCAAGAGCTAATGCAGCCATATAGTTGCAAATGGGCAGATGTCTTAACCCAAGCATGATAATAAGGACCAGAACATTGGCAACACTGCCCACAACCACTTCTGAAATGAAGCCATAATAATTTATAGATTTGGATAACCTGTATTCTGGATAAGTCATCAGTTTTTGTGTTAACATTTGTTGAAAATCTTTCTTGATTTGTATTTTTGTGGAAGTTGTTGCAGAAAAGTTGAAGTCCATGTTCTCGTCATAGATAAAATCAAAAATGTAATCCATAATTATGTTTATAATGTCATTCAGTTAATATTTTGGGCAAATCCTTTGCAGACTCATTTATTTTATCATGCCTAGTATGTCATAAAATCTTTACCACAAATATCAGTAGCCACTGTTAACACAGATCTAGTTCCAAAAATTAAATTTTCACAACCAGCATTTCAATTTGATTCATAAAATGTGTACATAATCACAAGCTCATCAGATTTATAAAAAATGTTTCTATTGTAGTCCCAAGATTATCTCACTGGTGTAAATATATAAAACTGTTAATGACACCTTAATTTCAGTTTTACCAAAACTTCTTGTAGTCCTGGATGAGTCCATTAATTAACATAAATTGATGGGTTGTAAGCAGGAATATATTTTCAAGATTGAATGTTGAAGTTACAAAGTTCTATGATTAACAGAATAGTACCAGATTTTTCTTATGTGACTGAAATGCTGAAAGTACTTTAGCAGTGCACAAAATAATCATTGAAATCAACTAGTAATTTAGCAGCTAAACTATGGTATATTTTATTACTTGCATATATCACAATTTTTTCAAGGACATTAACTTTTCAGTATTTCTCATTTCTAGACTAGTATAATCTTGGTGTGTAAATAAATGAAGTAAATCATCTTACACAATTCCATTCCACATAGAAAACACATCTCCAAGTTTTATTCTTCATCCTGAGTCTGAAAAGTAACATGCCATATGTTTTGTGTAAACTTCAAGCACAGTAATGTTCATGCATGGAGCAACTGTCATTCAATCTAGAAATTCAGCTTGGTTTTACTGAATTCACCAGAGGACTGTAGAGAACGACGCATTTTTACAATATGACTGATCTTGTCTGCAGAGTTATATCAAGAATCTTGTGTCCTATATAATCAGTATCAGCCAACAACCGTGGCTTAAATTATTGATTAATTACATTCATTGTTCCGTTTGTTGGAGACCCCAGAGTCAACAAGCATGCTGGTTTTATTACCCATGTACGGCGGTCTAAGTTATCTTAAGATTCCTATTTATGGATTAATTTGACTCTTGAATTACATGCAATGAATTTATCAAAATATGAGTAGAAGATTGAAATGGGTGTACTATGTTTACTTTTTTTCAAATGTATTTTTCTTTAATTCTCTTCTTGTACAAAAATCCATTTAAAAAATACCCTTGACAGAAAATGACAATATATTTTGTTTCTTTATACTTATTTTTGTGTACCAGAATAATGAATGGAAGTTTATTTTTGTTATTGTTTTGTGTTTGCCAACTTTATGTCTACAGCGAAGTCCCAAGGGACTGAATTTTGTGTGAATATCACCTTTTTCCATTTTTCACACTGCCACCCATGTGCTCAGGTGTCCCTCGCCATACAGGCAAGTTATTCACAGACTTCAGGAGCACTCTTATTTATAATTGAGAGTTTTGTACAATTTGGGTACATTTTTCCTATCAATTTTGCTCAGGCAGCTGCCATTTGGGTGTACTCTTTTCAATTTCCAACTGCCAAGGGTTTTTAACATGTGCAGAGTGGACACCGGACCTCCTATTTTTTCTGTTATCCAAGAGGACTAGAAATCAGATACCCTGTGATCAGTATTTTTTAAAAATGTGTTTGCCTTCCATCTTTGTTCCTGACTTGCTTTACAAAAACACTGCGTTAAGTGGAGTAGGATCTTAACATTTTCAGTATGTAAGGTTTTTACCAGTGGAATGGAAGAGATTTCAGAAACATTTTTCTTGGTTTTAAATTCAAATCTACATGCTTGATATTTATCTAAGATATAACATATTATATGTGAATTTTAGATAATTGGACAAGGAAATAGATTTCACCAATACCAAGATGATACAAGAGACTTGTAAAAAGAATATGGTTTAATGACAGTTTGCATGAATCAAATTGACAGTGACGTACATTGTGGCTAAACGTACGCGACCGAAATTAGCATGACATACAGTGCGTCGAAACGTTGGAAAGAATTAATCTTCAATTGTCACTGATCATGGAGCAAGCAGTCAGCTACATTTTCTGACCACTTTCAGCTCAGGTTTTGTATGTTTTGGTCCCATATCTTCGTTTGAAAAACTAATTAAACCTTTCAGACACTATTATTGTCACTACATTTCCTATGGAACCCGTTGACTTTGTGGTTAGTGCACTCCTCAGCCAATCTGAAGGTTTAGGCATCAATGTGACAAAAGTTTTTTTTTTCCAACCAAAAAGGTTCTTCTACTACCAGTAATTATTTTGCACTTGTATATTATTTTGTTTGTTTGTTTGTGTATGCTAGCGTTATATCTCTAGCAAAGTCCCAAAGAACTAAATTTTGCCTGAAAATCACATTTTCATTTTTTTCATACTGGTAGCCACTAATCCTTGCAATTACACGCAGACATTTTACTACAGAAGTACTGTCATTTTTTTTTATCGCTGAGAGTTTTAACATTTGTAGTAGATTTTTTCCTATCAATTTTGCCTAGGCAGCCAAAATTTTTGGCCTGCTCTTTTTGATTTATAACTGTCCATAATTCTTTAACATGCACAGAATGTACATGGGACCTCATTTTTGTTATTATCCAAGAGGTCTAAACATCAGATCCCACTACTCAAAGACCAGAAGCAGTGAGGAAAATATAGATTAGATTTTTAAAAAAAATTTCCACTGCCTGTTGTGGGAATCAAACCTAGAACTTTTTGTCCTTAGGCTGACATCCTACCTTTTGCCAAACCAGTGGTCCCTTTGCATTTATATATTATTGATGAGACATTGCTCATGTTCTCTCTAAAGATTGACATTTACAACTGAACTCAATCTGGCTTACGTGCAAAGAAGGCAGTTGCCAAGATGTGCTATCATCAAGTACACTGGCCAAGTTTTCTTGCCCTCTCCAAAAAATGTCAATGACACTATTAATATTTCAGTAGCAATATAAGATGCTATGAAGATAGTCCACTTCAAAATAGAAGTTGATTTCCTTCTAGCATTGTTTACCCTCTCTTTCCTCCATATTTTTGCCATTTATTGGCAGTTGAGAATGACTAATTATTTGTGAATAATATTTCCACTGATATGATAAAAGTTATTTGTTTCTTTTATATCAGTTCTAATCGAAAGGGCAGTAGAATAGATATAATGTCTATAGCATCCAAATGACATCCAAGCCAGTATTTTTCTTAGTTCTGCCTTTTTTCTGCACATTATTTTTTAAAAAACATGGTCATTATCACACTAGTGCTGTTTTTATTTCCCAGAAAACAATTTTGTACCTGCAAGTTTTATTCTTTCAGTTCAATTTAGAAAAATAGCATTCCACTTTTTTTCTGTAAATTCCAAGCACTGTGATGCTCAAACTTTAACCAACTATCAAATCTGTGTGGACATTCATTGTGATTTTATTGTATTTACTAGAGAACTGTAGAAAACAACACATTTTATGACTTATGGGTGAAACCAGAAGCTATCAATCAGGATCAACCTCAATAGACAATTACAAATTTGTTGGAATCCCTTCATTAAAAAAAATTATAAGTTTATTGATATTGAATATTTTTATTGATTTATTTGAATATTTGCCCTTGCAGCTGTTTTTGTTTACCAAACAGAACATACTGTAAGGGAAATCGAGCCATCACTAGTATATTTGTTGATAAACAGAACAGACAAATAGTTGGATGTATGGTAATGCAAAACTTTACAAGCAGACACATAATTTAAGCACTTCACAGAATTTACTTACTGTACTCCACTGGAAATTTAATGTGATGATTAGAAATGCTTTCCAGAACTCCGTTAGGGACTAGTGCATTAATCCCAAATGCAGAAACAGTAAAATTCCTAGTATCATTAAAAAAATTAATTAATTAATTAAAATAACATGCATAAGTGACCAGCTTTCTGAAATTGCTGCAGTGGCCCTCCCTTGAGCTATGAAGTCTGTTCACTGTACTGAGATCTTTCTTTATGATCACAGTGCTAAGGAATATTTCCAGTTCAAAGATTTACAAGAACAATTAAAAGAGGAATATTTCCTGTACAATGATTTACAAGAACAATTAAAAGAGAAATATTTTCAGTTTAAAGATTTACAAGAACAATTAAAAGAGGAATATTTCCAGTTCAAAGATTTACAAGAACAATTAAAAGAGGAATATTTCCAGTTCAAAGATTTACAAGAACAATTAAAAGAGGAATATTCCTGTACAATGATTTACAAGAACAATTAAAAGAGGAATATTTCCAGTTCAAAGATTTACAAGAACAATTAAAAGAGGAATATTTCCAGTTCAAAGATTTACAAGAACAATTAAAAGAGGAATATTTCCTGTACAATGATTTACAAGAACAATTAAAAGAGGAATATTTCCAGTTCAAAGATTTACAAGAACAATTAAAAGAGGAATATTTCCAGTTCAAAGATTTACAAGAACAATTAAAAGAGGAATATTTCCAGTTCAAAGATTTACAAGAACAATTAAAAGAGGAATATTTCCAGTTCAAAGATTTACAAGAACAATTAAAAGAGGAATATTTCCTGTACAATGATTTACAAGAACAATTAAAAGAGGAATATTTCCAGTTCAAGATTTACAAGAACAATTAAAAGAGGAATATTTCCAGTTCAAAGATTTACAAGAACAATTAAAAGAGGAATATTTCCTGTACAATGATTTACAAGAACAATTAAAAGAGGAATATTTCCAGTTCAAAGATTTACAAGAACAATTAAACGAGGAATATTTCCAGTTCAAAGATTTACAAGAACAATTAAAAGAGGAATATTTCCAGTTCAAAGATTTACAAGAACGATTAAAAGAGTAATATTCCTGCACAATGACAAGAACAATTAAAAGAGGAATATTTCCTGTACAATGATTTACAAGAACAATTAAAAGAGGAATATTCCTGCACAATGACAAGAACAATTAAAGAGGAATATTTCCTGTACAATGATTTACAAGAACAATTAAAAGAGGAATATTCCTGCACAATGATTTACAAGAACAATTAAAAGAGGAATATTTCCTGTACAATGATTTACAAAAACAATTAAAAGAGGAATATTCCTGCACAATTCCAAGAACAATTAAAAGAGGAATATTCCTGCACAATGACAAGAACAATTAAAAGAGGAATATTCCTGCACAATGATTTACAAAAACAATTAAAAGAGGAATATTCCTGCACAATGACAAGAACAATTAAAAGAGGAATATTCCTGCACAATGATTTACAAAAACAATTAAAAGAGTAATATTCCTGCACAGTGACAAGAACAATTAAAAGAGTAATATTCCTGCACAGTGACAAGAACAATTAAAAGAGGAATATTCCTGCACAGTGACAAGAACAATTAAAAGAGGAATATTTCCTGTACAATGATTTACAAAAACAATTAAAAGAGGAATATTTCATGTACAATGATTTACAAGAACAATTAAAAGAGGAATATTTCCTGTACAATGATTTACAAAAACAATTAAAAGATTAATATTTCCTGTACAGTGATTTACAAGCCACTAATATCTTCAGTAATAAAGAAAAGACGATGGTCATACGTTGGACATGTGATGAGAAGAGATAATAATCGAATAGCAAAGCAAGCCCTCATATGGGAAACAGGTAAAAGAAAGAGGAAGACCCAGGGAGACACTGAGAAGAACATTGATGAGAGAGGCAAGAGCAGCAGGAATCGCTCCCTCAATGAGATAGAACTGCTTGCACAGAACAGAGACAGATGGCGAGATTTGATAAAATATCTTTAAAAGAAAACTGCTAGAACAAAAATTCATATAGGAGAAGGTGTATCTTGGTCTACGCCTATGGGCCGGTTACGGCTCGAAAGGTTCAAGAGAGAGAGAGAGATTTACAAGAACAATTAAAAGAGGAATATTTCCTGTACAATGATTTACAAGAACAATTAAAAGAGGAATATTTCATGTACTATGATTTACAAGAACAATCACAATCTAATTAACATTCATGTATCCTTACAGTGTTACATTAAAAACAAAATGGGGTTGGGTGGTCTAGAGGTAAGAAGCCAGCCTCTAGACAGAAAGGTCTATAGTTCAAATCCACCCACATGCGGTGAGAATTTTTCTCTTTGAACACAGCATTTTCTTTCCTTACTCTCCTTTGATCTCTGAGTTGTGAGATCTGTTGTCTGAGATAAAAAGGTGAAAAAAACAGGATGTCCGGTGTGCTCTCTGTATGTTAAAGAACCTTGATAGTTGAAAGTAGCAAAGAGTAGGCCAAATATGGCAACTTCCCAGGTAAAAGTTGTTATGGGATTAAAACGAAGTCTACTCAATTACACCCTCTGTTTTCAAAGTCTTCACTGGTGATATGAAGTGGAATAGAAACCATCTAGGACATTCACTAGCATGTGACAGTGATGCTACCGAAAGTACTGGGGCAGGAGGGGGATCTGAGTACTATGAAGTTATCTGATGTGCAAAGAAGAGGATTTATTGACTAAACTATAAAAACCAAATTAATGATATATCGGAGCTACATGGTTAAATGAACAAAGGTTCAAATGCTACTTGATGCTCTCCTTCTGTTAACCTCGCTGATAAAGGAATGGGTACCTGGCTCACTGAATCAGAGAGAAGTTATGAAGACATTAAAGAAAAGCACCAGTCCCCTCCCTAGCCTAGTATAGTGAACAATCCCTTATGGCATGAAAATATCACGGGACATTACTTTGAGTTGGATACTTTCAGTACTTTTTGTGGGTCTAACTGCTGTGGAATAACGGAAAAATGTACCAAGTCTGCCATAATTTCTTACAACCTGCATGAGAACAGTAAAAAAAAAAAGTAAAGTACCCCCGTCACGCTAAGTGGCGTATAGGGAAATATGGTGTTAGTAACCATAAATTTTACAGACCTTCGGCACATGATTTTTGGGGTAATGTGGTCGGTATTACGCCCGTGCCGCTTTACTTTCCCAGAAAAAAATCCAGTACCCATCAAAGGCTGGGTGAACCTGGAAACCGTCGTTTGGGATTGAACCCTACCTCTTGTCCTTTGTAGTCCAGTTCACTAACCACTGAGCTATCGCGGCTCCGCATGAGAACAGTAATCAGAATATTTTTAACAAAATAAACAAAATTATCAAGAACTACTCTTTATTTCCAAACAAGAGAAAGTGCACACTGTGATAAAAGACAGGTGCTAGAAACAGGTAGACTGTGTACTAATGTGAGAAAAAAAATCATTTTTGGAACTGCCAAAAGGAAGCCAAAAAAAAAAAAACATACCATAGACAGCTTGCAGAGTATAGTGATAGCCAAAAACATAATGTTGGGGACAACAGAGCTGTTGATAATAAAGATGGTCATGGGTTAAGCAAGATGGTTATTTTGTTATTGTCTTGCATATAATATGTCATCGACTGTTTTGTCCTTCCACATCTAATTATAGGGAGAATAAGCAGGAAACCATATGTTAAATGAACCGTTATCAGGTTTATTTTTATTTCTGTTTTATCCTGCATGGTTTTTTGTGCCTTTCCCAGTTGTTTGCGGACATGGCTACTCTCCTGTCTGATCACCAGGATCTTGTAGAAGATTTTGCAGGCTTTCTTCTGTCATTCCAAGCTGTAGAGTGTAAATGCTTTGTTTCCTATCTAGAGTATCAGCAGATTCTGACTTTTCTAAGGAGGCTGGAGGTAAGTCAATTGTAATTCCAGACATCTTGTGTATGGTATTCTTCTTCAGAATTTCTGAAACTGAGTGTAACATTTAACAGGAGAAATTGATATTTATTATTTGTTTTTGGTGTCTCTTAACTGTATTTTGATGTTTATAAAATATTTTATAAACATTTTTATTGTTGAATTGTGTAAAAAGGACAATGTGAAGCTTCTTAAAAAGTAGTAGTTTTTAATTGTGATATTTTTTTAAATATAGAAAACTGTATTCAATAAATGGCAACTTCTCAAGTTGTTGGAGGTGGTGGAGATATAGTTTGTAGTCTTTTGCTCTTCTGTTGGCTTCTCCTTCTAATGTGATATGTTGTGCTGCCATGTGTGGGGCATTCTTTATGTCAATCTTTCTTCTTCTATCCTTCCTCCTATGCCATTGGTATCAAGGGGAGATGTAATCTGCAATTCTTTGCTCTTCTATTGGCCTCTTCTGGTGTTATCCCTCCTAGTGACTCTAGTATTCCCTTTATCCATCTTTTTCTCGGTCTTCCTCTTACTCTGGCGTTTTCATAACGTTTGTTTATGGCTCTTTGAGTCATTGTTAGTTCTTTTTGTCTTGTTATGTGACATGTCAATGGTGTAACATATCTGCCAACTCACATAACTGTGGTGCATGTTCCAATCTTCACATCATATTCAGTTCTCTGCTCCACAGTGATTTCGCCTAATCTGATACTATTATAACTGAAGAACTTTGAAGTAACATATATAAGATTATGGCTGTGGTGTTTGTTCTTCAATTCTGTCCAAGCTGAGATTTATCATTGTCATAGTTGCTTGTTCAAGCTTCAAAGTAGCAGTTTAACAATAATCCTAGTCATTTTGCAGTATTTATGGATGAAGTCTGATACATTCTGCCCATTCTTATATGATATTTTATTGAAGTGGTTCAATTTATTGACACTAAACAAAAATATGAGTGTCCTAGCTTAGCTTATTTTCACATTAGTGGATATTTTAGTATATTCATCCATTTGAGAGCATGTTTCATTACTTGATTAATTTAACACTTTCTGGTATGAAATACTCATGAACAAATAAACATAAAACCGTATGTAACATCTTAACTAAAAAGAAGACAGAACAAAGTTAGTTAAGCTGTTGAATACAATTTCATGTTTATTGTTTCATATTTTATCCAGCTTTGCAATAGTCCTGCATAATATCACATATTTGTGCCTATCTCTGGATGAAATATTCAGTTTTTCAAAGAAAATATTTTAAAATTTAAGAAATCATGTTAGATTATTTAATCAAATAAATCATTTAAGAAATGTTCGAATCAACTTGTATTATTGAAGAATCATGTAGAGGTTGTTTTTATGAAATAGCAAATAAGGAAAACAACTAAAATATCTGTAATAAATTGCTGTATGGTTATAGTAAATTTCATGAACTTTTGTTGTCTGCTTGCAGACCTATTGTGACACATCAAATCTTACTTACCAACGAACATTAAAAATGATGTCAAGGTGGTTGACATTGTTGAACCAGGGAGCCCTGACAGATACGAACCTTTTCAAGGAAAGAATTGCAGCAGTTCTGCGCCATGTACCAAATATAATGGATGATTTACTGTCTTATTTCTTTGGCACACCTTTACCAGACAGGTAGACTTGCTCATTTTGTATTTCTAGTGTTAGATTTGAATGTAAAGTTTTTTTTATTATACTTTTTACATTCTTAACTAATAAGAGTTGAGGATATGTAAGAGATAAATGCTTGACTATTTACTTTCATTATGTCTGGGTGAGGGGGGGGGGGGGGTGTGATATATATATATATATATATATATATATATATATATATATATATATATATATATATATATATATATAATAATATATGTCTCACAGGACACTGGCTACCTTCATGCTAAACCTTGGGATTGTGGGTTCAATGATTTTTTTTAAAAAAACCCTATTTACAATATTTGAACACATTTCTGGTGTTCACTGGTCACCTATAGCTGGGGAATGAAAACCATGACCCAGTGCAGTCATCATGAAGTGTTCAGGTCAGAGTTTTTATTCCACCTTCCCCCCAATAGCAACAAAAATTGTTGATCCACTATGATTGATTTCATGTTCACCTTAGTTGGAGAGCAACAAATGTTTTGGTCTATCTTGTCACCCCTTTTCAAAACTTTAATATTGTATCTAATTCAGACTCATAATTGTTAATGTGGCAGCAACCTGTGGAATTTTGTCCCTTTTGGCTCAATGAAATTTATTGTTACTATAGACTAGTTTTCAGGCCACCGAGGTGTTTTCTCCATGTTACATTTTTGGTTGACACATGTATTTTTATGTGTTATTTTTCCATGTTGAGACCAGTCACTTAGCCATACCTAAACTCAGATTGGTGATCACCGGTAAAAATCAGATCCACTTCTCTGAGGATTTTAAATGAACTGAGGCTAAGTAAAATATCAGCCCCTGAACAGGAACATTCTGGGTTCACATCCTGTCTCTGGTAGTGGGAATTATCCACTTCGAATCCGTGGTAAAAATGTAAAAAAAAGTAAAGAGCCCCATCGCACCAAGTTGTGTATAGGGAATATGGTGCTAATAGCCATAATTTTTATAGACCTTCAGCACATGATTTTTGGGGTAATGTGGTCAGTATTGCGCACGTGTCACTTTACTTTCCCAGAAAAAAAATTTGGTACCTATATAAGGCTGGGTGAACCTGGAAGCCGTCGATCTGGATCAAACCCAATCTCTTGTCCTTAGTAGTCCAGTTTACTGACCAATGAGCTATCGCAGCTTTTCGAATCTGTGGTGTCTTCATGGTTTTACCCTGCCATAATCTCTGAGTTGTGAGATCTGATGTCTTGTCTGTTAGGAAAATAATAAAAAAAGGGGATCCAGTGTGCACTAAACTCACACATGTTAAAAAACAAGAAAAGTAAGCCAAAAATGGCCTCTGCCAAGGGCCAAATTTGTTAAGCAAATCTACCCATGCTGAAGATGGATGTTTTGGGCCTAAAAGCATAGATAAATGTGGCTATACTGTAAATTAGTGGTAATGCATCCATGCCCACTTAACAGGTGAAGATGTTAGAAAGAGAAGAAATAAACATGTTATGAGTGAGGTGAAAACTGTATTGTCCATCTACAGTAGCTTAGCATGTACGGAGAATATGTGATGTCAGGCGACTCCACTTATGTTGTGATGATTAAAATAATGGCGCAAATAGATATTTTGTAATTTTTTTTTTTTAAAGTTTTTTTTTTTTTTTTAGTGTGCTAAAAAACTGAGAAATGCTCAGAACAACTTCTAGAACTGCTGTTCCAGATTCAGAGGTTGTTGGATTAAATGTAAATGTTGGTTATTTTGAATGTAAAATTTGATATGGGATTTCACCTTGTAAAAAGCACAGTAATTAATCTTGATCCCTTGAAGGAACAACCTATGGAATGATGCTAGTGCACATTATATTTGGTTATATGCGCTTATTAGTAATTAATGCATTCTTGCCAACTCATATCATGTTTGGCTCCACCATTCTTGCCTACTCATGTCATGTTTGATTCCACCATTCTTGCCTACTCATATCATGTTTGATTCCATCATTCTTGCCAATTCATATCATGTTTGATTCCATCATTCTTGCCAACTTATATCATGTTTGATTCCATCATTCTTGCCAACTCATATCATGTTTGATTCCATCATTCTTGCCAGTTCATATCATGTTTGATTCCATCATTCTTGCCAGTTCATATCATGTTTGATTCCATCATTCTTGCCAGTTCATATCATGTTTGATTCCATTATTCTTGCCAACTCATATCATGTTTGATTCCATCATTCTTGCCAGTTCATATCATGTTTGATTCCATCATTCTTCCCAACTCATATCATGTTTGATTCCATCATTCTTGCCAGTTCATATCATGTTTGATTCCATCATTCTTCCCAACTCATATCATGTTTGATTCCATCATTCTTACCAACTCATATCATGTTTGATTCCATCATTCTTGCCAACTCTTATGTTTGGCTCCACCATTCTTGCCTACTCATTGATTCCAAGCCTGAATTCAAGATAACAATAAATGCCAACAATATTTCAGACATTCTTGCTTAAATATATTCATCAAGTGTTCCTTCTATGGAAAGAACCTTTTTATGGATTCTCTAGTTATGGTATCTAGTGGTGGTGACGTCTTTTTTGATGGTGTTTTCTAAATCTGTCTGCTCCTTCATGAAATTACATCTGACTAATTTTTGTTCTCCTAAAAATAGTATGCTACTGCTCCTTGTCCATCCAATTGAGGTGTACTAACACTTCATGCAGTTTCTGATGACATTTCTCTTCACTATTTGTTTTGCTCTTGTTTGTCTCATACAATATTACTGTATTGGCAGTTTAGTTGACATTCTTTCCCTTACTTTATGTATTTTGTTATCAGTCCAGGTATTGACTGTGCAATGAAAGCAAGTCTTGCTATCGAGAAGATTGATTAGTTTATATTGTGAATAATTGATATAATAAAGCCATTCAGGGTTTCTGTAATCTTATGAGTACATTTTCATTACTTATATCTTAGATAATAAGGAAATCTTTGAGAACCACACAAAGTAGTAGTTGATTCTCATGGGGACAGAACTTGTAAACATAAACAAATGGAAATCATGGAAATCTTGTCTTGGTCTGATTCTATAATTGAAATTATGGCTTCTAATGATCAAGTCATGGAAATCTAGGAATGAGAGAAACATGGTGGTGAATGAGATCAGTTGGAAATAATCAAACACAATATTTGTAATGTAGTTTATGATTTTCTTAGAATTAGAAATATCTACTTTAATGTTATGAAAGAAACTTCAAGAGATGGATCAAAGATGATACACAAGATGATGAGACATAAAATGACCTTCATTGCTTACATTCAGTTATTCATTGCTGATGTTCACATGATACAGTTCATAAATAGTCTAGTTCTTCATTTTAGATTGTTGGACTTAAGTCTTCTTTTAATTTGTTTACAATTTTGTATTTACATTTTGAATTTCAACAAAGTTTCTCATAAACTAACAGGTTTTTTTAGAAGACATGTGTAGTGTAGATATTAGATCTTAAGAAAAAAGGAGTACAAGCCACTAAAATAGCTGTTACTAGAGTACAACACAGTGATTGTTGAAGGTTCGCTTTTATGGCATTGGGAATCAAGGCTAACTTCAGTATATGTAAAACTGTTGCCTGGGAGAAGTAAACAGCAAGTCATGGGAAACATCTATTTGCACCATCTGATGAGAGGAGCTGAGCACCTGTGAGTCTAACTAGAATGCTGTAATTAATATTGATTCTCGTCTATATTTCTGATGGAATTTTCCATATTTGAGTTGTTGATTAGCAGTGATGTGCAAAATGATGAATTCTGTAGCTCATTGTTGTTGTTACTAATTAACAGCCATCCTGATGATTTTGAGGAAGTTGATCTGGTGGAGGATGCAGCTGGTGATGTGGATGATTTTGAGGAGATAACTCTTCCAGAGAGTCGAGAGGATTACAACACAAAACTGTGCAGCTGTCAGTGTCACCAGGGCCAGCAAGATGAGAAGCTACGTAGAAGAATAAAACACTGCTTTTCCTGTAGTCTAAAGGTGGGACACATCTTTTATGATAATCATTATTTGCCTTTGCAATATACAATTTGTTTCTTTCATTAATTCATCTCAAGGAAATGCTCTCATCTGGAATGTTAAAATGTTGACTTAATTTTAAAAAATGTTTAAATGTATGTTTGCCAATTCTATGATGTTTATTAACCTTCTGCTTAATTTCCTTCCTATTCCAGTTTGTCTGACTTCTAATAATGTCATATTCTTTTTCACCCATAATTTCAATTATAAAATGATAGGTATTATTTTGTTTTTAAAATGTTTTTGAAAGTTGGACCTTAATGACAGCTAGTAGCCGTCTTTTCAAAAGATTAAAATTTTTCATCAAAACTTTTGGAAATGTGTAAATATTTCTGAGTTTAAGAGTTAACTCTCAACATTGTGTTCTATCAATATTAATTATTTAAAATCTCATGGTCATCAAGATCAATACCAGCCTTTCTCTATTCTCATTGCTTTTGCTGTTTCCCTTTGTCTACTTTTATGTTTCTGATTATTTCTTGAGTATTCATTTGTTTGTGTTTTTTGTGTTGTTTACCATTGTGGCCTTGTACTATAAAATCAAAATAACATTGTTAATGGTTTTCTGTTCATTCTTAAGTTTTAAATTAACATGCCCCAACCATAAAACCTTTTAATTAAGGGTCATAAATATAACAATGTACCTGTATTAACCATTACAATCCATTTTATCCCTGGTCACCTGTGCAAACATATTTTGTTCAACAGTTGGTTTCTAATTATCTGTTTCTTTATTGTTGCAATTGTGTTAAATTGAAGTTCATTTTACTGCAAATTCTGAACAGATTCAAACAAAACTTTATTATTCTCTTTATTGTTTTTGGCTGTTTTACAAAATTTCATCACATTTTAGTCAATATGATAGTCACATTAATAAGCTTTGATCTCAAATTGCAGTTGTCTTGGTCTGATCCTGTTTTCATTTAGGCCTCAGTTATAAAATGTTAGTTTTTTTTTAAAATAACAAATAAATATAACATAGCTTTATGTATGTTTCACTGATTATTTCCATTTATTTGAAGTAATAAAATAATTTTAAAATTCCTTTTTTTTTCTTCTACATATCATGCTGTTGTACATCTTGCTGTGCATGGTACATCAATGTTGATTTCATTGTATAAATTATGGACTGAAACTTTGCCATTTTCATTTATTATTTACATGTCATTTGACTTTTTTTGTGGTCTTTTCCATACAAACTTTTATTTACAAACATATGCTATATTATGCTGCACATGCAAACCTCTTTTTTTTCTTATGGATCTAAATGTCTAGAGATCAAATATGTACAATACAAATGAAACTGAAGATTTATGGAAGCGCTGTGCTTTCAGTACTTCTCTATGGATCTGTTTGCTGGGTAGTGTTGGAAAAGGAAATGTCAAGATTGTCTTCAATCAGCCTAAGGTAAACTCTGAGATGATTTTGACCAAATGGAATAAGCAACCAAATACTGATCAGTAGATGCACTCCAAGACTAACATGGACGAGTAACATCAAAATATGGACAAGTCAGCCTATGGCAATCTGCACCATCAAAGCAAGAGACAGAGTGGAATGGTGCTCCATGGTAGCCAACCTTCGATGCGGAGAGGGCACTCAATGATGATGATGAGATGCACTCAGTGATAACAGGGAATTGATGGAGCTAGATAGGTCATGTAGTGGAGGTGAAGGAGGGGAAAAATAGGACAACTTGGTGAAGGACAGTAGAAACAGATGTACAGTGTGAGCCAGACATAGTGCATCCTGCTAAAGATTGCCACAGACAGTACAAAATGGAAAAACTTTGATGTTGCTCTTTGTAAAGCTGCCACTGACTGCTTTGTTGGCTTGTGCCAAAAGAAAGAATTTTCTTGTGGTTCTACCCATACTTGGCATGGACTTTGACAGTAAACCATCAATCAATACTCATTTAGACTGAAACTCTGAACTCTGATTAAACCTGCTTCCTGTTTTAATTTTCGATCCTGTCCTATAATTTCTCATCAAATGTGGTGGATATGGCCAATATTTGGAGAGTCCAAAAAGCTTATCTTTGGTCTAAGTGTGACAACAACAATGATGATGCTGATTTCTGGGTGTATCAGATTTTGTTTTGTTCCCTTTGTTACACATCTTCCTTCAGTGGGAAACATTGCTGAATAGGCAACTGTGATCCTGCCTAGCTTTCGGCCAAATGTTGACATAATCCTTTTATTTTTCTATATCAATTTTGAGACTTGAAAAAGATACTATCATTATTTTTCCTTATTGCCATCTGTCTAGTTCTAAACCAACAATAATATGACTAAAAAAAGAAAACTTACAAACATTCTAAACAACTGTTAAAGGAAAAATTCTAAGCATTCAATGACAAGATCAGAAATGAAGATATTTGGGAATGAACAAAACTTTTTTAATTGTTAGGATTATGAAATTTTTATTAAAATTTTGTTACTTTAAATTTAAAAACTAAAACGTATTATTACCTATCACTTGTATAAGTTAATCATGTTTTTGTAACTTTTCTATTAGATTTTCGATGGCAAACCAGTGCTGAAGACATCCCGCAATGAATATAGGCCTATCACTGTCCTGTACCCTCTGGAAGAGAAAGAAAAGATGATGAAGGCTAAGAAAGAGGCTGCCCAATTAGCTTTGGCTAAAGCTAGAGCACAGAGACAGCAAAATAAGAAAAAAAGCAAGAAAAGAAATGTCGGGGATTTGAAATGCAAAAACTCCAAGAACATTTCTGTGAAGAGAAAATTCAAGAAGAGAAGAAAGTACAAGTCACCAAACAGTTCACAAGAAACTGGCTCTAGTAAATTTATAAATGAAACAGATCAAAAAAAGGCCACTATGAGGGATGGCCTGGATGTAATCTCTCCAAAGCAAGAGAAATTAGATTTGAAGAAAATGAATTTTAAATTTAGCAGTGAGTATCTTGAGACCTGTGACGGAGTTTTGACAGATACACCTACAAATGTCACAGATTCTGTAGTGATCAGTCAGTCTGTCAGCAGTAAAGAAGGCAATACTGTACAGACCTCGTCACTATTAAAAGTGGATACAGTTATTAATGAGGAGGCTGCTTTAAAGAGTCAAATATTAGCAGAAACAGATCCCTCTTCATCATTTACAAATACACTTGAAAATGAACCCTCTATAACCAATAAAGAGTTGACCGAAATTAGTATGAAAAATATAATTTCACAACATAACTGTGAAAATGTTTTCAAAACTGCACCCACTTTAAACATATCTGTTCACTTAAGCCCACATGAGTCCAGACCAGCACTGAACATGTCAGTGGTCAGAGCTAACAATTTTGACTCCAGTACAATGAGTGACATGCAAGTTAACACACCTCCACAGTCACAAGGAGGGACATCCCATTCCAATATCTCCAAATCTGTTCCAGCCAATCCTTTATCAGGTTTGTCTCCAGTGATGACAGTTTCACAAACTAGCAGCTTAAACTGTCCAGCAATTTCATCTGCTCAGTTTCACACGTCTACACCAAAAACAAATGTTGATAAAATAATTAAAACATATACCCAAACAACTATACCTCAGACTGCAGCACTTGTGCGGGCCAGTCTTCAACCAAGACTGACTTCATCACCCATAGTGACTTCTACCAGAATACCTGTTATAGTCACACTAAATCCTCAACAATACCTTCCCTCAACGTCCCAACTGATGCCACAAATAGAAACTCAAATACTCAGAAATAAAAGTCCTGAAAGAACTATGTTAGCAACATCAGTATCATCATCTCAACAGATTAGTTCTGTGAAAACTAGTGACAAACATGAAAACTGCAAACCACAACAGGTTTCCAACTTTTGTGTCGTTTCTTCAGATCCCGTTGATCTACAGCAAAATCTCTCAAATATCTCAAACCCTAAACCATCCTTTCCAAGTTCCTTTAAAAACATAGAATCCTGTAACATTCCTCAGAGGGTTGGCTCACCAACCACCACAATTGCTGGTACTAGTGCAGCTGTAATGTCAACCAGTGCAATCACCAATTTTACAGAAACACCCAGAAACTTCAGCACTTCTTACATTTCAACAATTATTGCCAATGCCTCATCTGGTACAGAAATTGGCTCTTCTGTGGACCTTCAACATTCTGATACCACATTTGGTTTTCCAACAACACCAGTAAAAGGAAGAGTTCCAGCAGCACTTGTCCATGCACATTTAGATAACTTTTCCTTGGGAGCATTTGAAGGGTCCACTGGCTTCCACCAGCTTCAGCAGTTTGCCCATACCTTATCTCCAGGCAAACTCATTACAGACTCTGTAACCAAGTTTGACCTCTTGGCATTACTAGAATCATCCAACACAAGCTTTAAAGAACACAACATGACACCTGGCTCAGAAGGTCCTATCCAGAAAACTACAGCAGAACCTCTGTTGACTTTTTCTGGTGCCCTTGCCAAGCTTACAGCCACTTCAAATGTGTCAGCACTGACATCATTAGTCACAGCAAACCCTGAAAAACTGCCTACAAGTGGCAGAGCTGAGGATCTAACAGCATCTAGTGCCAGTAAACTTCATGATCAGACCAGTCATGATTACGTCACAGATAAGGAGACAATCTCAGATTCTGTAAATGTCAAAGAAGAAGACATTCTTAAGGACATGTGCCCACAGCTTAGTTCAACAGACATTCTAATGAATGATGAGTCGTCAAATGCATTTGAGCTATCAGTGTGGACGGAGTGAGTATTATTGCTTTAACATTCTTCTTGTCTTTATTTGAAGTATAATCTGACAGGTGATGCTAATCTTAGGAAAACCAATAACTTTCAATTCAGGTCCTTTATTCCCTGGTAGGTATTATAATATCTTGTGCTGCAGATACCCATGAATAGACAAGTGTAGCTTAGGCCTATCTTAGTGTTCATGGCTACCCCACTAACTTGATTATGGAAACTCAAATGGAAAAAAAAGAGAGAGAGATAGATCACTTGGGCTATAAAGGATGATGCGATAGGAAGATCAGGGATGAAGAAAATGTTGGTGGATGAGATCTTGGATAATAAACCTTAATTATGTTATCAAGGACTATGGCTTTGTTGGAACAAGGTTTGAAAAGTTGAAGAAAACAGGTCCTCACACTCAGTTCATCAAATTATTGTTGGCCAGATGGATTAAATCAATCAGTTTGATTCCTGCAAAATTATACATTTTGTTAGCACTTATTTAAACAATTGGCCTTTATTCCCAGCCTGTCAGTAAGTATCCCCCCCACCCTCCAAAAATAAATAACCACATAAATAAAAACAGGACCCAAAGTTAAGAAAATGCAATTATTGATATTTTATCAAAGTTCCATTGCTTTAAATAGAGAGGGGAAAGGTAAAAGTTTCCTCCAAGCATTGGTGGCCATGGAGAATTAGTGGCTATATTTGTCCATGACCAATGGTTAAATTATAGGTTATGGGTGATATGGCATCAAACCAGGCCACCTTTACTTCCCTTAACCATAGAGGAAAGAAACCTATATATAACTTTCCCAGTTATGAGACTGTAGTAAAAATTACTACCACTTAAAAGTAGCATTAAAAGTAAAAAAAGTAAAGCACCCCTGTCGCGCCAATTGGCGTATAGAGAATATGGTGTTAGTGACCATAAATTTTACAGACCTTCGGCACATGATTTTTGGGGCAATGTGGTTGGTATTACGCCCGTGCCGCTTTACTTTCCCAGAAAAAAATCTGGTGTCCATTAAAGGATAAAAGTAACATTAGGTGCTCTAAAAATAGTAATTTCTCTGAACTCTTGACATAGTCTCATGTGTTCACACTAACCAAAACATGAGGAATAGAAATTCCTGGCTCATGCTGATTTATGACCTGAGTTTCACCTCATGGACCGGACGTGTTACAATGTCTATCGGTACGGTTGCTTGTTGTGTTACAATGTTTATCAGTATGTTCGGTGACCACATAGCATTTTTCGTTTTCCTGAGTCACATCACAAAGGGTTGTTGCAGTTGATGTCTGCCAATGACCAGGAAATTTCCATGGTCACAGCAAAAAAAAAAAAAAAAGGTAACACTGCCAATTTCTTGAAAATTGGCATTAAATGATGTATCTGACGATCTCAAAAAAAAAATTCAACAGCAATGGCAACAAATTAAACACTCAAGGGTCGCCGAAGGGGGTAATTAGGAAGGTGCACGTAGATGGGTAATGTTTGAATTTTTAAAATGTTAAATTTTGAGGAATTTGTGTTTTGATGAGGTAAATTTTGCTACGGTCTCATAATCTAGGGTTACAAATCTTTGTTGCCTATTTTATGAGGCTTGGTAAACAATGAAGCCTTTACTTGATATAAACAAGTTTTGCTCCATCTGGGGATTGAACCCATGCCCTTCTAATCAACCAAGGACATGCTAACCACTCAGTCATCACTGAGGTTTCTTTGTTGTAACATGACAGTTTTTGCATATCAATATAATGATTTACTGTTCATCATCATGTACTATACTGGTTGGTGTAGGCGATCATGTCCTTACACAATCTTTTATCTACAGTGCATTGTATCAGTTCTGTAGTTGACTATTTTCCATGCCATGACACTGAGCTATCCAGTATTTTCTCACTTTGTCGTCCGGTAACAGGGAAAGCATTTACCTATATTTTGCCAGTTGTAACCAAGTATTCCAACTTTCCTTTTCTTATGATGTGCCTGAAAAATGTTGTTTCTTTCTGATGTTTTTTAGGAGCTCCCTTTTTGTGTTGGCCTATTTGAGAATTTCCTCATTGGTTTTTTTTAGCTGTCCAGGGAACTTTCAACATTCTTCTGAGAAATCATATCTCTGTGACCTCTAATCGTCTTTTCATTTGTTTGTTAACTGTCCATGATTCGCTTCCATAGAATTGGCTCTATATAAAAAAAAGTAAAGCACCACCGTCACGCCAAGTGGCGTATAGGGAAATATGGTATTAGTGACCCTATATTTTACAGACCTTCAGCACATGATTTTTGGGGTAATGTGGTCGTTATTACACCCGTGCTGCTTTACTTTCCCAGAAAAAAATCTGGTACCTATTTAAGGCTGGGTGAACAGCCGTCGGTTGGGATCGAACCCTACCCCTTGTCCGTGGTAGTCCAGTTCACTAACCACTGAGCTTTTACGGCTCCATTGGCTCTATATAGCACTGATGAACTCTCTTACTCCCATTGACATAGATTTGTTGAATAAGATGTTTTTCATTTTCTGAAATGCTATTTTGGCCTGATTTATTCTTTTTTTTTTCATTTCTGTGGTGCATCTTTCATCTGATGTTATTATTGTGCCAAAGTGTTTGAAGTGTTGCACATGTTTCAGAATTGTCCTGTTCATTTTTATGCTGCATGATGGTGATGATTGTTTCTTCCTTATGACCATTACTTCTGTTTTCTTACTATTCAGGCAGACCTTTCTTGTTGCTTTCTTTTACTATTATGTCTATCATTTCTTGTAGTTCATTCTCTGTCTCTGTTATTAAGACTGTGTCATCCACATGTCAGAAATTGTTTATGTTGTGACCGTTGACTTAAGTTCCTTTTATATCTACTATTACTCTAATTGTGACGTTCTGCCTGTAGGGGCGATCAACACACTTAACCTGACAGCTGACTTCATGTGAGAGTCTGGAATCCTACTCTGATTGAGTCCTGATCGCAGAGAGACAGGGAGATATCTACTATTGATTTCATAATATTTTCACTGTACAGTGAAAACAAATCCATTTTACTGTTAGGTTTAGAATAGCTGTTCTCAACCTTTTTTTTTAACTTACAGCCTCTTTTCCAACAGTCAAGGTATAAGCAACCCCAACCAAACACATAATGTACATTTACTTAAAAAGATATTTTAAATCTGGCACAAAAAGTAAATTAAAATAGACTTGCTGAATAAAAGTAAAATCTGATATTTCATTAATCTAAACATTTAAGCAATAGCTCTACTTGAGTCTAGGCAATCGGCTCCAATTTTGTGGACGAGTGTTGTTATGGTCACTCTCGTGCTATCATCTTATGTTGAGCCTGTGTCTTTCCTTTGTTTTCCTATGAAGACATTTTTTTAAATTCACTCTCGCAAAAAACACTATATTCCCTATACTCCACTTGGCGTGATGGGGGTACTTTACTTTTTTTTTTTTTAAACTTCACAAAAGTTAAGTAGAGGCAAATGGAAATAAGAGGCAAGTTATGGTCACATTTGGATATGACAGATAACATGCCATGCCAGAACTGAGTTAGTAATTTTTCATTAAAAAATGTACGTGCTGGGGAATCATTGATATGCACTGATTCATTCTCTACATCAGTGTTTCTCAACCTTTTTACAACTATGGACCCTTCAATCTTGTTTTTTTTTTTCCTTGTGGCCTCCCTGTCCTTTCAAGAAAAAGATTACTATTTAAAAATTTTTTGGTCTTTGCAAATAGATCAAGGATGGATTTACATTTATTAGGACTGCATGAAATGAGAAACAATGGATCAGGGGAGATATATTCTGATGAACATAAAATCATCTATTCTGGAGGTACTGAACACCAAAGAGGAGTAGGTATCATCTTAGATCAGAAAGAGCAAAAACAGTGAAAGGCTTTTACCCAATATCTGACAGGGTCCTTTTAGTGAAATTGAATGGAAAGCCAAAAGATATTAATCTCATACAAGTTTATGCACCAACAGCAGACAGTCCAGAGAAAACAGATGATAAATTTACCACAAACTTAATATGGCACTCCATCAATGCAAACCACATGAAAGCACCAAAGTTCTCAGTGATCTCAATGCAAAAGTAGGAAAGGAAAGAGTTGAAGAAGGGGTTGGTTACTGTGGCTTAGGAGAGAGAAATGAAAGAGGTGGCAAACTGATTGATAAAGCAAGAACACACAACATGGTGATAGGAAACACCTGTTTAAACCAAAATCAAAGACATCTGGGGATATGGAAAAGCCCAGCACATAATGCATGTAATCAAATCAACTACATAATGATAAACATTAGTTTAGAAACAGTCTGGTATAAGTGAATACTAGACCAGGGGCAGATTAAAATGGTGATCATGTACCAGTTGTAGGAAAGTTTAGAGTAAAATTAAAAGCAGCAAAAAAGCCACAGTTACTATCAAGTTAAATTTAGATTTACTGAAATCAGACTAAGGTTACAAGACAAATAAAACATCACAATTCTGAACCGGAACAATGCAATAGAGATGATACAAAGCATTTATGAACAGTGGGAAATGCTAAAAAGAATCAATGCAGCAAATATCAAAAGAGTTCATACCACCAGTGAGGAAAAAATCAAGAAATTAATGGATGACAGTTGACATTTCACAGCTAATGGATACAAGTAAAAGAAATAAGGATAACAAAGATGAGATAAGAGATTAAATAAAGAAATTGTAATAAAATACAAGGTATTTCCGGTTGTTTCCAAAATGGAGGAATTATTTTTCTCCGGCTTGGTATATAACCGTTGATCAGAGGTTTAACAAGCCGCTATTGTAAAAACGATGTTGTTAATGAAACGTAGACCTAATACAGAAACATTGGTGAGAGAGGCAAGAGCAGCAGGAGTCGGCTCCCTCAATGAGATAGAACTGCTTGCACAGAACAGAGACAGATGGCGAGATTTGATAAAATATCTTTAAAAGAAAACTGCTAGAACAAAAAAAAAAAATTCATATAGGAGAAGGTGTATCTTGGTCTACGCCCTATGGGCCGGTTACGGCTCGAAAGGTCAATAGATAGATAGAATAAAATACAATGAAGCAAAAGAAGCATGGCTAAAATATATCTATCTATCTATTGACCTTTCGAGCCGTAACCGGCCCATAGGGCGTAGACCAAGATACACCTTCTCCTATATGAATTTTTGTTCTAGCAGTTTTCTTTTAAAGATATTTTATCAAATCTCGCCATCTGTCTCTGTTCTGTGCAAGCAGTTCTATCTCATTGAGGGAGCCTATTCCTGCTGCTCTTGCCTCTCTCATCAATGTTCTTCTCAGTGTCTCCCTGGGTCTTCCTCTTTTTCTTTTACCTGTTGTTTCCCATATGAGGGCTTGCTTTGCTATTCGATTATTATCTCTTCTCATCACATGTCCAACGTATGACCATCGTCTTTTCTTTATTACTGAAGATATTAGTGGTTGATTGGCGATTTCTCTAATTTCCTCGTTTGTTTTGAATTCGTTCCATTCTATACCAAGTATTTTCCTTAGACATTTATTTTCGAATGCGTTCAACTTTGTTTCTATATCTCTTGTTGTTTTCCAGCTTTCACACGCATACGTAAGAGTTGATAGTACATTTGATTTGAATAGCCTAAGTTTTGTGTTTGTGCTAATGAGTTTTGATTTCCACAACTTTTCAAGGCTTCTGAAAGACATTGCTGCTTTAGCCAGTCTGATTCTAATTTCTTTGCTCGTATCCCCTTCTCGATCAATGTGACTTCCAAGATAGATAAAGTGATCGATCTCTTCTACTGGTTTGTTTTCCATGTATATTTTGTCACTTGTTGGAATTAAACTTTTCATGACTTTAGTCTTTTCATGATTGACCTCAAGCCCAATTTTGCTGGCTATTGATGATAGTTCATTTGTGTTTTCCTGCATCGTTTTTATCTGACTGCTGATGAGAACTATGTCATCAGCAAAGTCGAGGTCCTCCAAATGGTCTCCTTGTATCCATTCGATGCCTTTATTACCAGTGCAGCATTTCTTCATTATGAAGTCCATAACAATTCAAATAACAAGGGCGATAAAATACATCCTTGTTTAACCCCAGTTTCTATTGGGAAACATTCGCTCAGTCCTTCCTCTGTTCGAACTGCACATGTGTAACCATCATACATGTCTTTGATAATATTTATGATTTTTTATGGTAAACCATATTGCTTCAGAATTTTCCACAAAGAATCTCTATGAATACTATCAAATGCTTTTTTGAAGTCGATGAAGTTAAGTACAAAAGGTTTTTGCTTTTCAATGTGTTCCTCCAATATAAGTCGTAGAGTGAAAATGTGGTCAAGACAGCTTCTCCCTTTTCTAAACCCAGCCTGTTCTTCACGCATTACTGTATCTATTGAATCCTTTATTCTATTTAGGATGATTTTACAGAATAACTTTGAGGCAACTGACAAAAGTGTCACGCCTCTCCAGTTGTTACAATCTCTAAGATTGCCCTTTTTTGGGATCTTAACAATGATTCCTTTTTTCCATTTATGAGGCGTCTTCTCTGTTTTCCAAATGATGTTGAACATTTTTTGGAGATGTATTAAATTATGGCTATCAATTGCCTTGAGGATCTCAGCTGTTAACTTATCCTCTCCAGCAGCCTTGTTATTGGTTATATTATATTAAAATATATGCAAAGAGATAAAAAAATTTTACAAAAAAGAGATGCCAAAGCTATCTACAAACAAATGAAGAATTAACAGAAAGAGAAACACAATCAAAAACTGGATGTTTAAGATCAAAGGAAGGAAAACTGTTGATTGAACAAGAAAGCATAAGGGAACGATGGACAGAATACATTAAAGATCTTTTTGGTGATGAAAGAACAAAAGTAAATATTAAGGATAATGGGGAAGGACCTGAAATACTCAAAGAAGAAGTGGAAGGCACCTTGCACAATATGAAAGCAGGAAAAGCTCCTGGACTAGATAATATGACTAAAGAAGAGAATGAATCCATAGGTAATTTTGGAATAGAAATGATAATAAAAATATTGAGTGATATTTACAACAGCGAATATATACCAGACGACCTGCTCAAATCAATATTCATAGCCCTACAAAAGAAATCTGGTATGATGGAATGCGATGATCATCACACAATAAGCCTTATGAGTCACATGACTAAGATATTACTAAGAATCATCATGCGAAGAGTGGGAAAAAAAATTAGACCAAAAGCTAGTGATGAACAGTGTGGTTTTGTTAGAGGTAAGGGAACGAGCAATGCCATATACATCATAAGATCTTTAGTAGAAAGAGCATAGAGGTGAAAACAGATCTATACCTATGTTTCATAGATTAAACCAAAGCATTTTTATTTGAAACTAATGATGTTGTAAATAACAATAACATTTACTTGGGGAGTAAGTTATTTTATTTTGGCCAGACAGCTCTCTGTGAATTCTAGCATAGTTGGTACTCCATCTGTACATACTCCATATTACCACTGTAATTATTTTAATCATCTCTTCCTACAACTTCCTATTTTGTAGTAGTTTCAAATTCACTATAAAACTGGAAGTCGTGTTTGATGTCATTTTGAGTCAATATATTTAACTGAGCACAATCAAATTTCCATCTCCTTTTTCAGAGGAAAAAAAAATTGAGAAACTGTAATTGAAAACTTGCTCTAATGCATCTATTATATGTGAATGCATGAAAAAAAAAGTGTAATTTAAGAATTCTATAATCTTTAAACATCATGGTCTTATAGTGATTTTAATAATTCATAACTTTGCAAATTAAGCCACTTCCTATTGTTTATTTTTTTGTTTAAAATTAGTGTTTTAACCTCTAGTGTTGTTATTAGCTTTAGTAATATATTAGTATATACAAGTTTTGAAAATATGTTTTGATTAGTCTTTAAAATTTTATTTAAGTTAATAGAAATTAAAAATGCTTCAGCATTCCATAACCATACATCTGAGGGTTTAGAGGCATTGTGAGAGTAATGTTTTTTGTGTGCGTTTTTTAATTTTATATTTTGTTTCTTAATTTACAGGCAGCAGGACAGGGCCATCCTTAATGTAGTCACTGTTGAAGGAGTAACAGGAGCAGCTGTTAGGAAACTACACTCTGTCATACCTGAAAAATCATCAGATGAGGTGAGTGAGGTGCTGAATTTTAGTTTTATGGAAGAAGAAATGGGCAGTAACACAAACATGCACACACCAATTTCAATTTTATATTATTATTATTTTTCTTTTGTGTAAATAAATGTTGGAAATAAACAGTATATTTTGTTTGACAGCTGTTTATTTCAAATAGTGTAACTGTGCAGCAAGTGCAGGTGTATTGTAGCACCAAATACATCACTCTCCCTCTCTCTAGCGCCCTCTCTTTTTCTCTCTCTCTCTCTCTCTCTCTCTCTCTCTCTCTCTCTCTCTCTCTCTCTCTCTCTCTCTCTCTCTCTCTCTCTCTGTCTGTGTCAGAGTTGTTGAAGAGAGATATAAATGTTTAGTTCTATATAATAGTTTTATTATATATATATATTAATAGTTACATTTTTTTTGTGTGGATAACTGAGAACAGCATTCTCTTTACAAATAATTTATTTCTTACAAAAATTTCTTACAAATTTTAAAATATAGTTTCCTTTTTTTATTTCCTTCCTTTTTTGGTTCCTTTGATCTGCTGACTGATGAAACGTACATTTGCTTATTTAATTAAGACTTGTTATGCTTGTCTGTGTACATTCTTAGATCACCTCAAGGGCCAGACTTTTACTGAGAATGTTAGAAGACATAGGAGACACTGAGAGTGACACTGGCACAGAGGCATCCCATGATGACCAGAGTGAACATGAGATATAATTTTGTACGGTACATTGAGATAAGCATTCTTGAATTTAATTCATGACTAATAAATACAGTCAGAAAGTATGACATTATTTAAAATTGTAAACATCAGAGCTGAAAGTCAAAAGTCTGAACTGATTGTGGTGAGTTCATTAGTTTCAACAAATTGTACTAACTGCTATTTCTGTGTCTCCCTTTTTTCACATAATTCCTCCCTTATCATCCCTTTTTATCTAGAAAGAAAAGTAAACCTTTTTCTTTTCTTGTCATGAATTACGTGGCAGTCCTAGTTTATAAAGGCCTTTGTATAAAGATGTCTCTCTTATAAACTGTGTAGCAGATGGCCAGGAGTAAAGGTAAATGTGGTGTGAAAGAGAGAAAATGACAAGACATGAAAAAAAAAGTAATGATGGAAATGGAGATGAATAGGACAAACATTCAGAAAACAATTGAGCAGTATAGTTAAACATTCATTTAGCTGGAAGCCACAAGAGAAGAGTTTAATTTTGAGGCCAAAGATGACAGGGTAAGCACAATTGAAAAGAAGGTCATGTTGGTTAAATTTCATTGGCAAGTCTCAAATAGAATATAAATCATTGGAGAACACCTGTTACAGCCAAAAGTTTTATTGGAAAGAAAACAGAATAAATTCAGATGTGTTTATGAGAGATTCCAAAAGTAGAAAATAGAGAATTTAAGTCAAAAATTTAATATACAGCTGCACAAATATTACAGAGAGAGTTTCTGAACAGAAAACATGTATTTTACAGATAAAGAAATAAGAATGATCCATAATGATTTAAGCTTTTTTTTAACTTAAGCAATATCTAAAAAGGCAGACTTTGATACAAAATACAATAATTCTATCTATCTATTGACCTTTCGAGCCGTAACCGGCCCATAGGGCGTAGACCAAGATACACCTTCTCCTATATGAATTTTTGTTCTAGCAGTTTTCTTTTAAAGATATTTTATCAAATCTCGCCATCTGTCTCTGTTCTGTGCAAGCAGTTCTATCTCATTGAGGGAGCCGATTCCTGCTGCTCTTGCCTCTCTCATCAATGTTCTTCTCAGTGTCTCCCTGGGTCTTCCTCTTTTTCTTTTACCTGTTGTTTCCCATATGAGGGCTTGCTTTGCTATTCGATTATTATCTCTTCTCATCACATGTCCAACGTATGACCATCGTCTTTTCTTTATTACTGAAGATATTAGTGGTTGATTGGCGATTTCTCTAATTTCCTCGTTTGTTTTGAATTCGTTCCATTCTATACCAAGTATTTTCCTTAGACATTTATTTTCGAATGCGTTCAACTTTGTTTCTATATCTCTTGTTGTTTTCCAGCTTTCACACGCATACGTAAGGGTTGATAGTACATTTGATTTGAATAGCCTAAGTTTTGTGCTTGTGCTAATGAGTTTTGATTTCCACAACTTTTCAAGGCTTCTGAAAGACATTGACCCGTGTGTTACCGGGGCTTCATTATGAGGGAAGTAGAGAATAGTGACACTGTAACCTTCCAGGCATGTCGTAAGAGGCGACTAAGGAGGTTGATCGATGGCTTGACAAGCTGTCATTGTAAAAAGTATTGTTATGGAAACAGAGCCATAGATTTTAGAAGTGGTGATCTCTGCAATATGTGCCATTTTGGCATGCAAGGTTTCTGCTTTTGAGATTGTGGTTCTGCCCTATGTGCCGTCTTCGGCTCGAAAGGACAATAGATAGATAGATAGAAAGACATTGCTGCTTTAGCCAGTCTGATTCTAATTTCTTTGCTCGTATCCCCTTCTCGATCAATGTGACTTCCAAGATAGATAAAGTGATCGATCTCTTCTACTGGTTTGTTTTCCATGTATATTTTGTCACTTGTTGGAATTAAACTTTTCATGACTTTAGTCTTTTCATGATTGACCTCAAGCCCAATTTTGCTGGCTATTGATGATAGTTCATTTGTGTTTTCCAACAAAATAATTAGTAATGGCTAAAGTAAAACCGGAAACTGGTGAAAGAAAATAAATTACAGAGACAGATTTTTACTTGGAATAGTGAAAGTTGTGCTGCATCTGATGGAAACACAAATTGTAGTGCATTCAACTAATTATTGACAGGCATATATTGTACAACATTTCTCTGACTGTTGACAGAGACTTAAATTGTACAACATCTCTATGACTGTTGACAGAGACTTAAATTGTACAACATTTCTCTGACTGTTGACAGAGACTTAAATTGTACAACATTTCTCAGACTGTTGACAGAGACTTAAATTGTGCAACATTTCTCAGACTGTTGACAGAGACTTAAATTGTGCAGCATTTGTCTGACTGTTGAGAGAGACTTGAATTGTGCAGCATTTGTCTGACTGTTGACAGAGACTTAAATTGTGCAGCATTTGTCTGACTGTTGACAGAGACTTAAATTTTGCAGCATTTGTCTGACTGTTGACAGAGACTTGAATTTTGCAGCATTTGTCTGACTGTTGACAGAGACTTAAATTGTGCAGCATTTGTCTGACTGTTGACAGAGACTTAAATTTTGCAGCATTTGTCTGACTGTTGACAGAGACTTAAATTTTGCAGCATTTGTCTGACTGTTGACAGAGCATAAATTGTGCAGCATTTGTCTGACTGTTGACAGAGACTTAAATTTTGCAGCATTTGTCTGACTGTTGACAGAGCATAAATTGTGCAGCATTTGTCTGACTGTTGACAGAGACTTAAATTATGCAACATTTCTCTGACTGTTGACAGAGACTTAAATTGTGCAACATTTGTCTGACTGTTGACAGAGAGTTACATTGTGCAACATTTCTATGACTGTTGACAGTGACTTAAATTGTGCAACATTTGTCTGACTGTTGACAGAGACTTAAATTGTGCAACATTTGTCTGACTGTTGACAGAGACTTAAATTGTGCAACATTTCTCTGACTGTTGACAGAGACTTAAATTGTGCAACATTTCTCTGACTGTTGACAGAGACTTAAATTGTACAACATTTCTATGACTGTTGACAGAGACATAAATTGTGTGCAGCATTCATCTGTGCGTTGACTGTGAGATAAGTTATATTTCTAACAGAAAAGCATTGTTCAGGCTCATTGGCTCAGAATATAATGATCGTTTTGTCTTGAACTTTTGGCCATTTCTCTAGACTCCTGCCTCAAGCAGTTGGAAATAGAAAGAGCAATCAAATACCTTGGCTACAGCATCAGCAGCCTTTGAAATGTGGATATATAGAAGAATTGGTAGAATTGGATAGAAAGAAAAGAAGACAAATGATGAAGTCTTAAAACAACTAAAACTGAAAAGAGAACTACTAAATACTATTCAAACAAGACAAATGCGATTTTTGGGCCATGTTAAAAGACACAACAGCCTACTGAAAGTAATCTTGGGGGGGAGGGGGGGGAAATACAAGGTAAAAGAGGCAGAAGCAGACCAAGATTAACATAGACGAGTAACATTAAAAGATGGACAAGTCATTGTATGACAACCTGCACCATCAAAGCAAGAGACAGAACAGAACGGCGCTCCATGGTAGCCAACCTTCGTTGTGAGGCTGGCATTCGTTTATGATGATGATGACAGCATCAGCATCTTGTAGTGGCATAGAACCATTAGCTTATTCTCAATTTTGAAGTAGCATTCTCTTCTAGCTTCAGGCTTGTGAGTAGGAAATCAACAAGCATCACCTCAGTGAAATGCATACATAACTCCTAAGGTGTTCCCTGAACAGTAGATTATGTAAGTGTCAGCTCCCTGAAATACTGTTGAATCTCACACCTTTGGAAAGATGTCATTGTTTGAGATACCAAGGAATCCATTTAACAGGTCGCTTTCATTTAATCAGCAAGTTGATACCATAGCTGTGAGAGCTAGGAAAGGGATTAATTTTCCGGAGGTGATAGCTAAGGTGTGTTTTTTAACAGTGAGTTTTTGTTGATGTATGTGTTGATATTATCTGTTGCAGACTATAGCCTGGGTCTCTTCACACTGTTCCTGACCCAAACAACATGTTTAATAGAATTCATAGTGAGGCCATGACAGCAGTCCATGTTTGTTTTAGAGATACACCTGTGGTGGCTATCAGATACAAGCTGACATTGACCAATATTAGGTAATGACTTAGACATGCACAAGTAAAGATGTTTCTCAACATTGCTAACAGAATACCAATCATACCCTCATTCTCGCTGCATGCCAATAAGGGGAAACACATCAGGCATTGAAAGTCTTGGATAGCAGAAACAGAAGAAACATGACAAATTGTCTGCAATGTTGGAAGCGTGACACTGTGAAAAGAGTAGTTGACACTTCCTAATGTCTAAAAATTCATGAATTCTGTTATCAAACTTGGCGGAGAATGAAATAATTTGGTCTATGGTGCCACAAACATTGTAGCTCATTGTATACATTCAGAATCATATCCAGAATCATGTCATATTCAGACAGATGTGTCTCAGAGGTCACAGGAGTGGTTGTGATTTTGTTGCATGTCTCGTGAATGGAAAGGCAGTTGAAAGATCTGGAGCATTTGAAACTACAAACAACAGCATGGGTATGAAATTCCAAGCTGCCTCTGCAGCAGTTGGGTGGTTTATTAAACAGCCGAATCCTGTGTGCTATAATTGTGTGACAGACTCTCAAAGGGAACAGGCAAATAATTGCGATGCTGCGGTGAAGCTGGTAGCAAGAGGCCAGTGGTGAGGAGTGTAGAACACTCCAAGGTGTGAAGACAGCTTCACAAGGGAGGAACACAACACAATACTGACGTTTCGGCCAGGGGCCTTTTTCAGAGTTCAAGGACAACGAAAACAAACGATGAAACACAATTATCTATAAATACATGATCAGAAGAAGAGGATAGAAAAGAAAAAAGTAGGATGATGAAAAAATAAAAAAAAGAAGAGAGCTAAGATAAGAATATAGAAAGAATATGAGAATATATGTATAATTAAAATATAAAATACGGAATCACTTAGCTTGAACGACTGGTTAATCCGCCGGAAACCAAACGAAAGAAACTCTCAGAGACTCTCAAAGCATGCACCGGAAAATATAACAAGACATGCTGTGCTGAGTGGGCCGACCAATATTGAATGTCACTGGGCTTAGATATCTTACCCTTGTTATGCTGGTGTGATAATGAGCAGGCCAAATGACCCCAATACAGGGACTATACTAAGATATGACAAGTCTGATTTACTAAAGGCTGTTAGAGACACCTTAACTGAAGAAGATCAAATGGAATGGGAGACTAACCCTCACCTTCACTGATTGAAGGATCATGGTTTGAGACAGGGTGAAGGAAGAACACGTGTGTTCTGCATGGGCATAAATTAACAATTCACAATAAACATGTAGCAGAATCAATGTACATATTTTCATTCTCTTTTAGAAAGATCTGCGGAGCAGATATGGGAATGTCCTGACTTCAGTAATGCTACCTCTTAAAACCAAACCAGAACAAATGACATAAATTTGTGTCATTAAACCTACAAGTTGCTGTATCAAACACCAAACCATGAAATGAGCCAAAAATGCTGGAGGCAGACATTAATGCATGCAAGCTTGAAAGCAAATTCAATTTCAAGCAGGCTGTCACCTCTAGACAAACAAGAAGAAAACAGCAGTTTCTGACTCTCACTGGAACACTAAATCCATTGTCACTTGAGACTGATCAAGTTCCACAACTCTGTAATAAACAATCTTTTCTCATCCTCAAATACATTTGTATGCAGTGTTCATTATTTCTTGACCCTGCCCTGTAATGCAATGTAGACAGAACTAATGTTTTGAACATCTTATTACTAAATGCTTAAATGTGTGATTTTAAAAAGACTGAATGTATATTTGTGATATCTGCACTAGAGTTATTAAAATGCAAAATGTGTGTGTATGTATATATATATATATATACACTTTTTCTTAGTCACATTACTAAATTTGTCATAAATATTAAATACTAAATATTTCAGTAATAGTTGCACTAATGTAGTGAAATCCTCAAAAACTCACAATTTACAAAATCCATCGTAAATATAGTATTTAAAAAAATAAAAACTTATCTTTACGGCATTATCCCATTTCTGAGACCTGGAGATATATAGGACCAGAGAATAAAGGCTGCATGACCTTAGCAGTCGCCATAAGGTGTTCAGGTCTGAATTGTTATTTCACCCCTGATAAAAATAACTTTTGACCGTATTGAGATTCGAACAAACATTCTACTGGTTTGGAGCTCCAAGTCATCATTTCGACCACCCGCCTTCCCATAACACCCGCCTTCCCATAAAATAGTATTATTTTATTGAAATACTAAGGCGAGTAATTGTTGCACTTACTGGCACATTGATGGTGTATTTACAAATGTTAGTACAGTCAAAATTGGCCAGTTTAACATATTAATTACTGTACAAGATTGCTTTGTTACTTTTGTTATTATTGTGTAAATACATTTTGTTATGGTAAAACTGTCATAATCAGATTGAGTCTACATCTTGATAAATCTGTTTTAGTATTACAGTAACCGTATTTGTATTATGATGAAATTGTTTGTATTTTGATAAAATGTTACATATGTTTAATTTTGTGGATGCATTTCATTAAAAATGTTTTCATTAATTTAAGTTGAGTTTGTCTCATGATGTCTATTTATTATTATGTAGCTTGATAAGTTTGCAGTAAAATAAAGTTTTTTTATACTGTGGTGAGTCTTTATCTTTGTACTAAAGTTATCTAGTGCAGTCTTTAATATGATATATCATTTTTTATGTTGATAAACAGTTTGATTGTAATTAAACTTACACAAGTGTGTTTGCTACTATTTATATCTTACAAAACAGATTGGTACATTATTTATCAAGCAACAGTTGGGCTCCAGTTCTTCCATAAACATGTACATTTGCAAGTGTTTGTTAATTGTTTTTTTATGTTCCAACACATTACAGGCAAATAATAATAATTTAGACCTGTTCAGATAATATTCAGAGTTGAGACTCGTTTGGGAGACATATTGGCTACCTTTAAATCAGTCAACAAATTATAGTTATATATGTGTAATGGCATATATAAGACATATCATTTTGGTGGGACTGGGTGGTCTGGAGTTAAGACAATGGCCTCAGGACAGGAAGGTTCGGGGTTCAAATCCCGCAATAGACAGTGGAAACTTTTCTCTTTGAATCTGTAGTTTCTTCATGGCTTTACCAGTGAGACTTGATGTCTAGCCCTCTTGAATAATGACGGATAACAGGTGGTCTTATGTTCACTCTGTACATGTTAAAAAACCTTTCGCAATTAAACATGAAAAATAGTAGACCAAAATGGTCAATGCTCGGGCAAAATTAATGGGTAAAAAATATATCCAAAAACATTAAAAATTTTTGACGATATTAAAAAAGTGAGTACCTCTGATGTTGGAGAATATCTGCCTGGATGGCGAGGGACACCTCAGCCACATGGCTGCCTGTGTGGAAAATTGGGGAAAAAAGTTAATATTCACTCAAAATTCACTCCCTTGGAACTTAGCTAGAGATATAAAGCAGGTGCATGCAAACAAGCACAAAGAAACATACGTAAAATATCACGAAGTATAATTGTACGAATGAGTATTTATTTTTTATGTTGGTAAAAATGTGCCTGTTATAATTATTTTATGGTCCAGTCTGGTTTAATCTGCCCCATAATTTGATGAGCTGCTGGAGCACAAGCAAGGGTCGAAATTCCCCACACCTCAAGTTTTCAGTCTTTCGTTTGCTGGTAACTACTGTAATTTAATGAAGCTAAGACCCATCCATTCCATGGTTTTGTGTTGTCATTATATATTGTTATTGAGTTATTTGCGGGTCATCATTAGCTTAGATCCCTCTCCTCAGCAAGTCCCGTAATGCCCAGCAATTGACGACTCCAGTTCTGTGTTATTTGACAAGTCTTCTTATACGCCCACCAAATTTTCTCATTTCTGGCTGTGCCAATCTTAACTCCCATCTCTTTCATCCGAAGGAGTGACATGGACTCATAGTTGTCGAAGTTCTGCAGCTAAACAACAACCTGTCCGCTCTTTCACTTCCCCGCACTCCCGCATGGCCAGGGACGTAGACAAAGGTGACCCTACGTATTTTTTACTTCTGCAATGTCTCTACTCATTGCATGCGTACAGAGCCCGCCTCCACTTTTCTTATCATGCTCATCGAATCACTTAGTATGCAGGCGTGGGTGTAGTCTTGTGACTAACCAGATGAATGACCTAGTCACTGACATCACCTCATGATCGTCATGCTACTCGTGGTGATAACTTATGCAAAGCAACACTGTCTTCTTTGACTATTCTGCCTGCCTAGCGTGCAAATTACATATTGTTATCATTCGATAGTGTTGTCATGACATAGTTTTATCATTACATAGTGTTGTCATTTGGCAGTGTTATCATTACATAGTGTTGTCATTTGACATTGTTATCATTTCATAGTGTTGTCATTTGACAGTGTTATAATTTCACAGTGTTGTCATCTGATAGTGTTGTCATTGCATAGCGTTGTCATTACATAGTGTTGTCTTTACATAGTGTTGTCATTACATAGTGTTGTCACTTGATAGTGTCGTCATTTGATAGTGTCGTCATTTGATAGTATCGTCATTACATGGTGTTGTCATGACATAGTGTTGTCACTTGATAGTGTCGTCATTTGAATTTGATAGTGTCGTCATTACATAGTATTGTCATGGCATATCTTTCTTTATTGCCGCTGGTTCGTCCGTTCTCACAATTCCTCGCCCCATGGTTCTTGCTAGACTGCAGAGAGTGTTAAATGCCCGTACCATCTTGTTCTTTGCTACACTGATGAGAGTGTTAAATGCCTGTACCATCTCATTATTGCTAGACTGATGAGAGTGTTAAATGCCCGTACCATCTCGTTCTTTGCTAGACTGATGAGAGTGTTAAATGCCCGTACCATCTCATTCTTGCTAGACTGATGAGAGTGTTAAATGCCCGTACCATCTCATTCTTGCTAGACTGATGAGAGTGTTAAATGCCCGTACCATCTCATTCTTGCTAGACTGATGAGAGTGTTAAATGCCCGTACCATCTCATTCTTGCTAGACTGATGAGAGTGTTAAATGCCCGTACCATCTCATTCTTGCTAGACTGATGAGAGTGTTAAATGCCCGTACCATCTCATTCTTGCTAGACTGATGAGAGTGTTAAATGCCCGTACCATCTCATTCTTGCTAGACTGATGAGAGTGTTAAATGCCCGTACCATCTCATTCTTTCAATTCTTCACGACCGCATGTCGTTGTTATGCTGGATAACACTTAACTCAACTTTAATAACTTAACTTAAATACAACAAACTGCGTCATTCACCAATAGCTATAAATATGACTTCACATACGATGGGATACACTTTTTCGTCTGTAAGGTCAGTTGGGCGACAAAATCAGAACTCAATTACAATCATTAGACTAACATTCGTCATTATTTTAACCATTTATTAGACCATTATTTCAATATTGCTATGGTTCTAAATTCCTCCACCCTTCATCTGCATATTTTATTGTTATTTTATAAAGTCGCCTTTTGTGACCGACATAGGAATGTCGATATTTGAGCAGTTTTCACGATGGGCCCTCTAGTGGTCGTCATATATATTTTAATGAAATGACACGAGAGTCAATTCTTACGCAGGTAGATATATCAGTCTCCTCTCCAAAGTCTATCCCTTTCTCCATTCTTAATAGTTGTCGTGCATCTTGTTTTTTTTTTTTCTCATTGTGTCAGTCACACAACTAATACTCACTCTCTCCATTCTCAATCGGGGCATGCATATTTCTTTTTTGTTCTCAATCACACAACTTACTCTCTCTTACTCTCTGTATTCTCAATCGGTGGCATGCACATTTACCATTAGTTTCCAGTGTCTCAATCACACAACTCATACTCTCTCTCTCTCCCCATTTACAATCGGTGGCATGCACATTTATTTTTTTTGTTTTCAATGTTTCAATCACACAACTCTCTCTCTCTTTCTCTCTCTCTCTCTCTCTCTCTCTCTCTCTCTCTCTCTCTCTCTATTTGCAATCGGTGGGATGCACATTTCTTTTTTGTTTTCAGTGTCTCAGTCACACAACTCTCTCTCTCTCTCTCTCTCTCTCTCTCTCTCTCTCTCTCTCTCTCTCTCTCTCTCTCTCTCTCTCTCTCTCTTTCTCCGTTCTCAATCGATGGCATGCACATTTCTTTTTTTGTATTCAATCACACCTCTCTCTCACTCTCTCTCTCTCTCTCTCTTCTCAGTCGGTGGCATGCACATTTCTTTTTTTGTAATCAATCACACCTCTCTCTCACTCTCTCTCTCTCTCTCTCTCTCTCTCTCTCTCTCTCTCTCTCTCTCTCTCTCTCTCTCTTCTCAGTCGGTGGCATGCACATTTCTTTTTTGTTCGCAATGTTTAAATCACACAGCTTATACTCTCTTTCTCACCCTCTCTTATTTTTCTCTCTTTCCTCTTTCAATCTCACACTTCATTATATATATATATATATATATATATATATATATATATATATATATGACATGTTTTATCTACATCCTGCTTGTTTCTTCAATCAATCATTCTTCTTTTTTAAATAGGTCTTTCATTTCTAAATCACACTCAGTCCTGTCTTTTTCTTCTTCTTGATCTGACTATTTCTTTATGTTCTTTCCTCCCTAGTCCCTCTAGCTATCCCCTGGACCTCTATATTAATACGTGACCTCTTAAACTCACACACCCAACTTCTCCAGTGTTTTTCACTTGAAACGAAATGCCAGTCAACGACTTCCGCTGACACAAAACTAATTACAAACACTACACACTAATAAACACATCACACTAAACACCACTTAAGCCGCACACTGACGTTAGCAAAACACACCTCCTTGGACCTTGCATCCCGGTTTGTTAAGCGCTCATTTCCTATATGTAAATGTCTTCATACTCTGTGTCAACAAGATTAAGAGTACAAGTTGGAAAACACGCGGCAATTCACTTAGCTATTGACGAACACTAACAACATGTTGTTTCTTGTTCCCTCTATCTCTAACTCACTGGTTCCTAAAGTATTTTGAACCAGTGGAACCGCCACAGTGAAACCGGCCTCAGTAACGTACGAGGAGACGGGCAGACTAAATCAACGTTTAGAGTGAGTTCATAATGTTAGTAAGTAAAGTAAAGAGCCCCCGTCACGCCAAGTGCCATATAGCGATTACGGTGTTAGTGCCCATAATTTTTATAGGGTTAAGGCATAAAAATGCGAAGCTGCAGTAAAGCTGAATGTGAGGAAAAAGAAAAAAAAAGTATGTTATTGTTATTAGTTATTGTTATTGGTTATGGAAGGCCTCGGTATCACAGCAAACGAATTAAAATCCATAATTGCTCAACCGCCCGTGCCAGTGGAATCATCCGAATTACTAACTCATCTCCCAAACAAAGAAAGGTAACTGTAATCCCCATCGTAGCAGTCTCAGCACACGCCAAAAGACATAAGGCGAAACCGCGCAGAAAGTGAACACAGCCAACTGTTCCCTGTCATACGATATCATCATTCATCGTAAACAAGCGGGATATCGAAGCAGGATCAAAACGGATGAGACACACGGCTCACGGTGTGCACAGAGCACTTAACTCAGTAGCTCCTACAACAAGCCGGGCTTGGAATATGAGGAAACTGCAAGAAGGAACACTTTTCAGACATAGCCTTCAATGGTTCCTGCCGCCTATCCACCATATACCATGGGAGTCCACGTCCTCCCGAAAATGATGATCGTCATAGCACTTGATGATGTTAGGCCATCATTGATGACTCCAATTCCAAACATATAGACACACAGTAGTGGTAAGTTATCATTTCCAATCCAACAGAAGTCACATGACCTGTAGTTAGTAAAACCACAGAGAGAATATGATTTTGTGACCTTCACTGATTCACTCTTAGATGTGAATGTGTAGTTTACACAAGAGGAGAAGTTTTCAACTACAGTGATCCCATTTAAGGCAATTCTGGGATAGCAAGGCAAGTCTCCTTTATAGCAGCAGAACTTGATGTTCTCCGCTCCCTTCTTGTAGCTGCCGCCACACGATTCTGATGTCTCATTAACTTGGACATCATTCAAGAACAATGTCAGATTAACATTCCATAGATCTGGCTCTGCTGATGAAGTGCTTGGTGCAACAGTTGTATCAATCATACTGGAGGCTCCTGGTCTGTGGTCATTAATATCACAGACGGCACATGATGTTGTTATATTCAGTATTTCTTTCTGGGGTGTATATATGTGGCACACACATGGAGAGTGGTTTGTGGTCACAGTAATCCCATTAAAGGCAATTCTAGGGTAGCATGGCATAGCTGTTTCAGAACAGCACAATCCTGTGATGTTTTCTGTGTTCGCTATAAAGCTGCTGCTGCTACACAATCCTGACCAATTATAGGTGTGGACATTATTCACTTGCAATGACAAAACTGCTTTGTTTACATCATAAACCTCTGGAAGTGAATCATTTATGGGACTAATAGTACAATTTATTCTTCCATCGGGGATATCTTCATTGAGTCCCCAAAAAAAGGTCTTTGGTTAAAAAGCACATATGCTTTTGAGTTAAACACAAAATGAACCCACTTCATAGATTCAAAATGATCCTTGCCAATGCCATCCGTTTGCACAAGTTAGGTCCTTAGCTACCAATGTCACAAACGTCTGAAACGAAGCCATCGAATTAACGACTTTATCTACAGCGAAGGTTAATGAACTGTGAACAAACATTTATGTTCAAACCCTTGAAAACATTTTCAAAAATCTGCCAACTCGCTGCAATAACATATATCGTGGTTTTCAATGTAAACATTGCTTAGTCCAAAGCTCGAATTAAGCTGCCATTTTGGTGCGTCCCATGACGTCATGGTAGACAATAGTATGTAAGAAGCTTTACGTGATAAGTGGACGACACAGACTAAACAACGTTTCGGCCCAATAGGCCTTCATCAGGAACAAACAAACAAAAAAACACACAAAAAACTAATAACGAAACAACCAAAACAAAAACAATCGAAATGTGTTCACGACAGCCGCACTTGGTTTCTATTTCCTTTTGGTTTTGACAGGATAGTTTATTTTGTTTTCTTTAACACATTTCGATTGATTTTGTTTTGGTTGTTTTGTTATTAGTTTTGTGTGTGTGTGTGTGTTTTGTTGTTGTTTGTTTGTTCCTGATGAAGGCCTATTGGGCCGAAACGTTGTTTAGTCTGTGTCGTCCACTTATCACGTATAGCTTCTTACATACTATTTTTTTTTTTTTCCCCATAATTTTTATGCATGATTTTTGGGGAAATTGTTATGCCCGTGCCGCTTGACTTTCCCAGAAAAAAAGCAGGTACCCATTTAAGGCTGGGTGAACTCGAAATTCCGGTTGTATTCAAGATGGAGGAATTATTTTTCTCCGGCTTGGTATAGAACCGTTGATCAGAGGTTTAACAAGCTGCTATCGTAAAAACGATTGGTATAGCGTGGAACGAATTCAAAACAAACGAGGAAATTAGAGAAATCGTCAATCAACCACTAATATCTTCAGTAATAAAGAAAAGATGATGGTCATATGTTGGACATGTGATGAGAAGAGATAATAACCGAATAGCAAAGCAAGCCCTCATGTGGGAAACAACAGGTAAGAGGAAAAGAGGAAGACCTAGAGAGACACTGAGAAGAACATTGATGAGAGAGGCAAGAGCAGCAGGTGTCGGCTCCCTCAATGAGATAGAGCTGCTTGCACAGAACAGAGACAAGTGGCGAGATTTGATAAAATATTTTTAAAAGAATTAAAGACTGCTAGAACAAAAATTCAGATAAGAGAGGGAGTATCTTGGTCTACGCCCTATGGGCCGGCTACGGCTCGAAAGGTCAATAGATAGATAGATAGATAGAACTCGAAAGCCGTCGATCAGGATCGAACTCGACGTCTTGTCCTTTGCAGTCCAGTTCACTAAACACTGAGCTATCGCGACTACCCTAGTTCATTATGAATGATGCAAGTAGTTATAATGTATTGTTGTCACATGTAGTGTGTTATTTGCCTTGTACATGAAAAAATGCAACACGACGAACAATGGACATATAAACGATTGCTTCGATAGTACGAACAATTGTGTTGTTCATAGTTTAACTGTCAGTACATTATGCTGAATGTCATGATCATCATCATCAAGTATCGTGCCTGCTGGCGTAGGTGATTACGTCTCTCCACAACTTTCGATCTAGACAGTTATTTATCATTTCCGTTGTTGACCTTCTGCCAAGCCATTCTCTTAAGCTGTCTGTTACTTTTCTCTTTGCTCCCCTCTATTTCTTCGTCCCTCAATTTTTCCACTTGTTACAATATATTCCAGCTGTTCCCTTTTCATTGTATGGCCAAAAATGATGATTGTTTCTACCTAATATTGGAAATTAGCTCTCTTTTTGTTTTGGCCTCTTTCAGAACATTTTCAGTACTCTTCTTAGTTGTCCATGGAATGTTATTCTCAATATTCTTCTGTAAAACCACATTTCTACAACCTCCGGTGATTTTTCTTGTCTGTAGTCACATTGTCCATGATTCACATCCATATGTTAAGACTGGCTCTACATAATATTTAAGAACTCATTTTCTTATTTCTATTGTCAAAAATGGATTGCACAGTACCTTCCTCATTTTTTGAAAAGCTGCTTTTGCCTGAGCCATTCTGCATCTCATCTCTGTTGTACATCTACCATCTGAGGTTAATGTTCCCAGATATTTAAATTCATTTACCTGTTTTAATATTGTTCCACTTGTCTTTATTGTGCACTGCGGTGATGACTTTTTCTTTGTTGTTACCATTACCTCTGTCTTTTTGTTATTAAGACCGAATCCTTTATTTTGCTTTCTTTCACTATAATGTCTAACATTTCTTTAACTCATTTTCACTCTTAGCTATTAAGACTGTATCATCAGCATGCCTTAGATTATTTATGACCTCCGATTGTTATTCCAGGAATGCCCATTATGGATATTAAAATAATTTCACTATACTTATTCAATAAATCTGATGACAGCACACAACCTTGCCTACCACCCTGTTTTATTTGTTGAAACATTCCCAACTGATTTCCAGTTCTTTTGGCCGCTGTTTGTTGCCATAAAATCAAATTGATTTAATACTGGTACAGAGAAGATTCAGGAATGGGCTAACATCGGTTAAAACAAGGCCAGGAGCAGATTGCAATAGTGACCATGTACCAGTAGTTGGAAAGATAAGAATACAAGTGCGGAAGGCACATAAATCACCAAGAAATATAAAATTAGAACTAGATATGCTAAGAGTAGATGAACAGATGAGTGATAAGTACAGCACGATAGTACAAAATAGATATAATGCTATTGAGAAAATACAGGACATACAGGAGCAGTGGGGAAATGCTCAAACAATCGATTCAACAAACATCAAAAGAAGTAATACCAGTGACTAAAAGAATCAACAAAAAGAAATGAATGACAGAAGAAATATTACAACTAATGGACAAAAGAAGAAAACATAAGAAAGAAGAACGGACATATAAGATATTGTACAAAGAGATCCAAAACAAGTGCAGAGAAGCAAAGGAAGGATGGTTAAAACAGAAATGTGAAGAAATGGAAAACAACAAAAAAGACTCAAAATTTATGCACAATAAGTTAAATGAATTTACAGGAAGAAAAGAAGTAAAAGTTTCAAGATGTGTGAAATCAAAGGAAGGAAATATAATAATGGGACAGGAGAAGACAATCGACAGATGGACAGAATATATCAGTCAACTCTGTGATGATGAAAGACCAGAATTAAACAATTCAAATGAAGAAACAGGACCACCAATAATGCAGAGTGAAGTGGAGGACACAATTTAACACATGAAAAGAGGCAAAGCTCCAGGTCCTGACAATATAACAATCGAAGAGATAAATGCATTAGGAGAGCTGGGAGTACAAGTCATAACAAAATTACTCAATGACTTATATAAAACTGGACACATACCCGAAGATCTACAAAAATCTATCTTTGTAGCCATACCGAAGAAGTCAGGAGCCACTGATTGTGAAGACCATCGCACTATTAGTCTCATGAGCCATATGACTAAAATATTACTAAGAATAATCATGAGACGTGTAAGGAACAAAATAAAACCAGAAATAAGTGAGGAACAATGTGGATTTGTGGAAGGAAAGGGCACCAATAATGCAATATACATCTTAAGAACATTGATCGAAAGATTTATAGAGGTAAAGAAAGATCTATATATGTGCTTTATAGACTACACGAAAGCATTTGACAAAGTAAAGCATGTGGAAATAATCAATATGCTGAGAAATTAAACATTGATGGCAAGGATCTGCGAATCATAAAAAACATTTACTGGCAACAAACAGCAGCTATACGAATTAACAACCAAACAGGACAATTCCAAAATATAAAGCAAGGAGTCAGACAAGGCTGTGTTCTGTCACCGGATTTGTTTTCACTTTACAGCGAATATATTATAAGATCAATAGTAGACAAAAAAGGAATTGAAGTCAACTGTCACAACATAAATAATTTGCGATATGCGGATGACACAGTCTTAATAGCAGAGACAGAGAATGAACTACAAGAAATGATAGACATAATAGTAAAAGAAAGCAACAAGAAAGGTCTCAGTCTGAATAGTAAGAAAACAGAAGTAATGGTTATATCGAAGAAACAATCACCACCATCATGCAGCATAAAAATAAACGAGACAAATCTGAAACAAGTGCAACGTTTCAAATACTTGGGCACATTAATAACATCAGATGGGAGATGCACCACAGAAATAAAAAGCAGAATAGCTCAGGCCAGAATGGCATTTCAGAAAATGAAAAATATCTTATGCAACAAATCTATGTCAATAAAAATTAGAAAGAGAGTGCATCGATGCTATATAGAACCAATTCTGACCTATGGAAGCGAATCATGGACAGTAGACAAACAAATGAAAAGACGATTAGAGGCCACAGAGATGGGATTTCTCAGAAGAATGTTGAAAGCTCCCTGGACAGCTAAAAAGACCAATGAGGAAGTTCTCAAAGAGGCCAACACAAAAAGGGAGCTCTTAAAAAGCATCAGAAAGAAGCAATCACCATTTTTCGGGCACATCATGAGAAGAGGAAAGTTGGAATACTTGGTTACAACTGGCAAAATAAAAGGCAAGAGAGATCGCGGGCGACAAAGAGAGAAAATGCTGGATAGCTTGGTGTCATGGCATGGAAAACAGTCAACAACAGAACTGATACGATGCACTGTAGATAGAAGATTGTGGAGGGGCATGATCACCTACGCCAACCGGTATGGCACATGATGATGGTGATGACATTTTCTTTATTATTCATAATCTTCGCTGTCTACCTTTATGCCTTCTAAAATGTTGATTATTTCTTGTCGCTTTACTTTGTCGGATGATTTGGTATAATCTATGAAACATGGGTATATATCTGTTTTCACCTCTATGGCTGTTTCTACTAAAGATCTTATGATATATATGATTGCTCGTTCCTTTACCTCCAACAAAACCACAATGTTCATCGTTAATTTCTGGACTGATTTTGTTTCGTACTTTTTGCATGATGATTCTTAGTAATATCTTAGTCATGTGACTCATAAGGCTTATTGTGCGATGATCATCGCATTCCATCGCACCAGATTTCTTTGGTAGGGCTATGAATACTGATTTTAGCAGGTTTTCTAGTATATATCCGCTGTCATCAGCGAACGCATTTCATGATGCATAACCTATCATTCCTATAATCTTTTCTGAAAGGCGTTACTTCATGAATATTAAATGTTCAAATGCAGACTAACCAGTCTAATATGGCCATATGACTAAGAATCGAGAGGAAAGACAACACATGCCATTCTGAAGGCTAATGTGTTGGATCGAAGGCGCAAATAAACGACAACTTAACGCATCTACGCCTTGACGCTGTTCAATACCATTTTATGTTAATTTTATACCTGTTGAAGGCTTTTGTCGAAACGTTATTGCTTGTCTTTCTGTTAGTCTACTCCTCAATATCATTATATATATATATATATATATTATGTCCTATTAAGGGCAGATGATAAGGTGGGCATTTTTTTAGTCGTCGAGTGGACAGAAGCAATAAACAAATACTCAGATCGGCAGTTAGAGAATTTGTCTGCTGGAGAACAAGAGGTGAAAGTCAGGGGTTGCCAGGTTCATCCAGCCGTAAATACAATTTATTTTTTTTTTATGCGAGAGAGAGAGAGAGAGAGCTAACCATACTGTCCATAAATTGTTATTTTCAAAAATAGCACCTCCATTATACTCCCTGTACTCAACTGTTTGTTTCTACCACAAAGTGGCGATTTAGTTCTAATCTTGGAATTGTTCTATCATTCATAGAGGAAGATGTCCTGAGCTTTAGCGTGAATATCTCTATGAAAGAGGTCACAGTCTGTGACACTGCTCGCAAGATATAACAATTTTAGTTAGAGTGAACATTTATGACAAACATTTGACAATCGAAACAAGAAAAAGAGTTATTGAATGTTATGTAGAGTTAGTCTTAACATATGGATGTGAATTATGGACAATAGGACAACAAACAAGATGATCACTAGAGGCTGTAGAAATGTGGTTTTACAGAAGAATGTTGAGAATACGATGGACAGCTAAGAAGAGTAATAAAAACGTTCTGAAAGAGGCAAAAGCAAAAAGAGTACTAATTTCCAATATTAGGAAGAAACATGCCATGCAATGAGAAGAGAACAACTGGAATATATTATAACAACTGGGAAAATTGAAGGACGAAGATATAGAGGAAAGCAAAGAAAAAAATACCAGACAGCTTAAGAGAATGGCTTGGCAGAAGGTCAACAACAGAAATGGTAGATAACTGTCGAGATCGAAAATTGTGGAGAGACATGATCACTTACGCCAGCAGGCCCTGTACTTCATGAAGATGAACATTTATGAATACATTATATTTCTGTGCTTGTGTCAAAGAGATAAAAGATTGACATATTTGAGAGTCCTTAGGAAGGCTATATTCTATTTTTAAGCACAAAAGTTTAACATTTTAAGATACAGCTTCTTTTAATTACATTGAATGTATAATAGAATTATGTTTATTTTACCTTCCTGGAAATACATAAATGAGCAAACCAACTAAAGTATCAGTAACAAACAGCTGTGTATAAGTCACAGGATGTGGCGCTGTCTTTTTTGTTTTTTTTTTCTTTTCTTTAAATATCTTCTTGAACGTTTTTAAGATGAAATGACTCCAACAGCCCGTGATAACTTTAATCACGAGATCACACAAACTTTGTTGACCAACACATGCAAATGTCCCAGACTGGAACGTTGAAAGGTGTCATGAATAGGAGCTTTGAGAACCACTGAAATATGGACACAAACCTCTTACAACAAACACTCGCTCGATCACAAAACACTTCAAACTCATAATAATTAGGTTACAGTGAAATAATACAAAATATATATAATGCAAATAACTGCCTGGTGCGTACCTCCGTGTTATAGCCAGCTTTTAAATAAGCGACCATTGTTTAGACCAGCATATTGTTACAGTTGTTTTCTTCATTTAAAACTGTGTCGTCAGCTAAATAAATATTTATGTAATCATTTGTATACATCGTTTATAGTCCACTACGACAAATGAGATTGTAAATAAAATAACCGTTTTAGACAAGAAAGAATACACGTTTTAATAGAACCTGCTGAAATGCCGATGCCACGTTTTATGAGTCGCGTTAAAAAGGACTCTTTCTTTCTAAACCATGAGTGTTCTGAGGATTTTGTTTTATCAAAGGTAAGACTGTTCATTTGTTAATTTGATCCTACCAGATGAGTGTGTAAACAAGTAAAAAGTAAAGAACCGACGTCACGCCAAATGGCGTATAGGGAATATGGTGTTAGTGACCATACATTTTACAGACCTTCAGCACATGATTTTTGGGGTAATGTGATCGGTATTACTCCCGTGCCGCTTTACTTTCACAGAAAAAAAATCCGGTACCTATTTAAGGCTGGGTGAACCCGGAAGCCGTCGGCTGGGATCGAACCCTACCCCTTGTCCTTTGTAGTCCAGTTCACTAACCACTGAGCTGTCGCTGCTTCAGATGAGTGTGCAGAAGGTACATAAGTTTTAAAATTTCAAGAGACAACAAATAGATAACACGAACAATAAGTTTAATGCCCAGATACCAGTTGGAAGAGAGATAAGAAAAGCAAATAGGGATGGATTGGTCACACATTGGGAAGACTACCAAGCAATATTGTAAGACAGTTAATGAACTAAAGTCAATAAGGAACTAGAAAAGTTGGAAGGCTGAAGACCTGGGGAATATTCGTCGAGACATAAGCAAGGGCCGCAGGATGAGTGTGCACTCAATTGGAGTACAGAGAACTGGGTTCGTTGGCAGAGTGTGGTTGCAGTCCTTTGCTCCACGGGGAACTGCATGGCGTAAGTAAAAAAAATCAGAGAAGTTTGCATTGTGCTGTGACAAAATGTAAAATGCGTAGATAGTAAGACAGAGAACAAAATATGAAATGAAATACTGGCCAGTTGTTGTTATGAGAAATATGCACAGCAGAAAAGCACATCAAAACTAGAAACACCAGCTGTAGAGGTTATGGTCAGCTACATCATCAGTGGCACCCGCGATGTGGACATAGTAAATGGGATGAAAGCTGTCAACGTCACACTATCGACTTTAGGTGCCAAAAACAGTGAACTAGAACGGAATAAGACCATAATCCATCTTCCTACGATGGATTGGAAATGGGATAATATGGAAACAAAATAGTCTGGTAAGTTAGCGAAAAGAGGAAATTAACAGTGTCCAAAAATCTGCAGCAACGCTGAAGTCGAAAGTGTTTCGGTCTAAGCGAAAGGCGTAGATATAGCATCTTGCCACGAGGGTACGCTAATACGCTAATTTAATTCCATTTTAATTATGATCGATACAAACATAAATCATTGGGCGAACACAAACAAACAACAAAATGAGGTAAAAAAAAAAACAGCGCAAAGAAGGTCTACCCGTCCATGACCAAAGTGTTTCCACGCATCAGGACACTGAAACAAATTGATGGGAAAAGAGGCACAGGATGGTAAATATTAACTACAATGGACAGTCTAACGACGTAGAATGAGGAATAAAAAAAAAACAAATTGAAAACTAGGGCAGAAATAGACATGCAGAATTCCTGACCCTGAACACCAGCTGGTATTACACAAATGATGTTGCTGTCTAAGATGGCTGACTGGACGCGGTATGTTTACACCAACTACATTTGGTAATGTCAAGGTATATATATATATATATATATATATATATATATATATATATATATATATATATATGTGTGTGTGTGTGTGTGTGTGTGTGTGCGTGTGTGTGTGTGTGTGTTTCAAAATAATTAAAATACAAAAGCTATATTATTTTAATACCTGTAAGAATGGACAATAAACAAGACTAATACTACGCTACAAAGTCTCTCGTCATAAACAAGCCACTAAATCCCATAATATTCAAATATAAAAAGTAAAGTAAAGAGCCCCCCGTCACGCCAAGTGGCGTATAGGAAATATGGTGTTAGTGACCATACATTTTTCAGACCTTCGGCACATGATTTTTGAAGTAATGTGGTCGGTAATTACGCCCGTGCCGTTTTACTTTCCCAGAAAAAAATCCGGTACGTAGAAAAGGCTGGGTGAACTGGAAGCCGTCGGTTGAGATCGAACCCTACAGCTTGTCCTTTGTAGTCCAGTTCCCTAACCACTGAGCTATCGCGGCTCCCATTGAGAAGATGTAACATTTTGCTAATCTTAGTTTTAGCCCTGGTTTTATTTGTTTTGATGTTAGTGTATTTTTCATGACATTAAAATTACTTTTTGCCATACCTATTCTTTTGTTTATTTCAGTTATACATTTTCCATCACTGGTTATAGTATGTCCCTGGTAGTTGTAGCTCTGCACTGTCTCCAGATGTATTCCTTCAACTTTGATATTTATTTGTAGGTCTTGCTGCCTGATAAGGTCTCAGAAAAGGACTGACCCGCTACATCCCATTAATATCTTTCTTTCACTGTCCTCGGACCGTCAGTGAAGCGAGCTGTGTGGCGGTTTATAAGGCAACAACATAGTTCCTCCATACTACATAATTCTTCCCAGCGGAATATCTTAAGTCAAGCCAACCCTTGGGAGCCGCGATAGCTCAGTGGTTAGTGAAATGGACTACAAAGGACAAGGAATAGGGTTCGATCCCAACCGACGGTTTCCGGGTTCACCCAGCCTTAAATGGGTACAGGATTTTTTTCTGGGAAAGTAAAGCAGCACGGGCGTAATACCGACCACATTACCCAAAAAATCATGTGCTGACGGTCTGTAAAATATAGGGCCACTAACACCATATTTTCCTATACGCCACTTGGCGTGACGGGGGTACTTTACATTTTTTTTAAGCCAACCCATAGTTACTATTTTTACTGTTCTTCGCCATCTTGTATTTATTATGGCTCTTCTCCGTCTCCCCTCTGACTAGGTAAAAAATACAAACAATACCACACGCTGATATTGGATAGATCATGTATTTGGAAGAGTTGTAGAAGGTCTCTAGCCGGAGGAGAGTTATAATAAATACAAGATGGCGAAGAACAGTGAAAATAGTGACTATCGGTTGGTTTGACGTAGAATATTCAGCTAGGAAGAACTATGTAGTATTGCAAATAAAAGAGAGAGTGGTGGAACTGTATCCTCATACTATCAAACAAACTGTTGACTACAATCGGATGTTTTGGACTGAAAAATGTTGATATCATTGTCCTAGTTTTATAGATTTGAAAGGGGTGCCTCTTCTGAGCACGATAAACAGGAAGTAATATACTTTCTACGTGCATGTATTTCAGCAAAACTTATGAGCAAACACATTCTTCTGCTGCACTCCTCACTTTTCTTTGTTCAGCAGATTACATATAGAGAGATAAGTAGTCTCCGTGGATCTAGTTACTAGCAAATAGTCATTCGCATAATTCGGCTGTCAACTACTTTTCTTTTGGCCAGATTTATATAATTAGGCCTCCGTACAATTCACATGCTTTGGAGACATAGTCTTATGTCTGTGTGGCGGTTTGATATGTACATTGCGAAGTGAATTTGTAACAACTTACAATTCTTTCTATTCCACAGTGGTGTGAGAACCCTCTTGTCTACGCTATATGGTCAACAATTTGCGCTGTCTACGCTGTGTCAATGGTCTTCTATAGTGCAGTGGCGACTCAGCACGGAATCAAAATACTCATTTGGGTGACGTACTGGGCCTTTTACAGTTTGACGCTTCGCTTCATTGTCACGGCTTGCAATAGCTGGTTATATATTCGCCGTCAGAAGAAAGACAACAACGAAAATCCCAAATTCTATTCGCTACAGTCTGGGACAACAGGCAACATGTTACAGGAGCATAAAGATGGTCAAATTGTTACTGTTGTTAATGTTGTCACAAAGACTCCTTATTCTGATCAAAATTCTGATGCGTGTTTGAAAAATATCAACGATGATGAAGAAGTTAAGAAATGTGATGTAAGTGATTGTAAAAATGACAATTGTAAAAACAATATCACAGAAAAGAAGTGTGAAGTGAACGTATCAGGAAACACGATAGCACAAAATGACAATCTCCCAGCAATGATAGCGTTTCAGTGGTTTCTACAGAATATATCGAACTCACCATCGATCATAGTTACAGTTCTGTTCTGGGGGCTTGTCTATTCAGGTCAGTTTGTAAATTAAGAGAGCCGTATAACCATTTGTATATTGCAGTATTGTTGATTTGTCTATTTGTGCTCAGTAATTGTTTTTCGTGTTTGTCTGCCCTTAATCGGATGCTTAGTTGACGGATCAAGCGGCGTTAACTGTATCCTACATGATAACACATTCAACTTCAGAGAGGGATGTACAACCTTTCATATACTTAGAGCCGTATTTTAAAAAAAAATGCTTTGAATAAGCCGAAGGCCGGATACTGTCACTTACTGGAGTCTTTAAACATATATAATATTCATTCATTGAGTGCCGCCTCCGCATCGAAGGTTGGCTACAATGGAGCGCCATTTCGATCTGTCTCTTGCTTTGATGGTGCAGATTGTCATAAGCCCACTTGTCCATCTTTTGATATTACCCGTCCATGTTAAGTCTTGGCCTGCCTCTTTTACCTTGTATTTTTCCTTCCAAGATTTCCAAAAATCTCATTTGTCTTGTTTGAATTGTGTTTAGTTATCTTTTCATTTTTAGTTGTTTTAAGACTTCATCGTTTGTTTTCTTTCCTTTCCATCCAATTATATAAATCCACATTTCAAAGGCTTCAATTTTCTGTTCTGTTTTCTTGTCTAATGTCTTTGTTTCTGCAAAATAAGGAATTTTGAGAAAATATAACATTTTGCTATTCTTAGTTTTAGCCCTGGTGTTATTTGTTTTGATGCTAGTAAATTGTTCATATCATTAAAGTTACCTTTGTCATTCCTATTCTTTTGTTTATTTCAGTTTTACATTTTCCATCACTGGTTCTAGTATGTCCTATGTAATTGTAGCTTTGAACTTCTCCAGGTCTACATCTTCAACTTTGATATCAACTTGTAGATTTTTAGTATTATCTTTGTTAAGGATCATAGTTTTAGTCTTTTTGATATTCATATCTAATCCATATATTTTGTTTGTCATGTTTATTTTTATTAAGTAATAGTTGTACCGGGTACTATCGCCGAATTTGTTTTCACTTTACAGCGAAAATATTATGAGATCAACAATAAACGGCTCCTAAAAGGAAATGAAGTCAAACCATAAACAATATGCGATATGCGGATGAAACAGTCTTAATAGCAGAGACAGAGATGAACTACAAGAAATGATAGACGTGATAGTAAAAGAAAGCAACTAGAAAGGTCTCAGTGTGAATAGTAAGAAAACAGAAGTAATGGTCATATCAAAGAAACAATCATCACAATCCAAATCTGAAAGAAGTGCAACGCGTCAAATACTTGGGCACAGTAATAACATCACATGGAAGATGCACCACAGAAATAAAAAGCAGAATAGCTCAGGCCAAAATAGCATTTCAGAAAATGAAAAAAATATCTTAAGCAACAAATCTATGTCAATAGAATGAGAGAGAGAGAGAGAGAGAGAGAGAGAGAGAGAGAGAGAGAGAGCTCATCGATGCTATATTGAACCAATTCTGACCTATGGATGCGAATCGTGGACAGTAGACAAATAAATGAAAAGACGATTAGAGACCACAGAGATGGGATTTCTCAGAAGAATATTGAAAGTTCTCTGGACAGCTAAAAAGGCCAATGAGGAAATTCTCAAAGAGGCCAACACAAAAAGGGAACTCCTATAAACATCAGAAAGAAACAATTAACATTTTTCGAACACATCATGAGAAGAGGAAAATTGGAATACTTGTTTACAACCGTCAAAATACAGGTAAAGAGAGATCGTGGGCGATAAAGAGAGAAAATACATGTAGTAGATAGCGTGGTATCATGGCATGGTAAACAGTCAAAGGAATTGATACGAAGATTGATAGAAGGTTGAGGAAAGACATGATCGCCTACGCCAACCGGTTATGGCAGATGACGAAATTGTTGTAGGTTTTTTTTATTAGCATTCCTACCCCTCTTTGATGTTCTGTTAAGTTGCCTGAATATATAAATGTATGTATTTCGTCCTATATATCCTACATAGTTGGGAACTTTGTTAACCTCTGAGGGTAGATGTACAACAGAGGTGAGATGCAGAATAATTCAGGCAAAAGCAGCTTTCAAAAAAAAAATTTAAAAAATGAGGAAGATACTAACTGTGCAAACAATTTTTAATAATAGAAACAATAAAAAGAGTTCTTAAATATTATGTAGAGCCAGTCTTAACATATGGATGTGAATTCATGGACAATATGATAACAGACAAGAAAATCACCGGAGGTTGTAGAAAGTGGTTTTACAGAAGAATGTTGAGAATACCATGGACAACTAAGAAGAGTAATGAAAACGTTCTGAAAGAGGCCAAAGCAAAAAGAGAGCTAATTTCCAATATTATGAAGAAACAATAATCATTTTTTTTAAATCTACGTAATGAGAAGAGAACAGCTGGAATATATTGTAACAACTGGGAAAATTGAGGGACGAAGAGATAGAGGAAAGCAAAGAGAAAAGGTACCAGACAGCTTATGAGAATTGCTTGGCAGAATATCAACAGCGGAAATGATAAATAACTGTCGAGATCGAAAGATGTGGAGAAACATGATCACCTACGCCAGCAGGCACGGTACTTGACGATGATGATGATATGTACCTACATTCTTTCCATCTTGTCTCTGAAATGCCTAAAATATCTATGTTTAATCGTTCTGCTTCTAAAATAAAATTTTCAAATTTTCTATCTTGGTAAAGAGTCCTAACATTCCATGTACATATCCGTAGATCTTTCTTCTGACATCAGTTAGGATTTCTCTCCATGGCTTTCTTGGAATGGTACGTGATGAGGCTCCAATCTCTTTCAATGTGGTCAGCCATATTCGTCTTTCGTGCTCTGAATATGACTCTTGTGTACCACACACTTTGCTGTTTTCGCTTCCTGAGCCGTTGATTATTTCTGATTCTTCAGGCCCATCTACAGTCACAGACTTTGTACATTTGGAATGGACATTCCCGCTAGGCGCCAGCGTTGTTAAGATAGATGTTTGCCTCTCGAACAGAGAATACACTTGGCTATATCGATGATGGGTTAAACAAGACGAACAAATAGATTACATAATATTCCACTTTAAATATCGATTAAGATCACAGTCAGTCAGGAGGCGAAGGCGCGCCTCCCAGCACCAGAGCTGGAAGTTGTCAGCGACCCACAGCTGATGGCATGCCAGGATCGGTGAACCAAAACCATCCAGACCCTGTTCCACCTCTCCGCGGTGCCTCCAGTAACAGACTAACCTGTCTAGTCTGGCCAAGCGAACAGGGATCGAAGAGGGAAGACAACCCGGTACTCAAAAATGTCATGCTGAAATCGGATGTGTTGGGCCGAAAGGCGCAAATATAACAGTTATACTGCAAACCACAACACAACGCAGACACGCCCACTTAACGTCCTTTTAAGGGCGGATGACGAAGAGGAATTCTACAGTCTACGAATACTCTAGAATACTTTAGTCATCGGACGAACGCAAGCAAGCATGCAGATCACAGTCAGAAGTAAATATAACTACAACGGGGATTAGCAGCACATTATTTCACAACTATAGGTCGTTTCAAAATATTTTGAAGGTGTTTAAAATTCCATATCTCTGCAACCAATTGATTGATAATGCTGAAATTTTGCATATGGTCTTGTGATTTTTTGGTCCCAAGAAGTACATTCATTTCCTCACCAACAAACGTATAGTTTTAAATATTCTTTATTTGAAGTATACAAATTTAAGGCATTTTGGTCAAACCATATATTTGGAGGAATTACCGCTTCATATGAGTGAGCACCCACGGACTTGTCATCTTGAACGTAATGCGCGCCAATTTCCCTGTTTTAAGCACTAAAAAACACATAAAACGCGTCATAGTTATAATTTTATATCCGGTGCATCCCATTTCCTGTCGTTTTGTTGTGATTTATGTGCAACGGCGTATCCTAATTATTGGGTAATTTCGTTAAATGTGTGATCTGTTAGTCAATGGGTATAAAAGTAAAGTTCCTTACATTGCAATCAGTGGCAATAAAGGTGTATAAATATGTTTGCATAGAAGCTAAGCGTGGAAAACTGTATCGAAGCATCTCAAAGCCAGAAAAGAGAACTATTCACGCATTGGGTATAAGCAAACGCTTTTTCAAACAAGTGCTTAAAGCTAACGAGTGTCCAGTTCAATCAAGACTAGGACGCTAGAAAGAAAGAAAGTAGTAGATAGTTTTGACAAGGAAGTGATTAGAAGAGCAATTTGTAAAATGTTCGATTCCAAAGAAACTGTGACTTTAAGAAAACTGAAAATTCGACTGAGAGCAGAAAATGACATTGTTGTGTCGAAAACAACATTATGGAGAACTGTTAGAAGCATCGGTTTTACGTTTAGAAAGTACGATAGTGGTAGAAATGTCATCTGCGAGAAGCCGCACTTAGTTTCTATGAGGAGTAAATATTTACGTGAAGTACGGGAAATGCGTAACCAAGGTTATGATATTGTATTTCTAGATGAATCTTGGATAAATTCTCACCACACAAGTGCAAAGGAATGGCAGTTATCAGATGGAAGTATTAAAAGATGTGTACCCACTGGAAAAGGACAGCGTATTATAATGGCACATGCAGGCAGCCGAAAAGAAGGGTTGGTGAAAAATGCAGAACTTATATTCACCTCTAATTATACTGACAACAGGGACTATCACACCGAGATGAATGGCCATATATTTAGAGAGTGGATTGAAAATACTCTTCTTCCAATTCTAGACAGACCATCCTGTCTGGTAATGGACAACGCGTCGTACCACAACGCTGTGGCAGAAGAAGACAAAATTCCTACATCTACCAGTACAAAAGATGTTATAAAGATTTGGCTAAGAAAGGAAGGAATTCCATTTAACGAGGGATTTTTGAAACCTGAATTACTGTCACTTGTTAAGAAATCGCAAAAGACCAAAGTATTCCAAATAGACAAAATCATTCAACAGCATGGTCATACGTGCTTGAGACTGCCCCCTTATCATCCACAATTAAACCCCATTGAACTCGTTTGGGCAAAAATTAAAGGGCAGGTGGCAGCTGAGAATACAAGTTTTAAACTATGCGATATAAAAGGACTGACATATGCTGCTCTATCACAGATTGACAAAGATTTTTGGTGCAAATGTGAAGATCATGTCTTAAAAGAAGAAAATGACTATTGGAAAAAAGATGGACTATCGTTCGTTCAGCCCAGATTAGTAATCAATATGTTAGACTCCTCTGATTCAGAATAAATGAAATAATAATGGACGTTTTTATATGTCCGCATGATCAATCTTTAGCTAAAGTTGATAACGTTTTGAAAATGTAAAGATTCTTGATATGTGTACTGCAGGCATGCAAAGAAACTAAATCACTTTCATATGTCTTGTTTACGTAAAATAATGAAAGTCACATGGAAAGACATAAAACGAACAATGTAGCTCTTTACAGTGAAGAGGATCCCGTGCTTACATCGGACTCTTTAGTCACATGCGTACCCATAAACAATAACTTTGCTTGATATGTCATGCTCGTTATCGCTCGCAACGGATAATTAATTTTTTTAAATGTATTCTTTGTTGTATATTGTTTAAATAGTTTTCATTAATGGAACTGTTTATACGCTGATTTGTTTTAGACCGTCTGTAAAGGCTATAACATTGACATTCTCATAGTATTTTAAAGAAAGTAAACAATAGAAAGTAAACAGTTGATAAACGCCTCCACTTTCAAGTTGTGTAGAGACGCCTATGTCGAGAAGCTGATTTCCATTAATGTACGGTAAATTATTTTCTCCAGGAGCAAAAAGATCCGTAAATTCACTGAGATCAAAGGAAAGTGCTGCTTCATGATGAAGCATACTTCCTACATCATTAAATTTTGTGAAATCGGTGGGACCTTGGAAAAACAAGGCCAGATGCAAAAAATCAAGTTTGTAAGTGCAGGGAAAGAGGAGATATTTCATGTTAATCGTGAACATTTAGATTTGAAACGACCAATAGACTGTCGCGCAAATCTTTTAAACACGTCAGCAATAGCCGAATCAGAAAAAAAAAAAAATATTTACATGCAGCCGTCATGACACCTCGTAAAATGCAAAACTAAAACAAACAAAAGAATAGGAATGACACAAAGTAATTTTAATGCCATTAACAATATAATATTTTTGGAATAACCCTCGCCATAGAATATATAAAGAAACAACAGATAAAGTGGTTTGGCCACGTGACAAGGCAGAAAGATCAAAACACAACGAGCCTTCACTAAGCGTTGCGAGAACACCGGACCCCAGGGCCGACCACGAAAAAGATGGATTGACGAAATATTAGAAACACTAGCAAAACATAACAGCAGCAGAGGCGAACAGAAGAGCAAAAGACCACAAATTATATCTCCCCTCAGCGCTGAAAGGCAAATGAGGAAGGAAAGAAGGAGAAGAACTAAGAATTGGATTGAAAGATAATAAAACGAAGTCTTAAAACAATTAAAAATGAAAAGCGAAATATTAAACACAATTCAAACAAGACAAATGAGATTTCTAGGGCATGTTAAAAGACAAAGCAGTAATATTGGAAGGAAAATACAAGGTAAAAGAGGCAGACCAAGACTAACATGGACAAGTCAGCCTTTGACAGTCGGCAAGCTCAATGCAAGAGACAGAGCGGAATGGCGCACCACTGTAGCCAACCTTCGATGCGGAGACGGCAACCAATGAATGAATGAATGATGTGGTTCTGGCCTCCGGACCCCAGGATAGCTTCCCTCTTCGAATGTTAACTTGCTCGACCATAATCTGTTTGTGTTACTATCATGAGCGGAAGAGCGGTGGGTATCCGGGGCATTATGGAACATATAGGGCCCTAACACAATGTATGACGTTTGGAGGCCTCGGCAGCTTAGTTGGGAAAACCACCCGATTGAGCTACCGACGTGCGGACTACCCGTGTTCGATTCCCACTGGAAGCAGTTTGTGAATTGTACTCGTGTTGGAAAAAAAAAATACTCCCGCGGTCAACCCAGCCGCGGGCAGAAATGGGTACCAGGGTAGTGCTCTGGGAAGGTGAGGAATGCCGCCTCGCATCGTGAGTTTCGATGTTTGTAGCGACACTATCCAGAAGTGTCGGACACTTCTGGATAAGCGGCCGAGCACATATTGGTGGAAACTCGGGTGCTAAGACGCCTGTTCAAGTCTCGTAGTTTACCTTTACCTTGTATGGAACTAAGACATAATCAATATCAATTTGTAAACCGACTATCTGTTGGAGCAACTGTAAATAAACCCCTTCCAAGTAATCCGAAACAATGGACATTAGTGTTTTTGCTTCAATATCTAGTTATGTCTCGAGTACAAATGGTTCATTCTTCTTTTCTCTTTCCACTGATACCAAAAAGGTGTCGTGGTTTATATCATTTGTCGTTCTTGAGCTGATCGAACTGTCTGAATTAGTGATTTTCCTTTGTTGTTACATGTCTCTGTCACTGTATCTGTCCATCTTCTTCTTTTCTCTTTCCACTGATACCAAAAAGGTGTCGTGGTTTATATCATTTGTCGTTCTTGAGCTGCTCGAACTGTCTGAATTAGTGATTTTCCTTTGTTGTTACATGCCTCTGTCACTGCATCTATCCATCTTCTTCTGGGTCTTCCTCTTGGTCTTTTTCCATGCATTCTCGAGAAGAACGCCTTGATGGTGATTGGTGAGGATTCATTCTGACCTGGTGGCACAACCATTTAAGTTGTTGTTCTATATATTCTGGCAGGGTTTTGTTCCTACTATTATTCTTATGGTTTCATTTGGTATTCTATCTCTTCTTGTGTTGTTTGTTACTTTTCTCAAAAATGTATGGTCACTAACACAATATTCCCTATACGCCACTTGGCGTGAAGGGGCTCTAATCTAATCTAATTCAGGAAAAGAAAAGAGCGGACAAGGAGGTATAGGGTTCATCTTGAAAAAGAAAATATATGTAACTCTATTTGGTTACAATCCAGTCAGCGACAGATTATTAATGATTAAGAAGAAAAAAGCGAAACATTGCAGTCTTACAAGTATATGTACCCACAACAGCAGCAAGTGATGAACAAATTGAAAAATGTTACAACTCAATGTAGGATACCATAGAAAGAGTAGATAAAAGAGATATTTTAATCATGGGAGACTTTAACGCAAAACTTGGCATTGAAAGAACAGAAGAAGACAAAAAAGTTCGGGGACCATTTAGCATAGAACATCAAACCGACAGGCGAGAAAAAAATTATAGAATTTTGTAATGAGAATAACATTGCTATTGCCAACACTTTCTTTAAACAATACATAAATAGATTATACGCTTGGACCTCACCAGATGGCAACACATAGACTTGGACCTCGCCAGATGGCAACACAAGAAATCAAATAGACTTGGACCTCTCCAGAAGGCAACACAAGAAATCAAATAGGCTTGGACCTCTCCACATGGCAACACAAGAAATAAAATAGACTTGGACCTCGCCAGATGGGCAACACAAGAAATCAAATAGACTTGGACCATGCCAGATGGCAACACAAGAAATCAAATAGACTTGGACCTCGCCAGATGGGCAACACAAGAAATCTAATAGACCTGGACCTCGCCAGATGTCAACACAAGAAATTAAATAGACTTCGTCCTGGTCCAGCAAAGACAGAGATCTAGAGTGACATCATCCAATACATTACCGGGCGCAGACTGCGCCCCAGATCAAGAACTACTAATAGCAGAGTTAAAAATAAAGCTTAAAAAAGTGGTGAGGGAACAAGACCAATACGCTTTAATACAGATGCTATACAATCATAAAATAGCATAGAAGTTATAAACAAGTTTGATTTGTTGATGACAGTACAAGAAGACATGTCACCAGAAACAAGCAAGAGATATTCTCATCTCGTCAGCGCAAAACATCATCCCCAGAAAAGTGAACAAGAAACAAAACTACATCTTAGACAAAACATGAACTCTCATAAAAGGAAAAAAAAAAAACTGAAGCAGAAGGAGAAAAGCTAAACAATGACGAATACAGAAATAACACAAAAGCAGTTGGAACAGAGATGAGAAGAGAACAGGAATCATATTATGAACGCCTGTGGCAGAGTTGAAGAGCTCTATCAGCAAGGGAGAGATGGAGAAATATTCAAAGAAATTAAAACGATATCAGGCAATTTTAGACCATCAGTCCAAGTAATTATGGGCAAGAGTGGCTACACGCTAACTGGACAAAAGGATATGTTGCAAAGATGGAGTGAGTACTGCACAGCAACGTATGAAGATACTTCAAAACACTTAAATATATTAGTATTATTATATATCATTGCTATATGAAGTTTGTTCAGCAATAACAAATCAGAAGAGAGGGAAGTCACCAGGAAGTGATGATATGCCAGGTGAATTCATCCAAGCTGGAGGGGAGGCCAACATTCGTATTTACTACGCACTGTGTGTGAAGATCTGGAAAAATGTAGACTGGCCAAAAAAGTAAAGTACCCCCGTCACGCCAAGTGACGTATAGGGAATATGGTGTTAGTGACCATAAATTTTACAGACCTTCGGCACATGATTTTTGGGGTAATGTGGTCGGTATTACGCCCGTGCCGCTTCACTTTCCCAGAAAAAAATCCGGTACCCATGAAAGGCTAGACTGGCCAAAAAGTGATTGGAAAAGATCAGTTGTACATCCCCATTCCAAAGACAGGAAATCTGAAGCTGTGTTTCAACTACAGACCTATTGTCTTCTAAGCCATGCCAGCAAAATACTCCTGCGGATCATCATGAATAGGATAGCAAGAAAGTAAGAACAAGAACTTCATATAGTTCAAGCAGGTTTCAGACATAGTAGAGGTACTTGGGACCACATCTTTAACATGAGAAATATCCTTGAACATAGTAGAGGTACTTGGGACCACATCTTTAACATGAGAAATATCCTTGAACAAAGTAGAGGTACTTGGGACCACATCTTTAACATGAGAAATATCCTTGAACATAGTAGGGGTACTTGGGACCACATCTTTAACATGAGAAATATCCTTGAACATAGTAGAGGTACTTGGGACCACATCTTTAACATGAGAAATATCCCTGAACATAGTAGGGGTACTTGGGACCACATCTTTAACATGAGAAATATCCTTGAACATAGTAGAGGTACTTGGGACCACATCTTTAACATGAGAAATATCCTTGAACATAGTAGGGGTACTTGGGACCACATCTTTAACATGAGAAATATCCTTGAACATAGTAGAGGTACTTGGGACCACATCTTTAACATGAGAAATATCCTTGAACATAGTAGAGGTACTTGGGACCACATCTTTAACATGAGAAATATCCTTGAACATAGTAGGGGTACTTGGGACCACATCTTTAACATGAGAAATATCCTTGAACATAGTAGAGGTACTTGGGACCACATCTTTAACATGAGAAATATCCTTGAACATAGTAGAGGTACTTGGGACCACATCTTTAACATGAGAAATATCCTTGAACATAGTAGAGGTACTTGGGACCACATCTTTAACATGAGAAATATCCTTGAACATAGTAGAGGTACTTGGGACCACATCTTTAACATGAGAAATATACTTGAACATAGTAGAGGTACTTGGGACCACATCTTTAACATGAGAAATATCCTTGAACATAGTAGAGATACTTGGGACCACATCTTTAACATGAGAAATATCCTTGAACATAGTAGGGAATACCACATATAACTGTATACATGCTTCATAGAAGGCCTTTGATTGCGTTCAACATCAGAAAATGTGGAACATCATGAAAGATCTTGGTTTAGCAACACACCTAATACAATTTATTGAATCACTATATCACGAATAGCAAGCAGTTATCAGAATAGCGGGTGAAACATCAGAATGGTTTGAAGTATAACAAGAGTTGAGGCAAGGATGCATCCTCTCTCCATTCCTGTTCAACATATGCGTTCAGAACATCATCAGAAATGTAAGAAACGATGACAGATTTGTGAAGTTCAACCCTTTCACAATAAATTGCAACATAATTCCAAAATTCAGATACGCTGATGACACAGTCCTCCTCTCAAACAGTGCAGAAGGATTAAAAGATACAGCTAAGTGTGTTAAAAAGGAGTGAAGAGCAAAATCTCAATCTAGATATACAGAAAACTAAAATAATGCCCATTGAGAAAACAAAAATCCAACCCAAAAACATCAACAGTGAAGAACTTGGAACTGTAACAAGCTATGAATTTTGGGATCTGTAGTAACCAACAATGGAGACTGCCAGAAAGAGATCAAAAGAAGATTAGCAATAGCAACACAAAAATTAAATGCCATGAAGAACATGTGGCATACAACAGGCAGTACAATTAAATTACTGAGGGCATGTATCTTCCAGATAGCAACATATGGTTGTGAATCTTGGACAATCTCACAAACAGCAAGGAAGAAAATTGATTCACTCGAAACAAAATGCTACAGAAAAATTCTTAAGATACCTTGGGTAATGAAAAAGGGCAATGAAGACACTAAAAGATTTCAACATTAAAAAAAACTGGCTTATAAACATTATTCTGCAGAAGAAATTAAAATATGGCCATGTCAAAAGACAGCAGGCTGGAAAGAACAATAATGAAAGGCATGGTTCCTTGGCGACGCATCAGGGGAAGACCAAGAAGAAGGTGGTTTCAAGACATCAAGGGAACTTTGAACATGGTAACAGAAGAAGTGGGATTCTTTCAGATGCGCTATGGTGAGTGCAACGTTCTACAAAGGACATGCGACCTGATGATGATGTACCAGCTTTCCCCACTGTCCGATTTCTAATTCAAACCAATTTTTGTTAAGTTTACCCATGAACTCTTGATGTCATCAATTCATCCTTACATTTTCATCTTGTTTAGGACACCAATTTTTGTTAAGTTTACGCATGAACTCTGATGTCATCAATTCATCTTTACATTTTCATTTTGTTTAGGAGACCAATTGTTGTTAAGTTTATCCATAAACTCTGATGTCATCAATTCAACTTTACATTTTCATTATTTTTAGGAGAAAGCCAAAATTACTCCAGCATTAACTCTCATGTGATCAATTCCTTGTTGACGACTGGAGACATCATGCTGAGCCGTGCACCAATCAAAATTGAGCATTTTCATATGCCTTTAACATACCTGGCCATCTACATTTGTTTCACCCTAACCTACTGGGCAGGGGGTGGCACCAATCACGCGGAGCAGAGTTTTATCTACAACATTTTAGACTACTCTACTCGTCCTGGAAGCGCAGCATTAGCTATCACTCTGACAGCGCTGTTTGGTGTATTTTTATCACAGGTGTATTTTTATTTTCTTTTCCGCTTGAGAAATTTTGTGTATACATGGAAGAGAGAGGGTGTACTTTTTTATGCATGAATTATGACAATATAGGGAATGACACTTCACCTCGACTGCACTGGGCATGTGATCTTTATTGCTATATGTCATCCTATAAGACTCAAGAAATTGGATAATGCTGTAAAGATAGTTTCTTTTTTTTTTTAATGGAGTCATCATTATCATCATCAGGTGACATGCTGGTTAGCATGGGCGATCATTTCTCTCCACATCACTCGGTCTTTCATACATGTCATAATTTCAGTCGGTGATCTTTTGTTATGACATTTGATAAGCTGTTCAATATTTTTTCTTTTGGTTTTCCTCTGCTCTTTTTTCTATTCATTCTGCCTGTATTATAGTATTCTCTCAATGCCTTCTTTTCGCATGACATGTCCAATAAATGTAGATTGTCTCTTCCTTATGATTTTCATGATATTTCTGGTTTCTCCAGTTCATTTTAAACATTCTTCATTTGTAATTTTTGCTATCCACAGAATTCGTAGCATTCTTCTGTTAAACAACATCTGCCTCTAATGTTTTTTTGTATTGCCTTACTTATTGTCCATGACTTGCTTTCATATAGTAGAACAGGTTCGATGTAGTACTTTAGAATATGCTGACATTAATTGACAATGATTTGTTACATAGGATGTTTTTCACATTCAATGGAATTCTGTCTTTGATTGTCCTATTCTGCTTCAAATTTCTGCAGTGCATCTGATGTTACTTGCTATTAATTCCAGGTGTTTGAATTTATGCACTTGTTTCAGGTTTTTTCCACCTAGTTTTACTCTACATTCTAGTGTTTGTTTACTTTGATATTATCATAATTTCTGTCTTTTTGATGTTGAAGGTTAGCCCTTTTTCATCACTGTCTGTCACAATTTCATCTAATAGATTTTGTAGATCTTGTTGGTTTTCAGCTATCAATACTGTCATCAAGGTTAGCCCTTTTTCTTCACTGTCTGTCACAATTTCATCTAATAGATTTAGTAGATATTGTTGGTTTTCAGCTATCAATACTGTCATCTGCAAAGTGGAGGTTGTTTATATTGCTTCCTCCCACTTTAATGCCAGGCTTGTTCGCAATTGTTCTTAAAATATTTCCACTGTACAAAGAAAATATATCTGGTGATAATACACATCCCTGTTGCACTCCTTGTCTTTTGTTGATATTCTCCATGTTTGTTTTCAATTCTAATGGCTGCTTCTTGTTTCCAGTATATATGTTTAATAATCCTCAGATATTTACTATCTATATTTATATTTTGTAGCATCTTGATCATCTGTTCATGAATGACTTAATCAAAAGCTTTGGTGTAGTCAATAAAGCATAGGTATTGATCTTTCTATATCTCCAATGCTCTCTCTGCCACCATAGAGATTTAGCAAGGCAAACAATTAATAACCGCAGTAATTAACAGATTTACATTACAGTCCTGTTCATCCTGGCTGTAGACATGTTTCTGTGTCATTAGATTAAACAAGCTGTTCAATATTTCTTACTATGATATTCTGCTAGATTGTTCAATATAAAAGGCAAAACATCTCTGCTATTTATACCTAGATAATACAATTAATATTTGGACTTTTTTTGTCTTTACAAATAGTTGGAAAGAGGCTGATGTTGATCTTCTATAGCAGCTGCTGATGCTGTTTTGCCAAGCAGCTTCTCTCATAATTGATTCTGTCAATATTTTACAATCAGATTCAACAGCATAATGATTAAGGTGATTTTATGTCATATCTCACCTCTTTTCTCATTCTTTTTTCCCCCATGATCTAACTTTGCCTGCACTTCATATTCAAGTATTCTTGTGCTGCTTATTATATTTCTTCTACACATGCTATGATTTGCTGCTAGATTTTCAAATTTTTCTCATAAATAGTGAAGGTTCTCTGGGATACCTGCCCTATAGACATAAAGCTATATCTGGCTTGGTCTATTCACTGATTTCGTCCCTCTTGTAAGTTCTCCATATACTATTTGCTGGCGGATGTGGTCGTTGCCTATGCCACTTTGTCTTCAGTTCATGAGCATTGACTTAATGGATACAGGTCTAGAATACTACAGGAAGTCTTACTTGGTGATGACTGTCCTGCCATTTAAATTCAATTTTTGTTTTCCAAACTAACACATATAGAAAATGCTTAGCCTAGTCTCATGTCTTGAATAGGTTGTCCTCCGTGTTTCAGATCCATATATCATTGTGCTAAGCACACTAGTTTGACATATTTATCAATATTTTATACATTTGAAATTAGAATACATTTTGTGCTATACAGTGCCCTTTATGTTAATTTGCCAAATGTCAATGCCATATTTCTTCTTCATTTTCATTTATTTCTTCTTCAAAGAGCGAACAGCCATGACTATAGATCCAAGATCACTGAACCATTGCAATGACTTAATAAGGTGTTTCATTCAATGTTATGGTAGCAGGTTTGCTTTCTCCTTATGCTAGAAAACAAATAAACACATAATTTTTAAAATATACATTATTAATGTTTCTAATGCTAAGACATCCAAACATTTCTATGCCAGCTAAACAACAAATGATAAATAGCATCTTCATACCAACTTTGTGCTATGAAAGTCAAACATGGACCCTTTCTAAATCACATTTAAGAAAGATCAATACATGTGAGATGCGATGCTTGAGAAAAGTAACAAACAACACAAGAAGAGATAGAATACCAAATGAAACCATAAGAAAAATGGTAGGAACAAAACCCTGCCAAGAATATATAGAACAACAACAACTTAAATGGTTTGGCCACCTGGTCAGAATGAATCCTCACCAATCACCATCCAGGGCGTTCTTCTCGAGAATGCATGGAAAAAGACCAAGAGGAAGACCCAGAAGAAGATGGATAGATGCAGTGACAGAGGCATGTAACAACAAAGGAAAATCACTAATTCAGACAATTCGAGCAGCACAAGAATGACAAATGATATAAACCACGACACCTTTTAGGTATCAGTGAAAAGAGAAAAGAAGAAGAATGTTTCTAAAAACACTTATCGCTTGTTTTCCCATAATTTTGTTTGCTATCAGTGTCCTAATTCTACTTTTCCCCCCAACATTTTTCAATAAATTTTGCTTGATGTCACAGTGCACTCTAATTCCACTTTTCTCTTAAAGTTTTCTCATCAATTTCGCCAGCCACAGCAAACTATAATCTTACCTTTCTCCTTGCATGATTTAAACTTCAAATACCTGCATCCAAATAACAATTTTAAAGTCCGGCCCTTCAGATCTTCTACAATTTCATTCATGTATTTATTTATTTTGGAGCCTCTGTGGCTGAGTGGTTAGAGTGCTCGCATCCTGACCAGAAGGGTCTGGGTTCAATCCGCTACAGGGATAGATTTGTTTTCAAACTGACAAGGCCCCAGGGTTCACCATACTTCTAAAAATAGGTACCAGAAATTTTTCTAGGAAGTAAAGGTGACCTGGCGTGATACTGACCACATCACCCAAAAATGTGCCGTGGTCATAGAAAAATATGGTCACTAACACCATATTCCCCATACGCCTAGCAAAGCATGGAGGGAACCTTTAATTTTATTTTTTAACTATTTAGTTACTTTGTGTAGAGAAGCCACGATAGCTCAGTGGTTAGTGAACTGGACTACAAAGGACAAGAGGTAGGGTTCGATCCCAACTGACGGCTTCCGGGTTCACCCAGCCTTAAATGGGTACCGGATTTTTTCTGGGAAAGTTAAAGTTTTTTCTGGCATGGACGTAATAATGACCACATTACCCCAAAAATCATGTGCTGAAGGTCTGTACAATTTATGGTCACTAACACCATAATCCCTATACGTCACTTGGCGTGACGGGGGCTCTTTACTTTGTGTATGCTTTTTATTCTTCAAATCCACACAGCAGGATTCAATAAGATGACTGCAACCAATATATTTTAGTGCAGGAAATTTTTGACTAAATTCCTAAATTAAAAAAATATATGGTTGCTAAACTTTCTTCTTCTTCTTCTTCGGCCTGATGACTACATCTCTTCATTGTCTGTCCTTCTACTTCTTCTGCCTGTGAATGAGATCTCTTCATTGTCTGTCCTTCTACTTCTTCTGCCTGTGAATGAGATCTCTTCATTGTCTGTCCTTCTACATCTTCTGCCTGTGAATGAGATCTCTTCATTGTCTACCCTTCTACATCTTCTGCCTGTGAATGAGATCTCTTCATTGTCTGTCCTTCTACATCTTCTGCTTGATGATTACATCTCCTCATTATCTGACTTCAAAAGGGCATCTATTGAACATGTTATTGTTTACATTAAAAAATCCCACTTCTGTGAACTATTTAAAAAAAAAAGTTTCTGCATAATTTTCTTTCCACCTCCATTCACAATTTTTCACTTTTAAAGTCTTATTGATGACGCTGTTTCTTTTAGAAATGTAAAAATCCCTCCCATGTAAACAACAGCAATAAGTGAAAAAGATCACACTTCCATTCTTCTGAGTTAAATGATTAATTTGTTACAAAAGCATTGATTATCGATCATTATGTTTGTTTTAATTCCTCATTAATTATTTACTTTAACTTTATTTTATCATTAAATTATTACTCCATGTCATCAATGTGGTATTACAGTCTATTAACTTACCTATTAATTTATCCTGCTATTGTCAATTTGACTTTCAAAGAATAAAATTTATACAAAGCTGTTAGATTGTCCTTGTTTTTTTTTAAATTAATGAATGGCTGCTCTTCTTAACAATTTGATAAAACCAAGTTAAATTTAAGAAAAATGTTGCCCCATCATCATCATTCTGTCACATGTCCTTTCAGAACATTGCATTCACTAGTGTCCATCTGAAAAAATCACATGATTCTTGAAGCAGCCAAAAACATGTTCCATTTTTCTCATGAGGAGACGTTGAGCTCTTTTGTAACTATTTCAACGTTGATGTATAGGACAGCAACCACTGATGCATCTTCCAGGCACCATACCTCAAATTATTGTTCTTTACTGTGCGCTGTGCTCTTTGACATGGCCATAGTATTTTAATTTCATCTGTAGAATGGTATTTATATGCCAGTTCTTATTAATAAATATAAATAATATAATAACATATTTTTAAGACTTTTAATATTTCTTCATGACTCTTTTTCATTATTCAAGACATCTTAATTACTATTCTGTAGCATTTGCCCAGTATTTTCATAAATAATATCCATTACAGAATAATCCATTAGCCACAATGTTAGACAAAAGTGGAGGGTGATCTATTCTAAATCAGATAAATAAGTCTCAAATTCTGGAATACACTTCATTTTTTTCCTGTACATCCCTTGTATATGGCAACATTTCTACTAACCGTCACCAGGTTTTTTCTCTTCTCTATCCCCTGTTTCAATCCCCCAACAAAAACACAGTCCATGCATTAGAAAAACATTATCATTAAAGGAACATAACTATAATTAATCCTTTCTTCATTTAAAACTTTGTTTTGTTTTAAAGCTTAAACTCAAAATGTTTTTATTTCATGTATTGTATGTTTCAATGTGTGCTATGTGAAAGAATGAAGGCTTGACATATATAATCAAAACATAAACAAACTTCCCATTAACCTATAGATTTGTAACATTACAAGCAACAAATAAGGCATGAAAATAATGAATTATGTAATTTAAAACAAAAAAATTGTCACGTCTCTTTGCCGCATATCTCTAATTTGTAGATTGTTATTCGTCCAAAGAAATCGGTACTATTGTCAAAAACAAGCTTTAATGTAGACAGCAGCATCATCTCAGGAAGTTTAAATATCTGAAAATGGAAAAGAAAAAGAAACAGAATTATTTTTGTGCATTTGATCCTTTATTTGCTAACTGTGTATTTCACTTCTTTGATAAATGTCTAAAATCATGTAAATACACACCAGTAACAAACATGTTATATACAATTATTACTTTCTGCCTAATTTTCTAATTGGCTTCACATCATATATCTACGACTTTAAAATCTCTCTCTCTCTCTCTGCGATCAGGACCCAATCAGAGTAGGATTCCAGCTCCTCACATGAACCCAGCTGTCAGGTTAGGTGTGTTACAAACAGAACATCACAATTAGAGTCTGCCAGATCCACTCTGATTGAACACCCGTTAAAAACGTTGCACTGTGTTCTGCGCCAGTGGCCCAGTGCATCCGATTTCAGCCAGCATTTTATTCAGGTTTGCTTTCCCTAGCCTTTGATTGTCCCCAATCTTCCTGCAAGGCAGCAGGTGATCTTTTCTGTAGGGGGATTCTGCCCTTAGATGGTCGGCCCTCCCAGGTTTACGAGCACCATCTGCCCGAGTCACTAGAGGTGACTAACACAGACATGCACACACAAAGATATGAGATGTGACAAACACAGACATGCACATAACGATACGAGGCATGACTAACACTGTCATACATCAAGATATATGACACATGACTAACATAAACATGCACATAAAGATATGAGATATGACTGACATAGACATGCACCCACACAGAAATTACACATGTCTAACATGGATATGCACACAAAGATATGAGATATTACCAACATAGATAGGCACACACAATGATATGAGATGTGACTAGCATAGCCATGCAAACACAAGGATATGAGATGTGACATACACAGACATGCACACACAAAGATATGAGATATGACTAACATAAACATGCACACAGAGATATAAGATATCACTAGCCCAAACACAAAGATATGACACATGACTAACACAGATACACACTAAGATATGAGATATGACTAAACACATACACACTTAAAGATATGAGACATGATTAACACGGACACTCCAAGATATGAGATATGACTAAACACATACACACTTAAAGATATGACACTTGACTAACACAGATTCACACTAAGATATGAGATATGACTAAACACATACACACTTAAAGATATGAGACATGATTAACACGGACACTCCAAGATATGAGATATGACTAACATGACACAAAACAAGATATGAGCCATGGCCAGCACACACACACACGCCAAGATATGAGCCTTGGCTAGCAATGAAACACACCAAGTAATGAACGACTTTAAAATAATGTCAGTCATCTTTGCTTTCTTCTTTCTTTCCTCATTTACAATTCACTATTGATCACATTCAACATATTTTTTAAGAGATCAGATATACTGACTTTTCAGCTTAGTTCTACCATAATCTTTGTATGAACCTCATCATTTTCAGGTAATGTACAAATAATATTAAAGTATCCACAGTACCGTGACAGATGCCTTGAGTAGATCAAATGTTATATTTTGTAACAATGACTTCTTAACACACTGATACATACCAAAAAGAAAAGAAAGAAGTTTTTTTTTCTTCAATTTCTTGAAATGATACCCTCCCCACTCCAAACTAATTGTCCCTAATTGTAAAGAGTTTATAAGTGAAAAATGGCTAGCAGCATTCAAAGTCCACATTTGATTCAGACTTGTAAATAAATTAATTAAAATGCTGTGGCTTTGTAAATCCTAATTTATTCACAAGTGGATACATTCCACTCCAAACTAATTGTCCCTCATGTGTACTCTAAATATGAGTTGACCATCAATATTCCACAGCAAGAAGTAAACCTTCTAATTGTAATCAATACTCTACTGCAAGAAGTAAACATTTAAAAAGTAATCAATATTCCATAGCATCGCTGTCATTAGGGAGTGGAGTATAAGGCTCTTTTAAAGGATACAATTTTGCTAAAGCACACTGCCTTAAAGGAAAACAACTGGAAAAAGGAAGAGAGGCTGACCTTGAGAAACACTAAGAATATCAAAAAGACAGACAATGGCAATGATTGAGAAGCTCACCTAGAATAGGGACATGAAGCGAGACACACAATGGGTCTTGTTCAAAGTCAGATAGCATTGAAAGTATAAGAGAATCAAATCATCAGAAATGAAGAGTTTTTAACTTCTTTCCTATGTGCTGGCTTTGGCTCAAGAGGAACTAAGTAGCTCACTCAAAGTTTTTTTTTGTTTCATTTTTTTTTTCTCCAGCAGTAGCAGATTTTTTTTCAGAATGACAAGGTTCCGGGGTTCACCCAGCCTCTAAAAATGGGTACCAGAGATTTTTCTGGGAAGTAAAGGCAACCTGGCGTGATACCGACCACATAACTAAAAAATGTGCCATGTTTATAGAAAAAAATGTGGTCACTAACATCATATTCCCCATACGCCTAGCAAGGCGTGAAGGGAACATTTACATATTTACTTCATTTTGTACTTGACCAAGGTCCACTAAAAAATATAGAAGGCATTCTTCTTACTAGAATGAATAGAATGTGTGTAGCTTAATTGAAGATGGGTTTCTTATCCTAAACAAAAAGTTGACAAGTTCATACTTGTAGTGGACTGGGGGAGATAATGAAGGCACTGTCTTAATGCCTGCTGAAAGATGGAAATGTAACTGATGAGTCCATCATCCTCAAACTGTGGCAATTACAAATTTAAAGCAGAATGAGAGAAAAACAAATGCAGAAAAAGATTGAGGTGTACATAAAATCAGTGTACCATCATCATCATCGAGTGCCATCTCCGCAATGAATGTTGGCTAACATGGAGCGCCATTCTGCTCTGTCTCTTGCTTTGATGGTGCAGATTGTCATAGGCTGGTTTGTCTATCTTTTGATGTTACTCGTCCATGTTAGTCTTGGTCTGCCTCTTTTACCTTGTATTTTCCCTCCAGGATTACTTTTGGTAGGCTTTTGTGTCTTTTAACATGGCCCAAAAATTGCACGTCTTGTTTGAATTGTGCTTAGTAGTTCTTTTTTCATTTTTAGTTGTTTTAAGACTTCATCGTTTGTTTTCTTTTCCTTCCATCCAATTCCTTCTATTCTTCTATATAGTGTACCATATACAAAGAATATCAAGGAATCAATATCAAGCATTGCTATGACAAAATACTTGAATAATATAACCCATTGGTAAGACAAGATACTTGGATACTATAACCCATTGGTAAGACAAAATACTTGGATACTATAAGCCATTGGTAAGACAAAAAACTTAGAAAGACAGTGGGAGAAGTATGTCTTTTATAGCAGGAAAAACATTAATCTTCGAACTATTGTTTGCAGAACAACAATTCCTCTTCATCTGTTTACCTTTAAATGTGTTGTGGTTTATAGCAAGTTGTGATATCTGCATCATTCAGTTTAACACATCTGACTACAGCACATTTCTGGGTACCAGTCAGCCTTTTCTCTTTGATCACTACTTACATGTCCAGAATAGATGGTCTGAGACCTGTCCACACTGGGGAGATGGAGTATGATTTTGATCAGTTTTGGTTTACTGATCGCTCACAACCATGGAGCTGTTGGGCCTAACTAATAAATAACGAAATAAATGAAATTTTCAAACTCACTTGCACCTGGTTGGTGTCCTGAGGATAAAATGAGTAAAACTTGGTTAAATCTGATCTTTCTGAACTACAGGACTCTAACCAGCAGCTTTCCCAACAAAGCCCCCTTGGAACTGAATATGAATCTCTGTTACATTGACTTCATGACTAAACTCCAGTAAGATCCACTGCGGACTGCCCTGAAATATAAAGCAGAACAAGAGTTAACACTATCAATTTAGCCTAAACAGCAAATGATTGGAATTATAGGTACTCTTCAATAATGGCTAGAAAAACATAAAACTTAAAAACTGGCAAGAAGCAAAGGAGAAATACTTAATATTTGCTTTATGCAGCCATATTATCAATACAATATGTATAAAGCAGGCTAGTAATGAGATCAGCCTTACAAATAAAAATGAAATGAAAGAATCCCATCACTCATGTGATATATATATAGGGAATATGGGAGTTGTAACAATATTTTTGTGACCATTGGTTCATATTTTGGTAATGTGATTAGCATTACAACAATGTTGCCTTTCTTTCCCAGAAAAAAAAATCTCATATTGTTGTCTCTCATAATTCAACTGTTTTGTGTGTCACAAAATGTAATGTAATAATTAGAAGTAGTTTCCATCAAGCATAGTTGACTATGGATTTTGCAGTGCCTCTAGAAATGTTATTTTTTCTTTTCTTTCGCAGTATATTCTTTTATATTCTTTTATTCTATTTAGGATGATTTTACAGAATAACTTTGAGGCAACTGACAAAAGTGTCACGCCTCTCCAGTTGTTACAATCTCTAAGGGCAATCTTAGAGATTGTAACAACTGGAGAGGCGTGACACTTTTGTCAGTTGCCTCAAAGTTATTCTGTAAAATCATCCTAAATAGAATAAAGGATTCAATAGATACAGTAATGCGTGAAGAACAGGCTGGGTTTTAGAAAAGGGAGAAGCTGTCTTGACCACATTTTCACTCTACGACTTATATTGGAGGAACATATTGAAAAGCAAAAACCTTTTGTACTTAACTTCATCGACTTCAAAAAAGCATTTGATAGTATTCATAGAGATTCTTTGTGGAAAATTCTGAAGCAATATGGTTTACCATCAAAAATCATAAATATTATCAAAGACATGTATGATGGTTACACATGTGCAGTTCGAACAGAGGAGGGACTGAGCGAATGTTTCCCAATAGAAACTGGGGTTAAACAAGGATGTATTTTATCGCCCTTGTTATTTGGAATTGTTATGGACTTCATAATGAAGAAATGCTGCACTGGTAATAAAGGCATCGAATGGATACAAGGAGACCATTTGGAGGACCTCGACTTTGCTGATGACATAGTTCTCATCAGCAGTCAGATAAAAACGATGCAGGAAAACACAAATGAACTATCATCAATAGCCAGCAAAATTGGGCTTGAGGTCAATCATGAAAAGACTAAAGTCATGAAAAGTTTAATTCCAACAAGTGACAAATATACATGGAAAACAAACCAGTAGAAGAGATCGATCACTTTATCTATCTTGGAAGTCACATTGATCGAGAAGGGGATACGAGCAAAGAAATTAGAATCAGACTGGCTAAAGCAGCAATGTCTTTCAGAAGCCTTGAAAAGTTGTGGAAATCAAAACTCATTAGCACAAACACAAAACTTAGGCTATTCAAATCAAATGTACTATCAACCCTTACGTATGCGTGTGAAAGCTGGAAAACAACAAGAGATATAGAAACAAAGTTGAACGCATTCGAAAATAAATGTCTAAGGAAAATACTTGGTATAGAATGGAACGAATTCAAAACAAACGAGGAAATTAGAGAAATCGCCAATCAACCACTAATATCTTCAGTAATAAAGAAAAGACGATGGTCATACGTTGGACATGTGATGAGAAGAGATAATAATCGAATAGCAAAGCAAGCCCTCATATGGGAAACAACAGGTAAAAGAAAAAGAGGAAGACCCAGGGAGACACTGAGAAGAACATTGATGAGAGAGGCAAGAGCAGCAGGAATCGGCTCCCTCAATGAGATAGAACTGCTTGCACAGAACAGAGACAGATGGCGAGATTTAATAAAATATCTTTAAAAGAAAACTGCTAGAACAAAAATTCATATAGGAGAAGGTGTATCTTGGTCTACGCCCTATGGGCCGGTTACGGCTCGAAAGGTCAATAGATAGATAGATATTCTTTTTCCATGAATCTGTCTGCTTCTTGTTTGAGTTGGAGCTTTAGAATGTGTTTCCAAAGATTGCAGTCAACAGCTATTTCTTTCCAGGTTGCAGGGTTTAAGGTCAGAGTCTTCCTGTCACGTTTACACATGTAAAAAAAAATAGAAGTTTTGAGCACCACCTAGTTCTTTTTCTATTTACTAGTTGTCCATAGAGTAAACCTTTTGGTATTCTTCCATCTTTCATACGGTGTAAGCATTCAAGCTAGCGTAACCTATGTTGTTTGAGCAGCGTGTAGATGTTTGGGAGGCCTGTGTGAGTGTAATCATTAGAAACCATTTAACAATGTTTAAGTCTCTTTAGTCCCTGGTTACTTCAAAAGAAATAATCAGCAAAAATTGATTCAGAAATCTCATTAACATAAATACAACTAAAATTCAAAACATTTCAGAATAATACATTTTTATTTCAACTCATTCATAATCTCAGGGTGTTTACCAAGCCTCTAAAAATGGGTTCCAGAGATCTTCGTGGGAAGTGAAGGTGGCAGGTCGTGATACCAACCACATGATCCAAAAATATACCATTGTCATGGAAAAATATGGGCACTAACACCATATACCTTCTCATAGGCCTAGTAAGGCATGGAAGGAACCTTTGCTTTTTTACATCCACAAACCCCCCCCCCCCCCCCCCCACACACACACACACACAAAACCACTGGCTTGTGGTAAAACAGTCAATATCACACACAATCATATTGGTGCGACATTTGATTTTTTAAAATGGCATCTTTCATGTGTCCTGATAAGTTATTAAAAATAATAATAATTATAAAGCCTATTTAAATAACAACAATTCTTTATTAACAAACAGAAAAACACATTGTTCAAAGCTGACCTGATCTGAGTTCCAACAGGTCTCCTCATCACCATCAAAAAGATGATTTTTACCAAACTGTTTAGAGTCCTTGTTTAGCACTGAACTCACTCTGAATTAAATCAAATATAAATGTCTGACTCTTGTGTCTTTGTTGAACAATTAACCAGACTCACACAGAACATGTAAAACCTTATACATTTTATTTACTTATATAAATTACAATAGACTGACAGTGACTATAGTGTTTGAATATTTGTTTAAATCATCAGTTGAATCACTTAAATAGAATAATCTTGAGCTTCTAGCTAATTCATAATAACAGAACAAGTGAGTGTGGTTGACTAACAATGTTTTCTCACAATATTCAGGTTCAATGCTAGTTATGTCATCAAATTTTATGAAAAACAACTGATTATTTTGTTTCTTTCTGCACTTGCCAGAATACTGAACTCTTAGTTATAATTGTACACCATTAAAAGGATGCTAAATGGGAGTAGATATTTTTTTATCATGGTTTACAGTGAGCTGGGCACAGACATGAAACTTTTTTCAGATTGAAGTACGTTTTCAACACAAGCATTCAAACTACTAATGAATGTGACTGTGGCACAGGAAAAATGACTGCTGATCATCTGCTACAATCATTTCCAATATATTATGAACAGAGAAAGCTCTTGTGGTCATCACGGTACCATACTGGGACAACCTGTAAGATGTCACCAGCCTTATGTTGACGAAGGCTTTTCTTCGAACTTATTAATATTGACGTCTAGATGTACTCAGTAGAAGAAACTCTTTCAGTCCTACATATCCTGCTAACTTCAGAATTGCATTTTTATGTATTGGGTTACATTCCCTCTTCAATCTTTACTCACTTAATCAAATTAGTTTGTTTGCAGACCCATTGTGAGGGCAATGGTGAACGAAATTGATTAGTTTTGGTTCAGTACTTTTGAAGCAAGCAATCAAAGTTACCTTAAACTCAGGTGTTGTTGGTGTCTTGGATATAAAACCGCAAGCTATAATAGTCAATTGGTTTCTTACAAGCTGGAGTTAAAGGCTAAAACTCACAAGTTAATAATAATCAATATGAGTTTTCCTGCTTACAATGCAACAGGAGGATGACATCTGAAAGTCATTGGTCTTGCCTGGACTCACCTCCCTACAATTTATCAAGAATCTAAAGGGCCAAACTATTTGCTCAATGAAGTGACACTTCTGGAGCCCAGTATTATATTAAAATACCTATGAATTACAAAAGACAGTAAAATTTATACAGGAAATGACATTGCAGATATAGACAATACTTTGGGCAAACAGAAGATAGATAGATAGTTAGGTAGGTAGGGAGGTAGGTAGATAGATAGATCGATCGGATTATTGTTGGCAAAGTTTTCAACATTATGACAGTAAATTTAATAACATTACATTTTGGCAGAGAATCAAGAAGGAGTGTTGACTGAATTAGAAATGTAAAACTGAGGATGATGAGGGTGAATTCACTTTAAAGCAAAATTGAGCTTCTTCGTGTCACCTTAAAAGTGCTGCCATTATAAAAAAGGAAATCTGTTGGTTTACTACACATAAACAGGTCACAAGGTCAAACAACTAACACTGTGTAATATATGCTGTCCAACTAGGACATGAAACCATCAAAAGTTTACAAACATCTCAACTTCTGCTTGACTGTGAACTTTGCTATCACAATTTAAAGTTTTTGCCTTTTATGAGAATTAAGAGAAGAGATAAAATTATTTCTCATGGAGGAGCAACTTTATCTCTGTGATCATTTGAATAGACTTTTTCTGGTCTGTCAAATTAGCATATCTATCAGGTATCTTCAATTAATACTTGTGTATTCAAGGAGGAATAGTTAGTCTATCAAGTTACAGACAAGATCAAAGCCTTTTTTCCTGGAACAAAAACACCTGTCAGCAGGAGAACTGAAGATGACCAGCTTAGCTGACTGCTTGCGCCAGGATCAGTGGATCAAAACTATCCAGATCCAACTCCACTTCTTTATAGTGCTGCTAGAAACAGTCTAGTCAGTCTGACCAATGAGTAGAGATTTAAAATGAAGAGAGCCTAGAAATGTTATGCTGACGTGGAGTATGTTGGGTGAAAATGGGAAAATGTGGCACTTTTTGTAAAACCACAGAGAAGAAACACATCAATGGTTATAGTTAGTTGGAGACACCGGTATCACTGCAAAAAAATTAAAATCGATAATTGCTCAACCACCTGTGCCAGTGGAATCATCTGAATTAAAACTTATCTCATTGAAGGATACAAAAAAAGAAAGGCAGCTGCAGTCCCCATCATAGCAGCTAGAGCACACACCAAAAGACTTAAGGCCAAGCGGCATCGAAAGTGAATGCTACTGAACAATCCTTCGTCATATGATATCATTCATCATAAGCAATCAAAACATGATCCGGATGAAAAATACATCTCACGGTATGCACATAGCACCAAACTTAGTAGCTCTGGCGGCAAGCCACACTTGGAATATGAGGAAACTGCAACAAGGAACATTTTTTAGAGAGAGCCTCAATGGTTCCTGCCACCTATCCACCATAATGATCGGAAATCCGATCAAAGCAATCACTGCTTACTTCTAGGGAGATGAAAGTGGACAATGAAGAATTGTAATCATCAGATGAAGCGCAAGAGACATTTCTAAACCTTGCAAATTTTCCTTGTTTCATTGAAGAAAACACTTTTTTTATATTGAAAAATACAAGCAAAAACCAGATTAGAGGTCTATTTTCAGTAAGTGTGTATGAACTAGAGATGCTCACAGAGAAAGACAAGCTTATAGAAATATTTGCTGACTGTGCTCTGAAATTTTCCAGAACTATTAAATAGGGCTATCAGAGTATTGAAGAATAGCAACATACGAAGTGCTACCAGGAAGTTTATAATGAAAGTGATATAACCACTTGATGTATCTGAGTTAAAATCTGAAGGTCAATTCTCACATGAGTGCAGATTCTGTGATTCACACTATCTATGCGTTGTCAGTCTCCGCGTGACATTTTTTTGTTTGTAAAGCACATTGTTGAATTGGTTTTAAAAAAAAATAAATACAGGGGGCCTTGGTAACCTAGTTGGGAAAACCACTTGACTGGGCTACCCACGTTTGGATAACTCACGCTCGATTCACACTGGAAGCAGTGTGAGTTGTGCTCATTTTTGGAGAAAAAAATACCACACAGTTGACCTAGCCACTGGCAGAAATGGTTACCAGGTTAGTACTCTGGGAAGGTGATGAATGCTGCCTCAGATCGTGAGTTCTGATGCTTGAAGCAACACTGTCCAGAAGTCTCCGAACACTTCTGGATAGGTGATTGAGCACATTGAGTTATTTGTGGGTCATCATCATTGCACTCCAGACATGTCCAAAGGTGCTCAGATCCCCTCCTCAGCAAGTCCCGCAGTGTCCAGCGACTGATGACTCCAGCTCTCTGTTGGTTGATAAGTCTTCTAATATGCCCACTAAGTTTCTCATTTCTGGCTGTGCCCATCTTAACTCCTAATGTCCATGGGAACGCTGTCATGGTTACTTACTTATATACATTTTGCCAAGCGAACGCTGACATGGTTACTTTCATTTTGTTTCGTTATAGTAAACTACACATTTTAAGCTACCACATCCTCAAGGGATTTAACTCTAATGGAATTTAGACACGCTTCAACTGTTACAACTGTTCAACGTGGGTTTAATTTGTTCACAAAATCGTTGAAATTTGTGTTGTTTTCTAAAGTCTTCAAGAGTTTATAAGTGAAAAATGGCTAGCAGCATTCAAAGTCCACATTTGATTCAGACTTGTAAATAAATTAATTAAAATGCTGTGGCTTTGTAAATCCTAATTTATTCACAAGTGGATACATTTACATGGAAACTCATTTCCAACACTGTTGGATTAAAATGTACACCCACTTTGGGTAGGTGAGTACCAATTTTTATATTTAAACATTTTTTTATTTTCCAAAAATTTTGATTCTTAATTGCTTAAATTCTTATCCTTCGATTTTTTTAAAAAACTATTGTTTCTGATTATGAATCTGTGTCCTTTTCCCTTCAATTTTATGCCTAATATATATCTCTGTGACTTGTTATAGTGAAAATATGAAAGATTTAGTGAAAGAAGTATTTTTCAGGAAGAAAAAATTAAGGCAAAACACTAGTGACTGGGTAGAAAAAAACACGGACATTAAGAGTTAACACCCATCTCTTTCATCTGAAGGAGTGACATGGACTCATGGATTTCAAAGTCCTGTGCCCTTCCCACATCTTGGAAGGCATTGATGTCGGCCGCCCAATCCATTGGTTGACCGTTGTCAACGCCAGTACAGCTAGCCAACCTGTCCGCTTTTTCATTTCCCCATACTCCTGCATATCCAGAGACGTAGACAATGGTGACTCTACCCATTTTATCTATCTATCTATTGACCTTTCGAGCCGTAGCCGGCCCATAGGGCATAGGCAAAGATACTCCCTCGTTGATCTGAATTTTTGTTCTAGCAGTTTTCAATTCTTTCTAAAGATATTTGATCAAATCTCGCCATTTGTCTCTGTTCTGTGCAAGCAGCTCTATCTCATTGAGGGAGCCGATTCCTGCCGCTCTTGACTCTCTCATCAATGTTCTTCTCAGTGTCTCTCTGGGTCTTCCTCTTTTCCTCTTACCTGTTGTTTCCCACATGAGGGCTTGCTTTGCTATTTGGTTATTATCTCTTCTCATCACATGTCCAACATATGACCATCGTTTTTCCATCAACTCTACCATTGCCTGCATACAAAGCCCACCTCCACTTTTCTTATCATGCTCGTCGAATCACTCAGTATGCAGGCGTGGGTGTAGTCTTGAGATTCTAACCAAATGAATGCCCAGGTCACTGCCATCTTCATGCTACTCATGGTCATAATGTATGCACAGCTGTCTTCTTTGATTATTCTACCTGCCAAGCATGCTGTAAATGCCCATGCACTCCTTTGGTGTCTTATTATGGATCTGTCTGCATAGATGGCTGCGTCTTTTTCATTAGTGTTATCCCAGATGAGACCGTTGATTTCTGCATTGACAACGACTGAGTTCTGCTCCCTACATTTCCTGTTGAGTATGATAAAACACAAGACTGTGCCCTGAATGATGTAGGCACTGGTATCCACTCCTCGCCAGCATTAATAAGCCCAGAGACCTGCTTGATGACATCGGCACATCCATGATTTGCTGAGCATATATGGGTGAAAACTCGCGTGCTATGAAGCTGATTCAAGTCTTGTACTTTACCTTCACATGACATTTTTTTGCATTGTAATACCACATGATAGGAATGCTGTAAATACATTTTATGGCCACACCAGACCGATAGCATCTTAATTTCGACCCCAATAACTGAAGTCTTACCTCTTCCTTGAGTTTAGCAATATTATGAATGTAGTGCTTATTTCAACTTATTTTACCTATATTTCACTCGTGTGGCTACCGGGGCTCTGACCTGACCGCGGTCAGGGAAAAAAAAGAATAAGAGCCATTGTCACCTGCCACGGATGTCGTAGAAAGTAAATAAAGAGGTTGGGGTCAAGATTATTTGCAAGTGTGTGGCAAGCATGCTTTATACTGAGAATTTGCTGTGGAGGAGATCTGAGTACTATGTCATTATTAATGTTCAGAGAAGATGATCTGTTGACTAATCAAATTATTTTGCTACATTTTCTTATACTTCACAAACTATTTTAACACTAACACTACAGTGCTCCGGAAACTATGAACTGAACTCATACTATTAATTAACTATGTTCTAAAATCATAACAGTTTTTCTCTTTGTTTCACTAACTTGACTCATCTCCACCTTACAATGACAAAATGTTATCATATTATATGTGACATATTTTAATATTTTTATGATAGTTTATTAACCCTAGGTTATGATACCTATCTGTGAGTTATGTTTTTACAATACTGTTGTAAAAAGTTACTACCACTTTGTTACATTTCTATCTATCTATCTATTGACCTTTCGAGCCGTAACCGGCCCATAGGGCGTAGACCAAGATACACCTTCTCCTATATGAATTTTTGTTCTAGCAGTTTTCTTTTAAAGATATTTTATCAAATCTCGCCATCTGTCTCTGTTCTGTGCAAGCAGTTCTATCTCATTGAGGGAGCCGATTCCTGCTGCTCTTGCCTCTCTCATCAATGTTCTTCTCAGTGTCTCCCTGGGTCTTCCTCTTTTTCTTTTACCTGTTGTTTCCCATATGAGGGCTTGCTTTGCTATTCGATTATTATCTCTTCTCATCACATGTCCAACGTATGACCATCGTCTTTTCTTTATTACTGAAGATATTAGTGGTTGATTGGCGATTTCTCTAATTTCCTCGTTTGTTTTGAATTCGTTCCATTCTATACCAAGTATTTTCCTTAGACATTTATTTTCGAATGCGTTCAACTTTGTTTCTATATCTCTTGTTGTTTTCCAGCTTTCACACGCATACGTAAGGGTTGATAGTACATTTGATTTGAATAGCCTAAGTTTTGTGTTTGTGCTAATGAGTTTTGATTTCCACAACTTTTCAAGGCTTCTGAAAGACATTGCTGCTTTAGCCAGTCTGATTCTAATTTCTTTGCTCGTATCCCCTTCTCGATCAATGTGACTTCCAAGATAGATGAAGTGATCGATCTCTTCTACTGGTTTGTTTTCCATGTATATTTTGTCACTTGTTGGAATTAAACTTTTCATGACTTTAGTCTTTTCATGATTGACCTCAAGCCCAATTTTGCTGGCTATTGATGATAGTTCATTTGTGTTTTCCTGCATCGTTTTTATCTGATTGCTGATGAGAACTATGTCATCAGCAAAGTCCAGGTCCTCCAAATGGTCTCCTTGTATCCATTCGATGCCTTTATTACCAGTGCAGCATTTCTTCATTATGAAGTCCATAACAATTCCAAATAACAAGGGCGATAAAATACATCCTTGTTTAACCCCAGTTTCTATTGGGAAACATTCGCTCAGTCCTTCCTCTGTTACATTTAGAGTTTGAAAAATAACGATTTTTTTTTAGCTTTTCCTACATGGTTATGTGTTTACCCTAGACGAGACAGGAATTGGATGCTGCAATCATTTCCTGGCATAGGTAAGATTTATGGCCCGAATTTGACCCCATTGCACCATAGCTACTGGAGGTTTAACATTTTGTCTATTGACACTGCGACATGAGTGTGTCAATCCGTATGTTTGGCTTTCTGTTAGTGTCATTTTCTGGCTATCCCATGTTACAAAGGTTTATTTGATGTCTGTGCCAACAGCCAAAATTTGCCTCATCATAAGGGAAAAGAATGAATTTCTTGAAAATAAGCGAAATTTTAAAAAAACCAGTCCCTTTCGTTTCAAAGTGTAGTACCTTTTATGGTGCACATCTATATGTCTGATCCAACATCAAAGGAAACAAATGCAACATTCAGGGGTCATTGGAAGTAGTAATTAGGAAGGTCAAGGGAGGAATGTTTGCCTGAAACTGTCAAATTTCATGAATCTATATTTTGAGGTGATCATTTCCTGACAGTATCGCAACCTACAGTTTAAAAAAATCAAATAAAATTTACATATGTGAGTATTTCATTATCAGCCTTTAGTCTTTAGTTTGGCCTGATGTCACTGTAGTCAGAACATACCCATATCAGCTTTGCAGCCCATTTCAGCAACCATCAAAGTTTTCTACTACTGATTATTCCTGTCCTGCATTGATTGACAGTGTTGCATTTTTTTCCACGGAGGATGTGATGCTTTTCCTGCTTTCAGCTTTTATGGTGCCATGTTCCACAGTTTCTTTGGCATGTGGATTATCTGCTTCCTTGTCACCATACTGTGAAGTGTTCTTTTAAAGCCCTCACAAAGTCACACATGTCCATATTTAGGGTTTCTTGTGTAATGGCAGACTCCGTCAACCTGTTGACTATCTAACTGTCATGAATGCTGGCATGTCCAGGGCAAAATATTCAAGTTCAGCTGCTAACATGAGACATGTCAAGTAGGTGCACCCACTCCCTGCAGAGTGTGTTTTTGTCAAACTGGCTTAGCATGCTTTGTGAGTCAGTCAAGATGACCAACAATAGTTGGTCTTTTAACACTGGCCATGTGGTAGCTTATCATGGCTTATGTCACAGCCTCAATCTCCATGTGTATGCTGGAGGTTGTAGTTTTGAAGACTTGCACTTTTCTCCTACTGACCAACTTTCCATTAGAATACACAACAAAACAAAACCCCAGCTGTTCTGTGCATCTCTTGTGACCATGCCATCAGTATAGTATGTATTATGTATAGATGATAATCGGGTCTTGGTCTTGAGGGTTAGGAGCGAAGTTGCAGTTGAGTACCTCCTGGATATGGCACTCAGTCATCACTCCGTCAAGCCCTGCGCAAGTATAAGTAGCATTTCTTTCATTGCTCAGTCACAGTGCTGTATACTTAACTATACACTTTTCTTTCATCTTTACAAAGTTAAAGTTTACTTTAATTACCTAGACCGAGATATTTTGTCCACTATCGAAGAGTCTGCCATCAGAAAAATAACAATAACTCAAGTCTTTATTAAAAATTGTGTAGTTAAGTTAAAGAAGTCAAGTGACTTCAGACTAACTGACTGAGACTAGTGAGTGTGTCAGTGAGTGATAGTGATCACTGTGTTTAACTAATAAACTCGTAAATAAATCCGTAGTAAATGTCTTGTGACAAACACTTTCACTGTCAAAGATTTAGTAGTGAAACATCCGTGCCTACACACACTCAACTGGGACGTGCTAGATTACACTATTACAGTTATTTTTAAGAAAACATTATTAACTATCTGAGCAGATCCCTAAACATAACAACCCATGTGTGTACTTTCTGTTGAGTATAAGAAACAATGCGGCAAGTCAAGTTCATTGTCGTAAACTTTTGGATGTGAAAATAGGCTCACATCCTAATCGAAAGTAGCGGTAAAGTATGTCCTTTTGGAGAACATTGCGTCTAAATTTATGGATTTCAGATTTTCTTCAAAATATTAGCTCTGAAAAGGGGCACTTGTTTCACCAAAAGTATATTATATAACACAATTCCATAATTGTTATACTTCGGCCAGTTTTTTTTTAAATTGTTAAATTTGTAATATATTATAAGTAAGATTAAGATACTTTAGATACTCGTAACCGTAGTCGTAGTAGTAAGGAGTTGAGTAAGTACTTACTACTTAACTTCTTTCTAACAGTTTATATAATAATAATAACTATAACAACTAGCTAACTGAACTCAGAACTCAACTGACCGCTGACGATGACAGGCTACTGTGGTGTAGTGGGGTAGTTATTAATAATATCAAAAATCATATTAATATAGTGTGTAGCACTGTCAGCACAGTCAGCAGACTGAACTCAACGGTACTCCTAAAGATCAGATCAAGTTTAGTAGTTTCATCATCATTGAGTGCCCTCTCTGCATCGAAGGTTGGCTACCATGGAGCACCATTCCACTCTCCTCTGTCTCTTGCTTTTATGGTGCAGATTGCCATAGCCATAGGCTGACTTGTCCATCTTTGATGTTATTCGTCCATGTTAAAGTCTTGGTCTGTCTCTGCCTCTTTTACCTTGTATTTTCCCTTCTAATATTACTTTTATTAGACTGTTGTGTCTTTTAACATGACCAAAAAATTTCATTTGTCCTGCTCTAATTGTCAAATTGTGTTTAGTAGTTCTTTTTTTCATTTTTAGTTGTTTTAAAACTTCCTCGCTTGTTTTCTTTTCTTTCCATCCAATTCTACCTATTCTAAAAAATATTATTCTATAAATCCACATTTCAAAGGCTTCAATTTTCTGTTCTGTTTTCTGGTCTAATGTCATTGTTTCGTAGTTAGAATTTCTCTCCTTGGCTTTTTTTGGACTGTTACGTGATGAGGCTCCAATCTCTTTCACGGTGGTCTGCCATATTCGTCTTTCGTGTTCTGAATATGCCTCATGTGTACCACACACTTTGTTGTTTTCGCTTTCTGGGCCGTTGATTATTTTAAATTCCTCCGCCCCATCCACCGTCACAGACTTTTTACTTTAGTAGTTTAGTCCGATAGATTATTTTCTATTTCAGGTCGAAAGAGTAATGCTCTCTTGAGTAAACAGCACTTTTCTTTATTCGGTGGTAGTTTGTCAAGACCCCTAATTAAATTCTTAAAAATACATAGGACTTTAGTCTATGGTTATTAGAGGTTATTTTTCTTATTGTTCTTGCACCAACTTCACCTAGGTTCAATGGCTGGCATTAGTAACACAAGTTTGGGGTGAAGATTGTATTGTAAAGTGTCCATTTTGTCTCTAGAGTTATTTCCTTGTTGGACAATGCTGTCCATTGATTTGACAAGCTTTGTTGTTGTTGCATCTTGAGTCTATTTCTGCTGTTTGTGAATTGTCGTTTGTCACTAGACTTCCTAGGTATTTAAATTCCTCTACTTATTTTAGTTGTCTGCCATCTATACAATAGTTATGTGGATGTTCTGTTTCTCTTTTGCGATATTCATGCCTTCTGTTTTGTTGATGTTGATTTTCATGTTGTATGTTGTGCCTGTGCTGTTAAGTTTATTTAAGTGTTCTTGTAGGTCTTCTATTTTTCCATGTATTAGTGGCTGATCATTTCTCTCTGGTGGGTTGGCTAACTTGCATATATAGTCCATATATGTAATAAACAGTAGGGGGGATGATACTCACCCCTGTCTTACACTTGATCTAACTTCGAGTAGTCTGTGTAACCTGCTGCTGTTCTGACTTTGCAGCTGCTGTTGATGTCATCATCATCATGTACCCTGCCGGTTGGCTTAGGCGATCATGTCCCTCCACAATCTTCTATCTACAGTGCATCGTATCAGTTCTGTTGTTGACTGTTTTCCATGCCATGACACCAAGCTATCCAGTATTTTCTCTCCTTGTCGTCCGTGATCTCTCTTTCCTTTATTTTGCCAGTTGTAACCAAGTATTCCAACTTTCCTCTTCTCATGATGTGCCCGAAAAATGTTGATTGCTTCTTTATGATGTTTTTTAAGAGCTCCCTTTTAATTGTTGATGTAGAGACTTTTAATTAGGTTAGACGTTGGCTTACTCCGTATGTTGTTAGTATCACCTACAGTTGTTCTCTGTTTAATCGGTTGAATGCTTTTTCCTGGTCAATGAAAGCTATGTACAGATATTAATTGTGTTCTGTCATCTTTCCCATGTTCACCTTATTTTATTATGCCATAATTGAAGAACTAACAGTCCATATTTAACAATTTTTCCAAAAATGTATATTTTATTATGGTCTTTGTTGTCTTGCTACAATGGACAAGGGGTAGGGTTCGATCCCAACTGACGGCTTCCGGGTTCACCCAGCCTTAAGTGGGTACCGGATTTTTTTTTGGGAAAGTGAAGCGGCATGGGCATAATATAGACCACAATACCCCAAAAATCATGTGCTGAAGGTCTGTAAAATTTATGGTCACTAACACCATATTCCCTATATGCCACTTGGCATGACGGGGATACTTTACTACTTTACTATTTTTTTTGTTGTCTTGACAAATGATTGGTGGCAAATGATTTCTGTAGTTTGGTAATGGTAATATATTGATGTTGTATATAATGCTGAATATTCTAGTATTGTAGTGTTTTGCTGAGCAACTTCTCTCGTGGCTGAATCTGTCAATATTGGAAGGATAGATAGACATCCAGCTGCAGAATCCCAGGTTTCATCCTTCTGCATCTTTTCTTTTATCTTTTGATTTTAATATTATCTCTTCCTTAAATGTTGCGGTGCTGTTGTTTTATTTTCTGTTCTCCATGTGTTACAATCTGATGCCAGATTTTCACACTTTCTTTCACCGAATGTCCTTATATCTCAACACTGGTCTGCCTTATGATCTTTTTCCATTTCTAATTTCTCCATACAATAATTGTTTGGGAATACGATTGTTATCCATTCTTCTCACCACATGACCAAACTGCCTTAATCTCTCTCTGACTCCAAAGTTTTACCAAAAATATATTTAACATATTTGTGACTTGTAATTTTCCACTGTAAATTATTTAAAAAAACTTGTAAGTGATTGCTCATCCTCGCTGTATTTTCTCTCTGTAACTCTACAAGCCGCAAACCAGTTTTTTTTTCTTATTTAAAACTGGGTTGACTGAAGAATTTTCAATTGGGAATGACTAACCATTAATTATTATAACATGAAACTATGTTACTGACTGCAAAAATATATTTTCATAGTATGTATGAAATGTATCTTAATATAATAAACTTCACAGTACTTTAGAAGACCCATGGATACTTTATACATAATATGAATTACTATGATTGCTAATGAATTTTAAAGCTCACTTGCTATTCTTGAAGAATACAGGCTCTGGAAATAAGACTATATAGAAAGATTTTGTTGTTGCCTTACAAAAATTATACCATCAATGAGGAAGTGCACTACAAAATTCAAGAAACCTCACAACCAATGAAAGAGTTCTTGTTAACTGTAGAAGAATGAAAATACAATGTTATTGACAGTTAAAAGATCTACAGGCCTTACCAAGGCCATTATACAGGATACAGTACCTGCCATAGGAAGGCAATCAAGGCAGCCAGAGGAAGGATGGGAGGACAACATCAGGGAGATAGCAGGATTGAACTTTGCTTCTTAGAAAACAGCTCTTAATCATGAAGATTGGAAAGAAATTATGACAACATTGTCTTGATTACTCCAATTACTGCCAAAGTTGAGGGAGTAATGATAATGAATTAATTATTTTCTTTATGAATTCTTAATCCCCCAAAATAGATTACACCTCCTCCTATTGTGAACTTAAACTCATAATCAAGTCCTAACATCGTAGCATTTACGTATTTTTAAAAGTTTATATTTCCACTGTATTATGAGCAAAATGATTTTGAAACAGTTAAAAGTTATTAATATACAAGAAAGTAATAGCTGAGGGATTTAAGAAAATAGAGGTATTCTTTGAACAGAGAAGTGTTAGGCTATATATTTTTTTGTTTAATGCCTACAGATGTATAAAGCAACAGTTTAATAACAATATGCCCAAGAACAGCAGAGAAAAGTCAAAGGTAGAGAGCTTTTAACATTCTTCTCATGTTATTGTTATTTAATATGGTTTCCTTCTTTCCTTCCTTCCTTCCTTCCTTCCTTGCTTCCTTCCTTCCTTCCTTGCTTCCTTCCTTCCTTCCTTCCTTTTCTTTCTTTCATTACTAATGTTATTTGAAGGGAAAAGAGAGGAGGCAGCACGATCAAGATAGTGGTCAAGATGAACCTCCAGCGGTTATTGTTATTTTTGCTTATGCAATCTTTGTTACTGTCAGTACTGGTGTGTGATATGGTTTTTAATTTTCTCTCATTAAAGCAGATCACAAAGTTAGAAAGGGCTAATAAAAAAGAGAGAGATTATGGACACTTGCTGATATGCTTCTGACGATGGTCGTATGTTGGACATGTGATGAGAAGAGATAATAACCGAGTAGCAAAGCAAGCCCTCATTTGGGAAACACCAGGTAAGAGGAAAAGAGGAAGACCCAGAGATACACTCAGAAGAACATTGATGAAAGAGGCAAGAGCAGCAGGAATCAGCTCCCTCAGTGAGATAGGACTGCTTGCACAGAACGGAGACAAATGGCGAGATTTGATAAAAGATCTTTACAAGGATTGAAAACTACTAGAATAAAAATTTAGATATGAGAAGGAATAACTGGGTCTATGCCCTATGGGCCGGCCATGGCTGGAAAGGTCAATAGATAGATTAAGATATGCATCTGAGATAACACCAACCAATCAATGAGGTACCTAGTGGACTTAAAGATGAGAAAAAATATGGTATGGTTAGAACTTTACATAGTGGACGACACAAATCTGAATGACGTTTCGGCTCAGTAGGCCTTCAGCAGGAACAAATAAACAACACACACACACACACTATATATAAGTAAGTAAAATTAGTTCTACATAGATAACTAATAATTAAATATCTGAAGCGAAATAATATCAAACTAGAATGAGAAATAAAAATGAAAATGTCTTCTTGCCATCAGAATGGCAATTTTTGGTAGTAGGTTACCTTCCCTATTATATTCTAGTAGCTTGGCCCGACTGGGTCTGTTTCCAGGGCCACCATGAAAAGGTGGAGTAGGATCTTGATCAGCTGACGGTTGCTAATTCTGAAGTAAGCAATCAGCTGAATCACTAACAAGTAGTTGTTGTACCTTTATTGGCCCTGGAAGTCCTTTTAGTGCCTTCAGCATGCCACTGATAAAAATTGTTTTTCCAAGCCACTTATATATATATATATATATATATATATATATATATATATATATATATATATATATATATATATATATATAATACCTTTAGGTTTAGATTTTGTCTATTTTTAAAAAATGATCCATTGATTGTTTTCAGTCAATTAAACAATAATGTTTGCTGGTGTCAAGATCACAATGTTATAAACATCCCAAAGAAAAATTGCTGCAAAGCTTTATTTTTATTGGAAACTCACACTAATATTATACGCAACTCATTTAAAAAAAAAATAATGTCATGCATCAAGCATAATCTGGTAGACTACCCATGAAGAATTATATTTGTTCTCAAAATGGGCAAAATGGTTAACTTAAAAAAGAATAACCTTCATCTTATCCAATGGATGTCAATTCCAACTTCTAATTTATTGTTTTGTAAACTTAAATTCAGTACAGGTCCTGTGAAAAGTCTGACACTAAATAGCAAAGATTGTTGAACATGGAGAGTCTAGAATTTCTGTCCTTCTGTCCTGTCTTCAGCTCTAAAGCACAATAGCTAGATAGAAAATTTATTTTCACTGTGTGTGACTTTTACACTATTTCTATTATTTATATTTTCCACAAGTTGTGATGGCCTTGCTTGTTTTTTCAGCTAGAATTTGTTTAAGAGGTAAAAGTAAATATAATTTTTATTATTGTATTTCTCTTCCCTTTTATATGATTTTGTGTATGGTTTTTAAAAAGACAGTAGGATAACACATATTCTTGTCTTGTGTGGTTTTTTTTTTTTGTGCAGATCATATAATTACTCTTTGTTTGAATTATTATATGCAATTTTGTGCATATTTTTATTACTTATAGCATTTTATTTTCATTTTCAACCAGCCAACCATATAATTTTATTTTCTGCTGTTAATATAGAAAGTGCATAGCGAAGGAGCAGAGTCCAGTGATACTAAACTGGGAGACACAAATAAGCCAGTTTTCAGCCAACCAGATAACTCAATAATAATTAGAGTTTTGGCCAAACCTGGGGCCAAACAAAATGGCATCACAAGTAAGTCCTGAAGAATCCACGATTATCCATGATTTAGTAATTTGTTTCATCATTTAGGCGTGCTAGATACATTGAGTATAGTTTGCTAATTTACTGTGAGAAAACTCAATAAGTTATATATTAGAAGTCATCATCACTATCATGTTCCTTTCAGGCTGAACATGATGCACAGGATTGCAATTAATATTCTCTGGGACCATTCTCTGCTGATGTGTTTGCATACCTCCTTTGGTCTTCCTTTTTTTCTTTTGTTCTCTAGTATTTAGCAAGGAAATTTTCATTCATTTTGAGTACATATTTGCTATCCTCTTATCAATCAATATTAAGAAATATCTTTGGATGGTTTCATCACATTAGATTTTATAGATTTGAAAATGTTGAAATTGATATCCAGCCGTCTTTTTAAGTGTTTGTTTTTGAAAGTATTAAATTTCTTCTCTACTGCCTAAAATATTTAGGACTAACCTAACTTTGTAAGCCATCTGCTAGAACAACTGCTTGCTGTCAAAATAACTTGAACAGGGACTGTCCATGTGACAGCCTGTGAGAGTCATTTTAAAATAGTCATCAACTACAAAATCTGCTGAAAAAAATTCAAGTATCCAATAGCATTACTGCTTTTGGGAAGTTGTGTGTGGCTCTCCATTTCCTTTACAAACAATCATCATCAAGTACCGGGCCTGCTGGCATAGGTGATCATGTCGCTCCACAATTTTTCGATCTCAACAGTTACTTATCATTTCTGTTGTTGACCTTCTGCCAAGCCATTCTCTTAAGCTGTCTGGTATTTTTTCTCTTTGCTTTCCTCTATCACTTCGTCCCTCAATTTTCCCATTTGTCACAGTATATTCCAATTGTTCTCTTCTCATTACATGGCCAAAAAATGATGATTGTTTCTTCCTAATATTGGAAATTAGCTCTCTTTTTGCTTTGGCCTCTTTTTGAATGTTTTCATTACTCTTCTTAGCTGTCCATGGTATTCTCAACATTCTTCTGTAAAACCACATTTACAAACAATATCAAGTGTCTTGTGTGTTGATTCTTCCTGCCTTCCTAAAGATAATTCTACAATGTTTCCAATGTCTTGTCTTCAATTTCTTTTCATTTTCCCATTCTTCGTATTTTTCATGGCATTGTTAACCTTTTTCGAGTGTCATATGGACATTTAGGAAGCATTGGTCTTCAACATAACTTTTCTCATTGTTTCTGCATTGAACTAATCTTTCCTGATCATTCTCCATTCCGTTTAACTTTCCTTTTCATGAGTGAAGGTACCTGTTAGTGATTCATAGCTGACAGCTTGAACAGGATTGAAGAACCAGAACTATCAAGTTCCTACTCCAACTCATCGTGGTGCCCCTAGAAACAGACTGACTAATCTGACCAAGTAATTAGGAATCAAGAGAGGAGACAACCAGGTACCCAAAAATGTCATGTGAAGTTGGATATTTGGTTCAGAAAGGACCAAAAACTACACTTTGTGTAAACCACAACACATCTACACCCACTTAGCATCTTTTAAAAAAGCTGGTGATGAAGGGGCATGGTTGTTGGGTGAAATCCTGATCCACTTATAATCTCTTCTTCGTTTTTTTTAAATCCTGTATACTCCAGTTGGAGCATAAGACAGTCTCAACAGATATCCACCCAATCCTGTCTGGAGCATGTATGGACAACTCTTACCAAGACCCGCCCAACCTCTTTCTTTTCATCATGTATTTTCAGCATGTCACCATGCCCCCAATGGGATGCCTCTTCTTTGTTTGCCTGGTGGTGTCGATGTTAATGCCATGTGTGGATGCCTGGTATGTCCCATTCGTAGAATGTGGCCAACCTCTTCTTGCCACTTCTTGATTGATATAGTTAATGCCTGGGATCTTCTGGTGACTTCTTTGTTCGTAATGTGTTGATCCCAATGGATGTTTAGAATCTTCTTAAGACAGCCCTTCAAATCCTCTTAGTCGACTTTCTGTCTTATGGTTCGTTATCCACATTTCTGCTGCATGTAGGTGTATGGATCGCACACTAGATTTGTAAATTCTAAGCTTGGTGCTGAGATGGAGACAAGTTGAATATAAAATATTTCTAATTCTATTGAATGCTTGGGCTGACATGCCTATTCTAGTAGATATCTCTTTTTCAATGTCACTATTTGATGAAATATAGCTTCCCAGGTATTTAAAGTGATTCACTTCTTCTAGTCCAACTCCTCTGTATGTAACTTTCTTTTTGTACTTTTGGTATTTTTCCTCATAATTTTAGTTTTCTCAGCATTTTCATTTATTTTCATCAAAATCCAAGAAAACCCATACAGGTTTCAGGCTGTTGAAAATAATATTTAGTTATATATTTTGCTAGGAGTTGCAGTAGCTGAGTGAACTGGACTGATTAAGATAAGAGATCGTGTTCAATCCTAAATAACAGCTCCCAGTTCATCCAGCCTTAAATGGGTGCTGGATTTTTCTGCCAAAGTAGAGCAGCCTGGAGTGATATCGACCACATCACCCATAAAATATGTCTTAGTCATTGAAAAATGTGGGCACTAACACTATATTTCCCATGTATGTTAACAATTTTGAACTCTTAGTTTTCTATATATTTAGCTGAATGTATCACATGTTAATGGTGATGTAATCTTCTGTTATTGTTTTTAATCAACCAGGTGTAAATTCTGATTCTGTCGGCATTCAGATAGCTGCTCCACCAGTGGATGGGGAAGCAAATACAGAGTTGGTGAAGTATATTGCAAAGACTTTGGGCATCAGAAAATCAGACGTTTCTCTAGATCAGGTTTCAATTATCTGTTATTATTAGTATATATGTCAGTTTTTGTTTCGGTAAATTTATTATTGTGCATATGTTTATTTGTGTATGTATATGTATTCATCTTTTAATGAGAGCACATACAGCAAGACAGTGAAATATCTCAAGCCTGCAACATCAGCTGCAAAATCAAATAAGATTTGAGTCACGATCCTAACACTGTTTGGTATTTTCTTTGCTATTATGATAAAATGATATTAGTCTTCGCTCATGGCAGCACAAGTCCTCTTTTAAAAGTCTTTCTTAGTCCCAGGCAGTCATGGCATCAAACGGAATTCCCCCCTGCAAAATCTGACCTGAATTTTTGTCTAACCTCACAACCACTCCCCGATAAATTACACAAGAACTATATAATTTATATTACAATCCGCTTAATTCATAACATTCAATCGTAGATTACTTCACATATTCCGCAAATCACTCTTTTTACGGCACCTTCATAAAATTTATTAACACTAAATGTTATATCTGGAGTTCCAAAAATAGCTCTGGCTTTGAGCTTTTGCTATACGGCTGTGTGTTTACACTAGGAGAGACACGGGAATCAGGTGCGGTAATCATTTCCTGGCTTCGTTTGATTTATTACCTGAATTTTGAACACAAAATGTTTCATGGTTACCGGAGGTGTTGCATTGGTGTATTCACACGTCACCCATCAGTCCATCATTCGAACTTTATGTTCGGCTTCCTCTTAGCATCTCTCGCAGCCTATCCCATGTTACAAAGGTTTGTTTGATGTCTCACTCACAGCCGAACAGATTTTCTCCATCATAAGAAGAAAAAAAAATGTCTTGAAAATTGGTAAAGTTTAAAAAAAAAATTACTGCATTGTTACAAAGTGCATGTTGTGTTAAAAAAAAAATTACTGCATTGTTACAAAGTGCATGTTGTGTTAAAAAAAAAATCCAGCATCAAAGGAAGCAGATCAAACACTCAAGGGTTACCAGAAGCAATAATTAGAAAGGTATATCTATCTATCAATTGACCTTTTGAGCCGTAGCTTGCCCATAGGACGTAGACCAAGATACTCCTTCTCTTATCTGAATTTTTTTGTTCCAGCAGTTTTCAATTCTTTTAAAGATATTTTATCAAATCTCGCCATTTGTCTCTGTTCTGTGCAAGCAGCTCTATCTCATTGAGGGAGCAGAATCCTGCTGCTCTTGCCTCTCTCATCAATGTTCTTCTCAGTGTCTCTCTGGGAAAGAAAGGTATAAGGAGGGGGGAAATGTTTGCGAACCGTTGATTCCAAGAATTTGTGTTTTGATTTCTTAAATTTTATTAATTGTAATCTTGGGTTAATCTCTCATATTAACATTGAGAATCTGTATTTGTTTATACAACAATGCGCTTCAATATTTTCTGTGAGTGAAAGTGAAAGTTATAAATTTTTTTGAGTGCTTCAATTTTGCGAAAATCGTATTTGAGGTAGATCTATGTTTTTGTGCTCGCTACGTCGGTGATCATAAATTATATGTTGTTGTTGCGTTCGCCGGCTTTCAACTCCGACTAAGTCCTTCAAGACTAGGAACTGAATTTTGCATGGTAATCCATTTTTCCCTTGCAGCCGTGTGCACGGGGGTCCCTCGCCGCACAGGCAGATAACTCCGACTTCGGAGGTACATAAGTTATATTAATAATATATTACGATCACAGCTGTTTGTTGATATTTTAATAGTCTTGGAAAAATTTCTGTCATAATTTTTTTCCACTCCATTTGTGTTATATAATCGTATGTTCTTCTACCTTTCAGCTCCCTGTGGAGCATAGGTCTTTAACAAACACTTTCCAAGCCATTCTGTTTCTTGCCAGTCATTTAAGATCATTCCATGTCTTCCCCATCATCTTCATCTCTGCTTCTTTCTGTCTTCTCCAAGAATTCCGTGGTCTTCCTCTTTGTCTTTTTCCCTGGTATAATCGTATGTTATGTAAGTATATATATACTTATTGTGCATAATTTAACAACTTGAGTAGAATATGTGCAAGAAGAAATGAACAAAAATGTCTGCAAAACAATGAAAAATAAAAACCAAAACTGTAAGAGCTATCAAAATATCTTACTGTCAATTTGTGAAATAAACATTGCAGGTGACATTAAGGGAACACATTCATCAACATTTTGTGTAGAGTGCTGTAAAAGGATTTATAATTGAAAAGGAAATAGTATACGTGACAGTAAGTCAAGTTAAACAGCATATTGCCAAAAACAGAACCATTCGGTCTCATTTCAATCATAACGTTTCTGTGACAAAATGTTCCATCTGCAGCCTTTACAAGAATTCAAAATTTGGCAAAATGTTCAGAAAGAGCAATTCTGTGTCTAGCATGGTAGATGTGACTCTGACTTCCTCTAAAGCTAGTTCAGACTTTGGGGTTAGTGAAGATAAATATTTGCTAACATCCACAGACACCTCTACACCTACAATATATCATTGCTTTTCACACCAGTAACATTTCCTACTTACATTCCTCAGATACAATAGATACAACTTCTACATTTGCAACAACTGCAGCTGTAGTGTACACGGCTACACCACACATAGCTGCACCATGTCATGCCACAGTTATAACACTCACGGCTATATCATCTACGCTAAGTTTCCTCACCAATGACAGATCAAACAGGCTGTCTACAGCTGCTAAACACATGACCACAACACACATGGCTACATCACCTACATTTAATAGTCCTCTCACCAACAACAATATGTCATCCAATCAATCTACTGTAACACCATGTTTACATATACAAAACTCTGCCATTTAAAAGACATTGCTACATCTCAGTGCAAAACAAGAGGACAGCCTTTAATATTTAGAAGAATTATAGTTTCATGCAAAGAAGCGTATCACATTAGGACTCCAACAAAACAAAAGAGGGCTAATTTAATTTGTAGTGTAGGTAGACAAATTGCAGGAACATCTCATGAGTCTGTAGACAGCATATTCCAAAACTAAAACCAATTCCAATCAAACATTGATGCAACATATATACAACCATAGGACTTAAAGATTCACTAAGAATGACAGTACATGATACACTAGCTATGATGGAAGCCATGGGACTGACCTGGAGTCAAGTTAGAAAAACAAAGAAAGTTCTTAAAAGAGGCTGGTTTGTAGCTTCTACATGAAAGGCGTAAGAGAGATTTGGCAAAGCATTTAGTTTCTGGCTATTTAGAGTAGATGATAAGAAATTTAGAACAGGTAATGATCAGATATGGTTTTTCCACCCTACTTGCACTTCCTCCTTGGTATTGTCCTGAAACATCACAAACTTTTAGAAAATGAAGTTGATGCCATACAATGCCATAGATTTAGAGATAAAAAATGAAGAAACCAACACATCAAAGAAAGCAAAAATATTAAGCAAATAGGGTAGCAAGTGGAAGCAGTTTAAGAAAATAACAACAGAAATTCAACATCCAAAGGGTGTGTAGTATTATCAGATGATGCTGTAGAAAGAAAAACATGGTAGAAAAAACTGGACACATTATCTAGTTTATCTTTTGGTCTACTGACTTTTTATTTCACTGAGTTTTTATTTTAATTCTAAAAATTCTTGTGAGTATGATTATAATTTTAATTTGATTATGTTTGGATTACTTTATCACACTAGGATTTATTGGTTTATCACACTAGGATTTATTGGTTTATCACACTAGGATTTATTGGTTTATCACACTAGGATTTATTGGTTTATCACACTAGGATTTATTAGTTTATCACACTAGGATTTATTGGTTTATCACACTAGGATTTAGTCTATTTTTATTTTGTTCACAGGGATCAAAATCAAGAACAAAAATTGTGCTATTGGACAAGAACTGTGGCTTATCTGTAGAGACAGTTTTAGGAAAACTTCAGGCAGAAACCGAATCATGAATGCTCATCAAATTATGTCTTTTTGGTATGCTTGACACCGCTTGTTGTGATCCATCATGTATGACCAGAAATATATTCTATATAAAGAAATATTTGCTTGGTTACAAAAGATTATAAATAAGATTTACATTATGAACATACCTTCATTGAGAACAATGTATACAAGCAAACAATTTAACTGTAACATATTAAAAATAAAAATACCTACTTTAACTAGGTGATCTAGTTTGTCGTTTTCTGTTTTTTATCAAATCTAATTTAATCTTTTTTTTTTTTCAATATTGCCTCATGAGCATATATTTTCATTTATCGTCAAACAAATATTTAATTTGATGTTGTAATCTGTTGTCTTTTCTACTTTCAACTATAAAGCTCTAGTTGCTTTTATATCACTTGTAAAGTCTCTAATCAGCTTATGTATCACTTACTGGGTGCACATGCATTTTTGATCACACTGCTTGTTATTTGAGATGTATGTGTATGTGCAGGCATATTTGTATGTTCTTATAAATGTGCTTTAATAAGTGCTTTTTATTTTAAGTGGGTTTATAGTATATAACTTGCTTCAGTTTCTCATAGGTTTAGTGGTCTATTCAATTGCAAACTGTCAATAAATGTCATTAGTGTCATACTGTGAATAGCCTAAACACAAGTAATGCAGTCTTTGCCTGTTAATGAAAAAAATTAGAATAGTAAATTTATGTATAAATTAACTCTTGATTAAAGTTAGTGAAATGCCTGAGTCACTTGTATGGTAATGATATTTCAGTGATGGTATGTACATATATGTGAAGTTTATTGTATTGTCAATCCATAAGTCACTCGTACTATATTTATACAATTCCTTGTCCGTGTTGATTGTATTTCCCGAAGTTTGGTATTTTGAAAATAAGGAACAGTGTATCCATGTCTGTTTATTGAAATTATGTTCCATCTTTCATCAACTAAAAGCCCTTGTTTTCTGACTGTCAAGTGTATTAAACCTATCATCCTGTTAATTTACATGTATTCTAAAGAAGAAAATAAATTTATATATATTTTTATAACTTCAAGAACTAACTAATTTCTCATATTTTTCATAGGAGTCAGTGGATTCTGCGGCCATCAACACACATTGTGTACAAACAAAAGTGTGCTGTTACAAGCCTTTATCGTGAAACTGCCAATTCAATATTTGTTGATTCTCGTATGTGCACATTAAGAACATTTTCTAACCAGAAATATTCACACAGTTCTAGCAGTCAGAACTTTCAGAATTCTAAAGCCATTCACCTTAAAGAAAACTACCAACCACAAAAATACGTTGCAGCAAAGGGGAACAAACGTCTTGTTAAAAATAGTGATTCTGCGAAGTCAGAAGCATCTAAGCATTCATATCAGAAAAATTTCAGATGGCTGAAGAATGTTCATCAACTACTTATAAAGTCTGTTATTTTTCCATCAGAAAAACAAGGTTTGTGAATTATTTTTTACAAAATTCAAGTTGAATTATGTAAATTGTGCAAAATATAACAATGCACATGGTTGTAATTGCTTTTTTTGCTGTCTTTAAGCAAAGATAATAATAATTAATAAAATAATAATAATTAATATTTTGAACATAAGGATATTTTTAGAAACCCTAATTTTTCATTTGTAATTAGGCACTTAGAAAAAAGACATTGAAATATTTGTATGAGACAAGGGATGTGGGAGTTTGAAAAACTGAACTAAAATTGTGCTGGTTATTTCTTACTGGTTGATGTATAGTAGTGTCCTGCCAACTAAGATATATATATTTAAAACAGCACATCACAATGGAATACTTTCTAATCCTCATTGTTGTATCCAGCACAGAACCCTCCTCCTGCCATAAATGTTTTCTTTTCATGCTGATGTCTTTGATTCTTTGGGATCAGAAGTTTTTGTGCATCTACTACATTTACCCAACTACTGATCATTGTCCTCCCTTAAAAGGATATTGAATGGGTGTAGATGTTCTTTGTTGCTAGTTAATGGCAAGCTGTGAATATCTGCACTCATGACCCAACACATCCATTTTTGGCATGGATCACAAGTTAAAGAAAAAAGTGGCCATGTGATGATATTCAATCACCAAGAGTGTTGTACTTATCTTTTACAGTTGTACAGTACAGTTTTAGTTCAATCTAGACTGCTAGTGCATAATCATTAAATGATTGAACATAAAAGATGAAACAACACAATTTTAAATATTTTTCTTTTTTTTTTTTTAGGTTCTGCAGAATACTTGGACAAACCCATCAATAGTTTTAGCATAAGTGAACTTATTTCAAAGGCTCAAAAAATAACATATGTCAACAAAGATACAATGACAATTATAGTTGCTTTGTGGCGTCAGTTTGATGCTATGACATTAGAGGAAATTATTACATCTGCAGACATTTTCTTTCGCAATAGTGTTTCTATTCCATGGTATAACAGTGCTATGATCACATATGTGGAAGAAACATTTGAGTCACTTTCTTTCACACCTCTTCAGCTAACACGCCTGGTTTTTCACATCAGCAATCATGGTACAGCTCCACCATCATTGTTGTTCAATATTGAAATGAGAATGATTGAAAACCTCTCAGATTTTGATATAAATCTTGTTGCAATAATCTGTCAACTGCATTTTGTTGGACAAAATAGGATCAAATCTCCCATTCTAGTGGATAAAATAGCAAAGAAGTTATGTGATAATCTGGATAGTCTTCACCACCAGCACCTTCCAATGATGATGAAGATGTTTAGATTCTCAAACTATATCAAGATAAGTTTCTACAAAGAACTTGGGGATAAACTTGTAGCATCTGAATATTTAAAACAGCTCCATGCACAAAGTCAAGTCATGCATATAGCCTTCACTTATGCTTCAGTGCGGGTGACTCATCCACAACTGTTTCAACACATTCTTCTGCAGTGTCAGAGGACATCTAAAGAATACAGGTTTAAAGATATTGCTAAAATTATATGGGCATGTGGAACACTTGTTACGAACCAAGAACTGAACATTTCATGTATCCATCATATTCTTCTACAGTTAAGGAGTTCTGTAATTAAGCAGGTGAAAGAGTATCCAGATAATATGATGGATTTATTAATGGGCCTTTCACTGCTGAAGATTTATCCATATGACTTAATCAACATTGCATTTAACCCTGATATTCTTAATATTCTTTATGGTAAGTAAAAAAAATGTTATTTTAGTCATGTATTGCATAATTTGTTTATGTTAATTTATGTGTTGCCTTCTAGATAATAATTGTATTCACACAAATGAAAGCACAGATTTTTCATATTAGCTGTGTCTAACATTGAAATCAAACTGCACATAATTATCATGCATGTAATAGATATATAAGTGGCAGCTTTATTTCACATATGCACTCATTTTTAATGTCCTCTTCATCTATCGTTTATAAGTGAATTATAATGCACTGTGTTTTGCACCTTCAGGTCATTTCATATGTATTAGCCTACATTTGTGCATCACTTTTTCTCTAACCTTTAAATTTTCTTCACCTTCCTGCAATGGCAGCGCTAATCTGAGTTGTTATCTTTAATATCAAAAGTAATTGTTAATTTATTCCATTTTGACATTATTAGTTGATCCATATAACTTTTAGGGAGCCGCGATAGCTTAGTGGTTAGTGAACTGGACTACAAAGGACAAGGGGTAGGGTTCGACCCCAACCGACGGCTTCTGGGTTCACCCAGCCTTAAATGGGTACCGGATTTTTTTCTGGGAAAGTAAAGCAGCACGGGCGTAATACCGACCACATTACCCCAAAAATCATGTGCTGAAGGTCTATAAAATATAGGGTCACTAACACCATATTTCCCTATACGCCACTTGGCGTGACGGGGGTACTTTACTTTTTTTTACTATATAACTTTTAGAGTACTAAAAAGTTAAGTAAAGGTTCCTAGTATGTTTAGTGACATTTATGGGCAATATGGTGTTAGTGCCCATATTTTTAAGTGACCATCTACACATTTTTGGATGATATGTTTGGCATTAACCAGGTCTACTTTCCCAAAGAAATTCTAAAATCACTAGTAACCATTTTCAGAGGCTGGATGAACCCCGAAAATGTGTCGATCTGGGAAAAAATTGTTTAGTTCTCACATTTAAGATTTTAACCCATACTCTTGAGATCAGTAGACAAACGCACAAACCATTCTACTACCTCCGCTTCTATTAGAGTAAAATACTGTTAAATTAACATTTTACCTCTCTTCTTTGATGATAGACTTACTAAGCAGTCACTATCTGGCACTTTGGTTTGTCTCTGATATCATCACCGATTTCTTCTTAGTTGCCATGCTTGAACAGTTTATAGTTGCTTATTTTGTTTGTCCAAAACATTGACAAAATTTGCCTCAGACAAGTTGTATGAAATGATGAGGTTCTTGATGTTTCCTTTTCTGTTGTTCTCCAACATTCACATTATGTTATGCTTATGTTATGTAAATTTGTTGTTGTTTACTATACTGTGTTGATTATATTTGACTATTGTCATATTATGCTTATATTCTGCTTATTTACAAAGATTCACAAATGCTTTTACTGTTTAAAATTATATCAGACACAAAAACACAAGCAAGCCACATAATAATATACTCCACTTAAAAGGAGAGCCATAAATTATATTTTAATAAAAATTTGTTTAAATATTATTACAGATTATAAATTTTATTAAACATTATTTTTGCTGCGGTCACTGTAAACTGAAACAGTAAGTTAAAACACTGAATATTCAAGGACTATGTTATATAAACATGACAATAATTAATTACTCTACATTAAGTTTAGTCACCATGGCACAGGCTACTGGGTACATCAGGTTGAAATTTTAATATACTCTATTTTATTATCATCATCAGGTCACATATCCTTTACAGAATGATACATTCACCACAGCCCATCTGAAAGAATCTCTGTCTCTATCCAGATAACCTACTTCTTCTGTTGTCATGTTCTAGATGTTTTGAAGCCTTTTTCTTTTTGGTCTGCCCCTGTCTTATCATTCTGCTTTCCATTATTCTTTCCAATCGACTGTGTCTTTTGAGCCATAATATTTTATCTCTAAAGACCTACAATTAAATATTAAAGTTGAAGGAATACATATAGAGACAGTTTAAAGCTACAACTACCTGGGACACACTACAACCAGTGATGGAAAATGTACAACTGAAATAAACAAAAGAATAGGTAGGGCAAAAAGTAATTTTAATGCCGTGAAAAATATCTATCTATTGACCTTTCGAGCTGTAGCCGGCCCATGGGGCATAGACCAAGATACTCCTTTTCTAAATTTTTGTTCTAGAAGTTTTCAGTTCTTTTATAGATATTTTATCGAGCGAACGAAAGATGGATAGATAGATATTTTATCAGATCTCGCCATTTGTTTCTCTGTTCTGTGCAAGCAACTCTATCTCATTGAGGATTCTTCTTGAAAAATCAAAACAAATAACACCAGGGCTAAAACTAAGAATAACAAAATGTTATATCTTCTCAATATTCCTGTATGGTGCAGTAACATGGACTTTAGACAGGAAAACAGAACAGAAAATTGAAGCCTTTGAAATGTGGATTTATAGGTAGAATTGGATGGAAAGAAAAGAAAACAAATGATGAAGTTTTAAAACAACTAAAAATGAAAAGAGAACTACTAAACACAATTAGAACAAGACAAATGAAACTTTTGAGGCATGTTAAAAGACACAACAGCCTAAATAAAGTAATATTGGAAGGGAAAATACAAGGTAAAAGAGGCAGACCAAGACTAACATAGACGAGTAACATCAAAAGATGGACAAGTGAACCTATTACAATCTGCACCATCAAAGCAAGAGACAGAGTGGAATGGCGCTCCATGGTAGCCAACCTTCGATGTGGAGACTGCGCTCAATGATGATGAAAATGGTGTTTAATCCAGTTCTTTTCAATATTTAAATCTTTTAAAATGTCTTCATTGCTCTTTTTCAATATCCACAGAATCTTAAGCATTTTTCATAGTGTGTATTAGATAAAATAGATCAAAAGAAGAGCAAAAGGAACAAACAAATTAAATGCCATGAAGAACATATGACAGTAAAATAAAAATTACTGAGGACATATCTTCCTGGTAGCAACACAGGGTTGTGAATCAATCTCACAAACAACTTCTTCTTCTTCTTTCCATCCTCATCTGCCTTTCAGCGTTGGGGGAAACTATATTTACGACAATCGCTGGTGTATGTCGGGGGCTCATGACAGAACCAGAAGGATAAAGGCAGCTTGGTCAAAGCAGTCGCCACGATGTGTTAGATTTGGGATTTTTATTTCATTCTCACAAACAACAAGGAAGAAAATCAACTCATTCAAAACAAAATGCTAAGAAAAATTCAAGATACCCTGAATAATGAAAAATAGCAGTGAAGACATTTTAAGACTTAAACATTAAAAAAGAACTGGCTTATAAACACCATTCTATAGAGTAAATTAAAATACTATGGCCATGTCAAAAGACTCAGTGAATTGGAAAGAACATTAATAGAAAATATGGCTACTGGACAATGCATCAGTAGTACTGGACAATGCATCAAACCAAGAAGGTGGTTTCAAGATATTAAAGAGACCTTGAACATGGCAACAGAAGAAGTAGGAGATCTGACTAGAGACAGATTCTTTCAGATGGATTGTGGTGAATGCAACATTCTGTAAAGGACTTGTGAAATAATAAAATTGATAATAATAAAATGTATTAAATAATGCTGACAATTTTATTTTAACTCTTTATACTGTATTTACTTACTATTAAATGTATATGTGACACTTCGCACTGTAACTAGTAACCACTGACAAGTTTATGCAAAAATTTCTCTGCATCTGTTGTACAGATCTGCCACAAGAGCGGGAAAAGTTTTTCCAATTAAATTTTTTGGATGAAAGTCTTTCGATAGAGTGTCCTGATTATTCTGGTTTCCGTCTAACAGAGGTAACTATTCAAACCTGTTAAGCAACCTGTTAATTTATTGTTGAAAGCAAGCAGCATACACACAAAAAGTATGTAAAACAAGTAAATTGTAACCATTTGTATTTTCAAGTATTCTTTTATGTTCTAGTCAGTGGACAAATTACGCTAATGAAAAGTTTGGTGGATGTACTGCAAAAGAAGTATATAGTATAGATAGATCTTACACATAATTATTTAGACAATATCACCAATGAGGAAGTGTGCAACAGAATCAAATAATCCATGGACCAATCAAAGACTAACTGTCAACAGTAAAAGAACACAAATTTTAAATGGTGCGGACATGTTACAAGATCTACAGATATTGTTAAGACCATTTTGCTGTGTGTATGCTGCTCCAGGCAAAAGAAGACAAGGCAGACAGAGAAAGCAAAGTGAAGACAGCAGTAAGAGTGGACAGGATTAACCTACATGACATCTCAGAAAGTAGCTCCTAATTGTGAAGGTTGGAGAGAGATTGTAAAGATGTCATCAAGAGTCCTGCCAAAGTTATGGACTAATTAAATGAAAGGACTGCATTACAAAAGATATGTTATGGGCAGTAAAAGGTTCTACAAATGAATGTTGTTAGTACCATGGACAGTAAAAGGTTCTACAAATGAATGTTATTAGTTACATGGACAGTAAAAGGTTCTACAAATGAATGTTGTTAGTACCATGGACAGTAAAAGGTTCTACAAATGAATGTTGTTAGTACCATGGACAGTAAAAGGTTCTACAAATGAGTGTTGTCAGTACCATGGACAGTAAAAGGTTCTACAAATGAATGTTGTTAGTACCATGGACAGTAAAAAGTTCTACAAATGAGTGTTGTTAGTACCATGGACAGTAAAAGGTTCTACAAATGAATGTTGTTAGTATCATGGACAGTAAAAGGTTCTACAAATGAATGTTGTTAGTACCATGGACAGTAAAAGGTTCTACAGATAAATAATTTAAGGGCAACATGGGCAACGAAATAAGTAATGAAAATTTGGAATGAAGCTAGTGCAGAAAAAGAGTGAATTTTTAATTTAAAAAAAAAATCAAACTTCTTTGGTTCTGCCATGAAAAGAGAAAAATATGAAAATATTGTAAAAACACAGAAAAAAAATAGGAGAGATGGCAAATGTAAGATGTAAGACAATGACAAAAAAATATTGTACAGTTCAATATTGCATGAACAAATATAAATAGTAGAACTGATAAGAACATTTGTGTCAAGAAATAATGGAGGGTCATGATTGCCTATATCTCACGTCAGACCATCATCATGACAGCCTATACCTGTCATCATGACATCCAATGACCATGACAAGGGAAACCACACAATAATTTCTTTGCAGGAAGTTCTTTATGTACTATAATTCTTTGGATTTTACAATAAATTATTTTACATACTGAGAGCATTTATCTCCAGCTCTGCCCGTATTATTTAACCTTGACTAGTATTTTTGTTATCTGATATGTAATATTTATCTCCAGCTCTGCTCATATTATTTAAGGAAAAATAAAAAAATAAAAAAATGGTATGTAAGAAGCTTTACGTGACAAGTGGACGACACAGACTAAACAACGTTTCGGCTCAATAGGCCTTCATCAGGAACAAACAAAAAAACACACACACAAAACTGATAACGAAACAACCAAAACAAAAACAATCGAAATGTGTTAAAGAAAACAACAAAAATAAATAAAACTATCCTGTAAAATCCATAATAAAATCGCAACCAAGTGCGGCTGTCGTGAACGTCGAAAATCGTGCAAAAAAGTGCGTAAATGTACACAGAACCAGAGGAGTTAACACAGGGGTCAGTGTGCAAACACAAAGGAGAAAGAATCGAATAGTAGACCGACAGGTGTAAAAAGACGCTAAGAGTGAGATGTCTGAGAGTGGGGTACAATAAAAATAAATGAGGGGTAAGGAGCACAGAAAAAAAAGTTATAGAGGAGAAAACCGAAGTGTCTCATAAGGGACTAGAGGAAAATAACTATAAAAAGCATGGCATAGTAAGTAGACCAAATAACCCAAATATGTGTAGTAGAGAAGGCTATGCAAAAGGGAAGGAGCAAGCAAAAAGAAACTATGCGTATGAGTGTGATACATTCATACTCTCGGGGTCAAATTCATTCCAAAAATCTTGGGGTCAATCTCTGGGTTTCCTTATATTTAACTTTACTGCAGCTTCGCATTTTTATGCCTTAACCCTCATATTATTTAACCTTGACTAGTATTTTTGTTATCTGATATGTAATATTTATCTCCAGCTCTGCTCATATTATTTAACCTTGACTAGTATTTTTGTTATCTGATATGTAACATTTATCTCCAGCTCTGCCCATATTATTTAACCTTGACTAGTATTTTTGTTATCTGATATGTAACATTTATCTCCAGCTCTGCCCATATTATTTAACCTTGACTAGTATTTTTGTTATCTGATATGTAATATTTATCTCCATCTCTGCCCATATTATTTAACCTTGACTAGTATTTTTGTTATCCTGTATGTAAGGCTGATCGTGTAGCTGTGGCTCAGAAAGTATCAATTAAATCCCTGGAGGTGGACAGTCAACTCAACAAGTCTTTAAAACCTGCTGTTGCAGCCTTGGAGAATATCTTGGGTCCAGACTGTGTTCAGTGCAAGTTTGTATTGCCACATTGTCGAACTACAGGTGAGATGACATTTTTTACCTTTTCAGAGTTGACCATTATGAGTTAAGGTTTGACACAGACAGAAAAAATAAAAAATAAACTTTATCGCTCTTTGAGTGTGGTGTGTAGAAGTATGGTTTTAGTGCTTGTATTCTATTTTTAACCGTTATGATATATTTTTGTATGATGTGGTCAGCACTATGTCAAGCTTATCTTTCTCATATAAAATCTTAACCTATTTAGTTTAGTCGACAGATCATCTTCATTGCATAAAGGCCTATTCTATAGGGCTCAGATCCCCCACACCTGCCACATACTAATGAAAGCACTGAAGATGAATTCATCTTGAATGCACGTGAACCCATTTAAGACTGGATAGACATAAATTTAGAAGCTTTTGATTGCGATCAAAATTGTCCGCTTGTCTTCAACAGATAATTTCACCAATTAGTGGAAGTTTGGCACAGCCAGCCAATGAGAACTTGTAGTACAAGACAATGCAACAGCAGCTGGAGATGAAAAGAAATAACCATTAGTTTGATACTCATTTAGGAGAAGATATAACCAGACTTGTTTATGATTAAAATGCACATGAAAAGAGCAAAGTGAAAATGCTTAACCCTGTCTAAGAAAAATGTAAAAAGGTACCAGAATAACTGAAGCCCTTAACTCTTTAACCCAAGAGCCTGAGATTTCAAAATAATGTTCAGTACTATTTATAAAAGGACTAAAATAGTGGCCAATCACAGGCTTTATTTTAAATGAGCAATGGAAGGGGTTTAAAAAAAGGGAACTTTTTAATGTCCGGTAGTGAAATTTCAATCAACCAATCAACCACTAATATCTTCAGTAATAAAGAAAAGACATGGTCGTATGTTGGACATGTGATGAGAAGAGATAATAACCGAATAGCAAAGCAAGCCCTCATGTGAGAAACAGGTAAGAGAAAAAGAGGAAGACCCAGAGAGACACTGAGAAGAACATTGCTGAGAGAGGCAAAGCGGCAGGAATCGGCTCCCTCAATGAGATAGAGCTGCTTGCACAGAACAGAGACAAATGGCGAGATTTGATAAAATATCTTTAAAAGAATTGAAAACTGCTAGAACAAAAATTCAGATAAGAAAAGGAGTATCTTGGTCTATGTCCTATGGGCCGGCTACGGCTCGAAAGGTCAATAGATAGATAGATAGTGAAATTTATATGCGCTGTTGGCATAATTTATGCCTGAATTTCACAATTGATAAGAACAACAATAACACTTTTAGTTTTTTCTTCACTTTCCCTTGTACCCATTCATGTGTTGAGGGAGATACCAAGTTCTGGTTGTCGCTCTTCTGGCAGCTTCAACCATTAAAAAAAAAAAGTAGGAAAGTACCACCGTCATGCCAAGTGGCGTATAGGGAATATGGTGTTAGTGACCATAAATTTTACAGACCTTCGGCACATTAATGTTGGGGTAGTTTAGTGGTTGGTATTACGCCTGTGCTGCTTCACTTTCCCAGAAAAAAATCTGGTACCCATTAAAGGCTGGGTGAACCTGGAAGCCGTTGGTTGGGGTTGAACCCTACCCCTTGTCCTTTGTAGTCCAGTTCACTAACCATTGAGCTATCACGGCTCCCAGCTTCAACCATTGGCAATTAATATTGTTGTAGCATTTCTTTGATGTTGTCGATCCATCTTACTCTGGGCCTGTTTCTTGTTTTTTTTCCTCTTCATCTCTTTCAATATACATTTCTTCTTTTTTCCTTCCTCACTTACCTTTCAGTTTCAAGGGGAAATATAATTTGTGGTCTTTTGCTCTTCTGTTCTCCTCTGCTGCTGCTATTTTTCCTATAATTTGTGGTCTTTTGCTCTTCTGTTCTCCTCTGCTGCTGCTATTTTTCCTATAATTTGTGGTCTTTTGTTCTTCTGTTTGCCTCTGCTGCTGCTATTTTTCCTATAATTTGTGGTCTTTTGTTCTTCTGTTTGCCTCTGCTGCTGCTATTTTTCCTATAATTTGTGGTCTTTTGCTCTTCTGTTTGCCTCTGCTGCTGCTATTTTTCCTATAATTTGTGGTCTTTTGCTCTTCTGTTTGCCTCTGCTGCTGCTATTTTTCCTATAATTTGTGGTCTTTTGCTCTTCTGTTTGCCTCTGCTGCTGCTATTTTTCCTATAATTTGTGGTCTTTTGCTCTTCTGTTTGCCTCTGCTGCTGCTATTTTTCCTATAATTTGTGGTCTTTTGCTCTTCTGTTCTCCTCTGCTGCTGCTATTTTTCCTATAATTTGTGGTCTTTTGCTCTTCTGTTTGCCTCTGCTGCTGCTATTTTTCCTATAATTTGTGGTCTTTTGCTCTTCTGTTTGCCTCTGCTGCTGCTATTTTTCCTATAATTTGTGGTCTTTTGCTCTTCTGTTCTCCTCTGCTGCTGCTATTTTTCCTATAATTTGTGGTCTTTTGCTCTTCTGTTTGCCTCTGCTGCTGCTATTTTTCCTATAATTTGTGGTCTTTTGCTCTTCTGTTTGCCTCTGCTGCTGCTATTTTTCCTATAATTTGTGGTCTTTTGCTCTTCTGTTTGCCTCTGCTGCTGCTATTTTTCCTATAATTTGTGGTCTTTTGCTCTTCTGTTTGCCTCTGCTGCTGCTATTTTTCCTATAATTTGTGGTCTTTTGCTCTTCTGTTTGCCTCTGCTGCTGCTATTTTTCCTATAATTAGGACTATTCCTAGCTTATTTTCTCAGTTCTTCATTTCTGATTATGTATCTCAGGCTGTTTCCAGTCTATCATCTAACACATTTCATCTCTTTAAAGATTATTTTTCTTATTGTTCTTGCACCTAGAGTGATAAACAAATCATTTTGATTACATAATTCCACCAGTCTGCTTCCATTTTCATTTATTTCAACTGCCTTATCACCAAAGGGTCCCAGGATATCTCTGTTCTCGCAGTTGCATTTCCCAAGCTTTCTATTTAAAACTCCCATCATTAACATGTTGTCACTTTTATCAGTTTTGGTGATAATTTCATTTAGTGTCTCATAGAATTCTTCATTGTCTTTTTCTTTGTTGTTACATGGTGCATAAATCTGTATGTAAGTTGTTTTTTCATCATCTTTTAGTAGTTTGGTTGTGATTATTCTTTCTGAGTAGTGTTTTATTTCTAGAATATTCTTTGCGTGTTCTGTATCAATGATAAAGCCTACTCCGTGTGTTGCTCTTTCTGTGTTGTTGACTCCTGAAAATAATATTGTGTAGTTCATGTGTATTTTCTTTATTTGTTACTCTGATGTCCACTAATCCTAGTTTTTTAATTTTCCTCTTTGTCATTTCTTCTATAAGTTCAACTTCTTTATCTTTTACTCTGCTTATATTGATGGTTGCTACTTTATATTTGTGGTCTATTTCCATTGTTCTGTGATTTCTTTGAGCATAAAATATGTATTCCTTATCAACCTGCTAAGTCTGTCATAATTTAAGGGATTAACTTTAAAACACACATTGGAGGTAGCTCAGAGGTGTTTCCCCTTGTACTTAATTGCTAGGAGTCACATGCGATCATTTTCGGTCTAACTGTAACTTTTTGGATGGTTACATTTTAAAAGTACTTATCTGATCTTGTCCTCCTTCTTGAGTAGAACACTTTACACAACTGTTAAATATATTTATATAAACACTTTTTCTGTCATATTTAACATATTAATATTATATTATATTGTATTATATTGTATTGTTTTGTATCATATTATATATTACATTACATATATATATATATATATATATATATATATATATATATATATATATATATATATATATATATATATATATATATATATATATATATACTGTTTCCTGTCATTCGTCTAACACATTTCATCTCAGTAGAGGTTATTTTTCGTATTTTTCTTGCATCTAGGGTCCAGGTCTGGTATTGGTAGCACAATGTTATATATATGTATATATATGGGAGCCGCGATAGCTCAGTGGTTAGTGAACTGGACTACCACGGACAAGGGGTAGGGTTCGATCCCAACCGACGGCTTCCGGGTTCACCCAGCCTTAAATGGGTACCAGATTTTTTTCTGGGAAAGTGAAGCAGCACAGGCGTAATACCAACCACTAAACTACCCCAACATTAATGTGCCGAAGGTCTGTAAAATTTATGGTCACTAACACCATATTCCCTATACGCCACTTGGCATGACGGTGGTACTTTCCTACTTTTTTTTTTTAATGGTTGAAGCTGCCAGAAGAGCGACAACCAGAACTTGGTATCTCCCTCAACACATGAATGGGTACAAGGGAAAGTGAAGAAAAAACTAAAAGTGTTATTGTTGTTCTTATCAATTGTTAAATTCAGGCATAAATTATGCCAACAGCGCATATAAATTTCACTATCTATCTATCTATTGACCTTTCGAGCCGTAGCCGGCCCATAGGACATAGACCAAGATACTCCTTTTCTTATCTGAATTTTTGTTCTAGCAGTTTTCAATTCTTTTAAAGATATTTTATCAAATCTATAAGCTATATTCTGTTTTTTTTTTCTCATACTCATTTTATACAAGGAGTCGCGATAGCTCAGTGGTTAGTGAACTGGACTTCAAAGGACAAGGGGTAGGGTTCGATCCCAACCGACGGCTTCTTAGTTCACCCAGCCTTAAATGGGTACCGGATTTTTTTCTGGGAAAGTAAAGCAGCACGGGCGTATACTGACCACATTACCCCAAAAATCATGTGCTGAAGGTCTGTAAAATATAGGGTCACTAACACCATATTTCCCTATACGCCACTTGGCGTGACGAGGGTACTTTACTTACTTTTACTTATGTATATATATATATATATATATATATATATATATATATATATATATATATATATATATATATCTCTATTATCCTTTCGAGCTGAAGACGGCACATAGGGCAGAACCACAATCTCAAAAACAGAAACCTTGCGTGCCAAAATGTCACATATTGCAGAGATCACTGCTTCTAAAATCTATGGTCTGTTTCCATAACAATGCTTTTTACAATGACAGCTTGTCAAGCCATCGATCAACCTCCTTAGTCGCCTCATACGACATGCCTGGAAGGTCACAGTGTCACTATTCTTTACATCCCACATAATGGGGCCCCGGTAACACACGGACATTTATATATATATATATAAATATAAATATATATATACATATATACCAATGCGCCAGACCTGGACCCTACTACTGAGATGAAATGTGTTAGACAAATGACAGGAAACAGTCTGAGAGATAAGATCAGAAATGAAACTGACAAAAAAGCTAGGAATAGCCACCGCCATTGAATTTATAAAGAAACAACAGATAAAATTTGTTTGGCCAATGACAAGGCAGAAAGATAAAAAAACAACACAACGAGCCTTCAATAAACGTTGTGAGAATACCAGACCCAATGGTCGACCACAAAAAAGATGGATGGATGGAATATTAGAAGCACTAGAAAACATAACAGCAGCAGAGGCAAACAGAAGAGCAAAAGACCGCAAGTTATATCTCCCCTCAATGCTGAAAGGCAAATGAGGAAGGAAAGAAGAAGATATATATTTAACAGCTGAGATCCTCAAGGCAATTAATAGTCATAATTTAATACATCTCCAGAAAATGTATAACATCATTTGGAAAGCAGAGAAGGTGGCTCATAAGTGGAAAAAAGGAATCATTGTTAAGATTCCAAAAAAGGGCAATCTCAGAGATTGGAACAACTGGAGAGGCGTGACACTTTTGTCAGTTGCCTCAAAGTTATTCTGAACAATCATCCTGAATAGAATAAAGGATTCAATAGATACAGTAATGCGTGAAGAACAGGCTGGATTTAGAAAAGGGAAAAGCTGCCTTGACCACATTTTTACTCTACGACTTATATTGGAGGAACACATTGAAAAGCAAAAACCTTTTGTGCTTTACTTCATCGACTTCAAAAAAGCATTTGATGATATTCATAGAGATTCTTTGTAGAAAATTCTGAAACAATATGGCTTACCATAAAAAATAATAAATATTTTTTAAGACATGTATGATGGCTACACATGTGCAGTTCGAACAGAGTTACTCAAGAGCCTGAAATTGCAACCAAATAACAAGGGTGATAAAATACATACTTGTTTAACCCAAGTTTCTATTGTGAAACATTTGCTCAGTCCTTCCGAGTGAGCGAATGTTTTCCAATAGAAACTGGGGTTAAACAAGGATGTATTTTATCGCCCTTGCTATTTGGAGTTGTTATGGACTTTATCATGAAGAAATGCTGCACTGGTAATAAAGGCATCAAATGGATACAAGGAGACCATTTGGAGGACCTTGACTTTGCTGATGACATAGTTCTCATTAGCAGTCAGATTTAAAACGATGCAGGAAAACACATATGAACTATCATCAATAACCAACAAAATTGGGCTTGAGATCAATCATGAAAAGACTAAGGTTATGAAAAACTTAATTAAACAGACGATAGAATATAGAGGGAAAACAAACCAGTGGAAGAGATCAATCACTTTATCTATCTTGGAAGTTACATTGATCGAGACGGGGATACAAGTAAAGAAATTAGAATCAGAATGGCTAAAGCAGCAATGGCTAAACCGGAGCCTCATTATGAGGGATGTAAAGAATAGTGACACTGTGACCTTCCAGGCATGTCGTAAGAGGCGACTAAGGAGGTTGATCGATGGCTTGACAAGCTGTCATTGTAAAAAGTATTGTTATGGAAACAGCGCCATAGATTTTAGATCAGTGATCTCTGCAATATGTGCCATTTTGGCACGCAAGGTTTCTGTTTTTGAGATTGTGGTTCTGCCTTATGTGCCGTCTTCGGCTCGAAAGGACAATAGATAGATAGAAAGCAGCAATGTCTTTCAGAAGCCTTGAAAAGTTGTGGAAATCGAAACTCATCAGCACAAACACAAAACTTAGACTATTCAAATCAAATGTACTATAAGCCCTTATGTAAGTGCGTGAAAGCTGGAAAACAACAAGAGACATAGAAACAATGTTCAGCACATTCGAAAATAAATATCTAAGGAAAATACTTGTATAGCGTGGAACGAATTCAAAACAAACAAGGAAATTAGAGAAATCGCCAATCAACCACTAATATCTTCAGTAACCAAGAAAAAACGATGGTCATATGTTGGACATGTGATGAGAAGAGATAATAACTGAATAGCAAAGCAAGCCCTCATGTGGAAAACAACAGGTAAGATGAAAAGAGGAAGACCCAGAGAATCACTGAGAAGAACATTGATGAGAGAGGCAAGAGCAGCAGGAATCGGCTCCCACAATGAGATAGAGTTGCTTGCACAGAGCAGAGACAAATGGCGAGATTTGATAAAAGATCTTTACAAGGATTGAAAACTGCTAGAATAAAAATTTAGATAAGAGAAGGAGTATTTGGGTCTATACCCTATTGGCCAGCTACGGTACTAAAGGTCGATATATATATATATATATATATATATATATATATATATATATATAGGGTAAGGGATCGCATGACATTCTATCTAGGTGGGCAAGGCATCTTATTTTTTGTTTCGACAATTTCATATGCTCAGTAAAGATGATCCTGTGGCAGGTTCGGCAAGCTGATAGGGGAGTTATTCTGTTCATTTTTATTCATGCTACAAAAAATTTAATAAAGAAATTATTATTGCAATGCTGTTAGTACTGTTGGCTTATTACATTTACATTGTGGCAAAAGACAGTATGCATAGTAGGTGAAAATAGTGGTTTTTTAAAATACAGCTATGCATCTATCTATTGACCTTTCGAGCCGTAGCTGGCCCATAGGTAATAGACCCAGATACTCTTTCTCTTATCTAAATTTTTATTTTAGCAGTTTTCAATCCTTGTAAAGATCTTTTATCAAATCTCGCCTCTGTCCTGTGCAAGCAACTCTATATCATTGAGGGAGCCAATTTCTGCTGCTCCTGCCTGCTATGCATAAGATCTTACAAATGATAGATGATTATATATTAGAGATAAAGTAGGAAAAATTGCTGTATATTTTATGTCATTTTATTTTCTGGAGGTTTTAAGATGATACATAATTCCTTCTTCTGCATTAATCTTAATAAGGTCAAAGAAAGCATTGGTCAGTTCAAGACTGGTCACATCTCCATACAGCTTGTCCAGGTGTGAAACTCAGAATAGCCACAAGATGCCCTCTCTGTTCATCCTATATTGGGCATGATCGTAGCAGATGTTTGGCACTTATTTCTCCCTTAGCTACAATCACATTCTTGAGAAGTTCAATGTGTTGAAAGATGATACTGCAATCTGTTTTGGTGTTCAGTCTAAAATTTGCTACTTGTTGATTTCAAGTGAGCTGGTATTAGACATAATTTTTCTGGTAACTGATGTTCTGTATTCCATTTGTGTATGTATTAGTTCCAGGTGATACTCATGGACACCTTATAAGTTACACTTGTATCTGGCTGGTATAGTTTACAAATCTGTTTTGCCAACTCATCTTATCATTTCTAGGAAATACAGAATTTGAATTTGTCACTCAGGATCTCAGGTACATGGTATCTGACAATTAAGGGGCTAAGGAGTCATGGCTTAATAAAGGGCCACACTAAGGCACACTTTAAAAAAAAAAAAGTAAAGTACCCCCTGTCGCACGAAGTGGCGTATAGGGAATATGGTGTTAGTGACCATAAATTTTACAGACTTTCAGCACATGATTTTTGGGGTAATGTGGCCGGTATTACGCCTGTAACGCTTTACTTTCCCAGGAAAAAATCTGATACCTATTTACGGCTGGGTGAAACCCGGAAGCCATCAGTTGGGATCAAACCCTACCTCTTGTCCATTGTAGTTCAGTTCACTAACCACTGAGCTATCGCAGCTCCCACTGAAGTGCTCATGATTAATTGAATTTTGAATGAAATGTCTGCATAAACCATGTCGAAGCATCACGAAATTGCTACATGCATTATTATGTTGCCTGACCATCTCAGACATTGTCCTGGCTTATGACTTGGAGAAGAAGCTCTTTCTGAAGCCAGTAGAGAAGCCATTGAGACTTGTCAAACAGAATGATGAGCGAATATCTAACAAGACAACACAAGAGTAAGTCTTTGTATGTATATTATGTTTGATTTAAAGTAAAATATTCTTATCTTTGCTCTTTCATTTTTCTTCCATTCTTTCTTCATAAACAACATTTGTTTTCAAGTAAGTGCTTTGTGAACAAAACAGCCAGTTTTTCCATTAATTTATCTTTGTCTTTAATGATTATTATTAATGCTGTATATTTTCCAAATATTGACAGTAAAGCTTTGGAAACAAGTGCTAATGATAACAGAATTTGCGTGTGTCATTAAAAAGACAAGAAGAAGCAAGACATGCGACAAGAAGAGACATAAATATAATGCTGCAAAAACATAAAAACTAACCTGAACATTTTTAATTACATCTGTTCTCTGAGTTGACATGGCCACCATTTCAGGATTGGATTATTTCATCCTAACTTACGATAAATTTGCTCATGAGTGATACTGTGATACACTTGATTCATCTCTCAAGATCAAGAGCCTATTAGTATTATTATTATTTTTATTAATATTATTGTTATTACTACTATTACTTCTGCTACTTTAATTGCTAATACTATTCCTATTGTTGCTATGCTACTACAACAACCATCACTACCAAAGGGAATTATAACCTTAGCTGGTGCTCTATCCTTGATAATTGCCATTGTTTTCTTTTTTTGTGTGTCTTAATTAAAAGATCTTGTTAAGCTCTTTCATAATAAAGTTTTACTTTCCTTTTTTAAAAAACTTCTGTCTGACATATTATTTTTCTTTCTTTTCAACCTGCTATTTTCAACTTCTTTGCTTTAGTGTAGACTGACAAACAAGACATGTGTATGTGGCACCAAAAAAATTCTTCAATTTTTTTTTTTGGTATGTGACCATTCTTTGCAGGGTGCACCATGTCTGGTCCATGCTGCTCACCAGTTTCTACTGTCCTCCATCAAGTTGCCCTTGGTTTGCTTCTCCATATTTTTTAGAAAAAAAAATAAGTGTTCTCCTACACCATAAGAATAATATAAAAATGGGGAATATAATGTTTGTGTCCATATTTTTCAATGACAGTTGACACATTTTATAGGTGATGTGACTGATATCATGTCAGGCTGCCTACTTTCTCAGAAAACAATCCTTGGTATCCATTTTCAGAGGCTTCATAAATCCTGAGCTGTGTCATCAGAATAAAAAAAAATGTGGTAGTTAAACTTAGAACCTTCAGTTCAGAGCAAGTGCACAAACTACTAAACCATCAAGGCTTTTCTACTTACATTTTTTTAAGGAAGTGGTAAATGACTCACTATTTGTCCATGTTAACATTGGAAATATGGCAGTGGTACTCACCATTTGCCCGTAAACTCTTATGATATTTATAGATGATGTGGTCAGCACTGTGCCAAGCTACTCTTCATTACCGTAAAATATCTCTGGTACTTATTACATTAGGGAGCCACGATAGCTCAGTGATTAGTGAACTGGACTACAAAGGATAAGCGGTAGGGCTCAATCCCAACCGACGACTTCCGGTTCACCCAGCCTTTAATGGGTACCGGATTTTTTTCTGGGAAAGTAAAGGGGCACGGGCGTAATACCGACCACATTACCTCAAAAATCACGCACCGAAGGTCTATAAAATTTATGGTCACTAACACCATATTCCCTATACGCCACTTGGCGTGACAGGGGTACTTTACTTTTTTTACTTATTACATTAAGTAGTAAATCTACATAGCAAAGAGTCACATACCCCTTGAGTTGGTTTTAGTAAATATATGTGTATTCTCAAACTGAGTAGAACAGATTCATAGAAAAATATAATAAAAATAGACTAGTTCTGTTTTGGTAACAAATCCGACAAGACCATCCTTTGTAAAGCAAAGACTGGGAGAAAAACTATAAATTAAAAAAAAATGTAATGCTATAGGTACATGCGAGTTTTAGTGAACAAGCCATGTGAAAAAAAGAAAAACTTGATACAAACCTGGTAGCAAAGAAAAACTTGATACAAACCTGAGTAGGTAATGAAAACGTGATACAAACCTGGGTAAGAAATGAAAACTTGATACAGACCTGGGTAGGAAATGAAATCTTGATACAAACCTGGCAGGAAAGGAATACTTGATACAACCTGAGCAGGAAAGGAAAACTTGATACAAACCTGGGCAGGAAGGAAAACTTGATACAAGGCTGGGTGAGAAAGGAAAACTTGATACAAACCTGGATAGGAAAGGAAAACTTGTTACAAACTTGGGCAGGAAAGGCTCATCAGCCTTGTATGACTGCTTTTCCAGAATAGAAAACTCCATTATAAACAATTGTTGCTTTTTAGAAAAATAAAAGAAGATCAAAGGCTAGAGGCATGTTCCTGGACAAATGCTTGCTGGAAACATGCTCTGGCCTACAAGGTGTTAAATGCATAACAATGGAATCTGCTCATAAATGAGTGATAAAGAAAAAGAATACGAACTGAATGATTGTATAAAATAAAAGTAAAGTAAAGTACCCCCGTCACACCAAGTGGCGTATAGGGAAATATGGTGTTAGTAACCCTATATTTTACAGACCTTCAGCACATGGTTTTTGGGGTAATGTGGTCAGTATTACGCCTGTGCTGCTTTACTTCCCCAGAAAAAAATCCGGTACACATTTAAGGCTGGGTGAACTAAGAAGCCGTCGGTTGGGATCGAACCCTACCCCTTGTCCTTTGAAGTCCAGTTCACTAACCACTGAGCTATCGCGACTCCTTGTATAAAATGAGTATGAGAAAAAAAAAACAGAATATAGCTTCCTGAGTTTGTGACTTCTATAAGACATTGGGCCCATTCCCAAAATTAATGTATGCTAACTAAGCATAACTAAGATGTCATTTTATTATATACTTATATACTGTTATTAGTTGACTAAATAAATTGATTGAATAAATGTATCTATTTTGTATATTTTTTTTCCAGTTTTATTATTTTTAATCTCTACTATCTGATCTTGTGCTTGTATTTATTTGATACAGATGATTATAATTTATCCTGATGCCAAATTGTGTTTATATTTAAATCAAGTTTGGTGCTGCTATTGCTGAGTAGAATGCAGTCTAGCTATGATGGACAGCCATTGGGGCTATTGCAGTGCAAAATTAGGCAGCTACAAGCCTTAGGATATGTGGTTATTACGGTAGGGGAAAATAACAATCTTTTATCATCAAACTTTGTATTATTTAAAACATTTTAATGACACTGATACAAACTTCTAACCCATATTTTTGTTGTGAGAATCATTAGCTGGTAAATTATGATCAGTTCTTCTATTCTGGAGTTTAAGTACGAAAATTGTGTCAGACTATTGCTTTGAGCCCCTCCACTTTGATTTCAGAATATTTTTTTCTTGCAAGCCAATAACTTCCATCTGGTTCTCTGTGCTGGAGCAGCATTTCATTTGATTTCAATGGTGTTGAGAAATAGTCTAACCTTGTTTGTTGTTCAGCAAAATCTTTGAAACGCTCTATGAACTGGCAGTATCTGTCATTAATGACTTGAGCATAGCTGATAAAATTAATAAGAGATTTCGTCTGCTCGTACACAAAAATTAGTATTTCCTTCTCACAGATTACTCTCCCACAATATAAGTTTTTTTTCTGGATAGCTTTGATATGCCTGTAAAGTTTGTGTGGCAGTTGTCCTTGTGTTTGTAACTTGAGATTAAAGTCATTAAAATGTTCAGTCCTATAAACCAAAAACGCTAGCTGGCAGATCCACTAAGGGTCCAATAATTCTTTGATTATCCTTTATGTCCATGAAAAGTTTGACTTTAGCATGTAAGTCACATCTTTTCAGCATTTCTCTTTGATTTAATCAGCAAACTTTACAATTGTTCAGTAGATTGTCATACTCTGAATCGACATGATGAAGGAATTCTTAATTGATGATGGTTGAGCCATAAATCTCACATATGATACCATGACTGGCATGGTGTCAACAACTTTAAACACTCTGGTGCACAGATTTTCTTGGTGAATATTACAATGTAGAAATGAAACATCAAAATGACCTAATTCAAGATCTAATAAGGGGGATTTTATTTTGCCAACCAGACCTAACTTTTGACCAGTCATAGCTGATGCTCTGTATGTCACTAAACAGATCCAGTCGCAATTTAATCCAAAATCTTTAAGAGTGTGCTTCAGGGCTTTAAAAATATCCTTGCCTGTTATGTTGCCTTTGAGTGATTCTAATGCTAATATGTCCCCCATAATGTTAAAGAATCTGGCAATACCCCTAACATATATAAGTAATTGTGCTTTGCCAGTCATATCATTGGGCTCAAGTAAGGTGATGGAGAATGCTACAAATTCTGACGCATGCTCTTTTAAACTTTTTTTAACATCATTCCCCATGTTGTCTATGCATCTTCCAATAGTCCTGCATGATAAACTTACTGGGTGAAATAGATAACTCTTTCACAACACACTTTAGCAGCATCAAAATACTCTTTCACAAATTCTCCATCAGAAAATGGTTTCAAACTCTTTCCAATTTATTCACAAATAATATAGCTCACACAGGCTGCATTCTCTGAACATTTATTTACATTGTAAAACTCACTCTGTTGACCTTCCATTGACTTCTTTAAATGTGCTATTTTGTCTGGCCTAACCTGTCCTAATATCTTCAGTAATAAAGAAAATTTGATTTGGCGAGATTTGATAAAATATCTTTAAAAGAATTGAAAACTGCTAGAATAAAAATTTAGATAAGAGAAGGAGTATCTTGGTCTATGCCCTTTGGGCCGGCTACGGCTAGAAAGGTCAATAGAATAGATAGATAGAACCTGTCCTTCCAGTGAACTGTAATCTTAATGTTTGGATTGGAAGTGATGTCTCAGATTGTATTCTTTAAGAACATACATTTTTTATTACATATTAAACACATGGGGTTTTATTATTTTTAAACGCATAATCCATCTTTCTCGAAAAGTACAAAACTGTATCTACTTTTCTCTTTTTGCTTGATAGTGTGACCATTGTGACAACAGGTTATTAACTTTAAATATATTTGCTATTTAATGAAAAATTACATAATATCTGTCCACCTTCTCAATTCGTAACCCCTACCAAAAACAATGCTAAAGACAAAGACACACAATCCCTTTGATCTATGAATAATTGTCTTCAAATAAAAGTCCCCTTATCTAACTTTCAATGCAGATATATTAAAATACTAATCCGCTCTATCCACTCCCAAATCCACGATTTTATAGCCATCACATAACTAACAACTAAGCCTACGCCACTCTTCTGGTGTCAACTAATCAGCGATATTAAAAGGATTGCCCGGCTGCATAGTGTCCATCATCAAAGACAATAAACTTTGCAGTCTTAGCTTGTATAATCGTAGCAACTAATCAATAAAAAATATTATATAATTTTTTTTATTTTGGCAAATTTGTTAATCAAATTACTTTTTTTTAAAAGCGGTTTATGAATTTTTGTGTGTTTAAGTTGTACTTTAATTCATTTTTTTTTCTTAGCTCAGGTAATGAGGTGTATAGTAATTTTCAAATCAAGCACAAGGGCTGCCAAAATAGTTTGACTGGCCTGCGAGCCATAGGTTGCCCACCCTTGCTTACAACTTACACACTCCTAAGAAAAGGAAATAATTAAGGATGATGGCCAAACAAGCAAGGCAGCTGTGAAATAACTTGACAAACAAGCAAGGCAGCTGTGAAATAACTTGAACGGGTAGACTAGGAAATAATGAAGGATGATGGTCAAATGTAACAGTGAATGTAAGGATATAGGGAAATAATGAATTTGGGGACAGTGTACGGAGAATTGAGAGAACCATTGTGTGTTTAGGGAAAGTGACATCCACTGGATAGTTATGAGCTAGTTGTTTAGGCGAGTAGTGATAGGAAAATCTCGTGATAATGAGAAAAGGGTTAGAATCACAAAGGTGTGATTTCATTGGCTGGGGAAATGACGTGGGTAGTTTTTCTTTGGGCAAAACATGAGATACTTAAGAGCCGGCACCGAGAAAATGACAGGAGATCACATTAAGCTAAGGAGGTAGCAAGGTCGATCCATGCCCTAGTGGCGTGGGTCCACTTTAATAGTACAGAGCAAACGCTTTTTTAGTTAGAAGTGTACAAGAGGAGATCACATGTAAGCTAAGGAGGTAGGAAGGCACACCTGATCTAAGTTAGTAGAGAAGTGAATATACTTTAGTGGTAACAGAGTGAATGCCCATATCAGCTAAACCGTGTGTAGGGACAACCATAAAGTGGACATTTCGTTTAAGTAGTTGAATGTAGTTAAAGGAACGAGTGAGACTGAATCCTTTAGTATAGGAAGTTGGATATTTTGTAATCATACTGTGGAGTGACAGTGAGCAGACTAGTGAGGAAGTGTCTGTAATGAGATGTTCCATTAGACTTTATGTTGGTTGTTAAGTTCTGTACACTGTTCAGGGAATGTGGACAGAGATAAGTGATTTAAATGTGTGATGAGAGAGCCCTGAGAATAATTACAAGAGTTTGGAGGTAACTGTAACCTCCTTAGCATTTACTTTGATACCCGAGTGGTAATTAACACCACTGGGCTGTTTATATTGATAACCTCTGTTTAATGGATTATGTAAATAAAGTATTGCTATTATTTTGTACAAGAGACTTGTGTGTGCAGTCAATATCATGTAGACAGGTGTGATGTATTCCGACCCAACAGACGAACCGGAACACACCGCGAAGTATGAAGATTGACAGTTTACACTTAATGTCGAAAACATTGAAGAGAGGAATGAACAGACATGGTTAAAACAACCCCCAAGGCATAAACTAGCACACAAACTCACAAGGCAGTTATGAAATAACTTGAAGGGTGGACTAGGAAATAATAAAGGATGATGGCCAAACTCACAAGACAGTTATGAAATAACTTGAAGGGTGGACTAGGAAATAATAAAGGATGATGGCCAAACTCACAAGGCAGTTATGAAATAACTTGAAGGGTGGACTAGGAATAATGAGGGATGATGGCCAAACTCACAAGGCAGTTATGAAATAACTTGAAGGGTGGACTAGGAATAATGAGGGATGATGGCCAAACTCACAAGGCAGTTATGAAATAACTTGAAGGGTGGACTAGGAATAATGAGGGATGATGGCCAAACTCACAAGGCAGTTATGAAATAACTTGAAGGGTGGACTAGGAATAATGAGGGATGATGGCCAAACTCACATGGCAGTTATGAAATAACTTGAAGGGTGGACTAGGAATAATGAGGGATGATGGCCAAACTCACAAGGCAGTTATGAAATAACTTGAAAGGTGGACTAGAGATATTTCCTCAGAACAGACAAAAGTGGTGATCTGTATTGGCATGTGCCAAATGGCACAAGAAGGATTGATTGTCATGTTAACTTAGTAATAATGAGTATTGTTAGAGACTGAACTAAACATCTTTAGTAAACAAACTGGCATGTTAATTGAATAATATCACTTATACCATTGTTTTTTTCATTTGCATATTATTCATAAATGTTCCTGTTAAAATCTGTCTGCAGGTAGATGCAGAGGAAGCTCTATCATATGCTTGCTTAGACATGAAGACAACACAGAAGTTGCTGCTTGGTCATATCTCTGCTACTTTAGGAGTTGATGTCAGCAAATATTTGGTTACCTGATTGTAGTATATTTTAAGAAGTATAAAGTATGTGTTTTGAGTAGAATATCTGTAAGAAGAAAGATAATTTTTCTGTAAAGAATGAACAAAAACTAAGAAATTATAGAAATAGTCTTTGATGACATGATATTGTTTGTTATAGTTGCAGTGTACTTGGGGTTTTTATCCTCTTCTTACAAAATACATTTATTTGCTATTTAGTCTGTGAATTTTAAGTCTATCATGACTGATTCTCTACAACAGAGGGTGCAAATTTGATAACACAATGAGAATTGCAGAAAGACATGGTTTGACAATATAGAACTATGAGTAGGACTAAAGTATACAAACATTTCTGAAGGAAAGAGGAAGAGATGTCCATCAGCTGTAGAATAAACTTGAAATATAGAAGATGATACTGATGGCTTACAGATGAAAAGTGCAGAGTTGTTATGAAGATCTAATTTCAACTTCTTCATCATCATCGCCCCATAACCCTTAGGGTCTTTAGGGTACCACTGACAGGTACCACTGACAGGTACCACTGACAGACTTCATTAACCTTCTCCATTTCTCAGTATCTTCAGTCATTATTTGGGACTCTGCAAACTTGAGGCCTGTCTTTTCTTTAATGCTATCATTCCAGATACTATTCTCAAATTATATGATGTATAATCTAAAAGTATACAGTTCTTTTATTTCAAAATTACAGTGCAGTTAGTCTTTTAATATTATGTTGTTAGGCACAACAGGCTACCATCTTCTAAAATCCAAACAGAACATTGTAGACTGAAAGCTCACATCAACAGACAACATATGAGTATGACTCATCATTAAAAATGTCTATATGACAAGTAGATTGTAGAGTCCTAAGAATCTAAAAATGACTACAGACAGGAGCAGACTTTTGGGCAGTTGTGATGACCTGCTAAAGTTAAGAATCTTGGAGGTAGGCTGTCTCTGTATAATCTTCTGAGCATAGGAAAATATGTAAAAAGTAAAGTACCCCCATCACACCAAGTGGCATATAAGGAGTTAGTGACCATAAATTTTACAGACCTTCAGCACATGATTTTTGGGCTAATGTGGTCGGTATTACGCCCATGCCACTTTATTTTCCCAGAAAAAAATCCGGTACCCATTTAAGACTGGGTGAACCCAGAAACCGTCGATTGGGATCGAACCCTACCTCTTGTCCTTTGTAGTCCAGTTCACTAACCACTGAGCTATCGCAGCTCTATAGGAAATTAAACTCAAATAAATTAGAGGATCCAATGGTTGACATGATTGTACAAGGAATTAAAATGTGAAGAAATTTCTTGTTTCTTTCCTTCATGTAACATACCTATCTTTGGACTATAAATCTTATTATTCACAAGGCAGCTAAATTTAAACTTTAAAAAAAAAGTAGTTACATTTTTTTTTCCTATTTCTGGGCTGTGCCAGGGATTTTCCATTTGGAAGGGTAAAGGCCACATGTCCAGTGCTGTCACCATTGTTATTGTTATTGGCTATGGAAGGCATCGGTCTCACAGCAAACGAATTAAAATCCATAATTGCTCAATCGCCCGTGCCAGTGGAATCATCCGAATTACTAACTCATCTCCCAAACAAAGAAAGGTAACTGTAGTCCCCATCGTAGCAGTCTCAGCACACGCCAAAAGACATAAGGCGAAACCGCGCAGAAAGTGAACACAGCCAACTGTTCCCCATCATACGATATCATCATTCATCGTAAACAAGCGGGATATCGAAGCAGGATCAAAACGGATGAGACACACAGCTCACGGTGTGCACAGAGCACTTAACTCAGTAGCTCCTGCAACAAGCCGGACTTGGAATATGAGGAAACTGCAAGAAGGAACACTTTTCAGACATAGCCTTCAATGGTTCCTGCCGCCTATCCACCATATACCATGGGAGTTTACGTCCTCCCGAAAATGATGATCGTCGTAGCACGTTATGATGTTAGGCCATCATTGATGACTCCAATTCCAAACATATAGACACACAGTGGTGGTAAGTTATCATTTCCAATCCAACAGAAGCCACATGACCTGTAGTTAGTAAAAACACAATTGATGATGTTCTCCGCTCCCTTCTTGTAGCTGCCGCCACACGATTCTGATGTCTCATTAACTTGGACATCATTCAAGAACAATGTCAGATGAACATTAGAATCCCGGTGTTGTCAAACTCATATTCATCATATTTAGAGAATGACAAGTTGTCCATTCGGTCACCCACTAGATATATTGGGATCAAATCAACAGACTTTTCATAAGCAATTAAAAAGACTAGTAATAATATGAGGTAGGAGTTTTCTACACGCATCTGAAAAGAAACACTCAGTGTGTTGGAAGCATAATAAAAGTAATAAGCATTTTTGGCAAAAATTGATGAAAAAGAAACAACTGTTGGCTGTAAAAGAAGATACTGGACAGTTCGTCATCACAGTTTTACAAAATATAACAAGTTTAAACTCTTAACGTTGTGTGTCACGAATCTGTCTCAAACCACTTCGTGGCTAAATGCAGGCAAATATACCCAGTCAATGGTGGTTAATGCTTATTTATCTGTAGTGGAAACAACACCTGCCTTATGTAAACTAAGTCTTATCAAAGCAAATAAAAATAAGCGTCAAAGGGGGGGGATAAACCTCTGAAATATTTTTTTTTCTAAATTAAAACCTATCATTTTATGTATCAATTGTGTGTGCAGAAAAAAACGATTTTTATGAGACAAATTGAAGAGAAACAAATCTACATGAGCCCTTTGTTTGCACCATTTGTTGCATAAAAACAGTTTTATATATCAAAATGTCTATCTTGAAGCTAACACCAGTTACTGAAGAAAGTGAAGAGCAGATCTGATAGGCAACACCTAGGGACAGGAATTTGAGGAATTCTATGACCCCATACATAAACTAGTAGTAGTCATGAAAAGATAGGGAACAAATACCTTTTATCAGCTATAGCATTGAGTCAATATTTGCTATGATATCATTCTTGTGTGTGTAAGTGCAATTAATTGTTATAATATCTGCAATAGAAATAATTGCTGGGATTATTATTATTATCATCATCAAGTATCATGGCACTGGCATAGGTAGGTGATCATGTCTCTCTATACACATTTCTGACAATATGACTGCTTATTATGCCTTATGACTTATAATTATTATGTATGTATATTATGTTATGACTTATAATTATGTTGTTGACTTTCTACCAAACCATTCTCTGAAACTTTCTTGCATCTTTTCTCTCTGCTTTCCTCTACCATCACCCGAATTTGTTCTGTTATCACAATAGTAGGAAACTCTTTGTACAAAGCTTCACAGCAGGAGGAAATCTGACCATCAGAAGAGGGATCTCTTTGATAAATGTTTCGGCCCTTTAGCTTCATGACACTCTAGGGGAGGTGGGCCCAACCTGGGTCATGACTCACAGGCATCAACCTCCTGCTGTGTTGAACTCGAAGGCTTACAATATATCAGGCATATAATAACTACACTTATTCTGCACAACACTTCTGATTGGATCTACTGTTCACACTTGGTCACACATGACTGTCTTAACTTTAACCCAGCACATTGATGTCCTCTTTTTATATACACTCACATACATGCTGCTTCTTGTCACAGAGTAACTTGGCATGGTGGTGACAGGTTAGTAGCTGATGGTAGGTGATAATAATATAGGCTGGGAACCATTCGTTTGAAATGTCAGTGCTGCAAACAACATATATCAGCTGTTTCCTTCTCATAACTTCAACAAACAAAAAATAATGATTGTTTCTTCTTAATTATGGAAATAAACTTTCTTTTTGCATTGGTCACATTTGAAATGTCGTCTCTTTTGTAAAATCATATTTCTATTGCCTCCAACTATTTTCTCATCTGTTTTCTTATTATTCAGGGCTCTCATCATTATGTGAAGACTGGTTCCAGGTAACACTGAAGAACTCCTTTTCTCATTTCCATTTACAAAAATGGGTTGTCTATTAACAGGATAATTATAAGTAAAAAAAAAGTAAAGAGTCCTGTCACGACAAGTGGCGTGAATATGGTGTTACTGACCATAATTATTATAAACCTTCTGCGCATGATTTTTAGGGTAATATGGTCTATTACGCCCGTGCCGCTTTACTTTACCTGAAAAAAAATCTGGTACCCATTTAAGGCTGACTGAAGCCGGATCAGGATCAAACCCAACCTCTTCTCTTTTGTAGTCCAGTTTACTAACCACTGAGCTATCATGGCTCCCAGGATAATTATACACCCTTTTAAATATTTGTTAGATCAGAGCCATATCACTAAGAAAACATTAGTGCTTGAAATACATACCTTACTATACACATTCACAATTAATTTTGTAATACCACATTTTTTTAATATTATGATTTTTATAATAATTGTTTAAATAACTTGACTGAATCTTTTCGTTTCTGCATTGAACAACATGGTTCAAATAATTTTTTAAAAATTCTTAGCAGATTTATGATTATTTGAGAAATGACATTAAAATTAAATAATTATTTTTTGTTTCATTTATTTAATAATAAAAGAAACACATTTTTACTTTAATATTCTAGTTGTTTATTTGAACATCCATAAAATGTCCAACTCTGAGTCTTTTGTTGTGGTCTTTTTTAAATATATATTTTATATTTATATCTTTTTTAATATGAAGGATTGGTATAGTTAGTAAATTACTGGACTAGCAATGGTCTAGGCAACGAGAGAGCTGACTGGTTTGCTACTAGATTACCTGTTGTGGGGGCGTATTTATGGACATGAGTGACCATACTAGGTCATCGCTGTCTGGTTGGGGATATTCAAAAATTGTTGAATCTGCTCTTTGGAGACTGGAGCAAGTGGTGGGGTGTAACGTACACGCCTATAGGGTATGGTGATAGCTTTACAAAAAAAGTAACACAGTGAAATACTAACGTATCAGACTACATGCTGCCTTCTTAAGAAAACACAAACGGACAACAGAATAAAGATAAACTTGACCACATCTAGAGTGAGTGGGACAAGTAAATCAGAGAGAGAGAGAGATCAAAACAGAGGTGTGAAGAATTAGGTGGGTATTCGGTGAGATAGAGCAATGTATACTAGGGCGGAAAAACAGGAGAAACAAAACCAGACATTCCATTAGACTACAAGGGGAAAAATATAGCGTAATGGGGGATCATGGAAGACTGGTGTAGACATAGCGTGTGTTCTACAAGATGGGATGGTAGTGTATCTGAAAGAAATGATAGCAGCTATATGGAAATAATTAGAGAAATCGCCAATCAACCATTAATATCTTCAGTAATAAAGAAAAGACGATGGTCATATGTTGGACATGTGATGAGAAGAGATAATAACCGAACAGCAAAGCAAGCCCTCATGTGGGAAACAACAGGTAAGAGGAAGACCCAGAGAGACACTGAGAAGAACATTGCTGAGAGAGGCAAGAGCAGCAGGATTCGGCTCCTTCAATTAGATAGATCTGCTTGCACGGAACAGAGACAAATGGCGAGATTGGATAAAATATCTTTAAAAGAGGTTATTTTTCTTATTGTTCTTGCATCTAGGGTCCAGGTCTGGCATTGGTAGCCCAACGTTGTGCTACCAATGCCAGACCTGGACCCTAGATGCAAGAACAATAAGAAAAAAAACCTCTACAGAGATGAAATGTGTTAGACAAATGACAAGAAAGAGTCTGAGAGATAAGATCAGAAATGAAGAACTGAGAAAAAAGCTAGGAATAGCCCCCGCCATAGAATATATAATGAAACAACAGATAAAATGGCTCGGCCACGTGACAAGACAGAAAGAACAAAACACAACACAACAAGCTTTCAACAAACGTTGTGAAAACACCAGACCCAAAGGTCGACCACAAAAAAGATGGATCGATGGAATATTAGAAGCACTAGGAAACATAGCAGCAGAGGCGAACAGAAGAGCAAAAGACCGCAAATTATATCTCCCCTCGACGCTGAAAGGCAGATGAGAAGGAAAGAATAATAAGATCTTTAACAGAACTGCTAGAACAAAAATTCAGATAAGAGGAGTATCTTGGTCTACGCCCCATGGGCCGGCTACGGCTCGAAAGGTCAATAGATAGATATATATATATGGAAATGGAATAGACCGGAAAAAATAGAGAAAGCTAGTATTAACGGAATAGACGGAAAAAATAGAGAAAGCTAGTATTAATGGAATAGACGGAAAAAATAGAGAAAGCTAGTATTAGAATATACAGCGAAAAGAGAAGAATATGGCAGATTACGTAATGAGAAAATTATAAACATAAATTTGTGAAGAGGAATCTGATCACTACCCAGTGATGAGAGTGAGAGTAAGTACTACATTGTCATAGGGAGTAACGGCAGTCTGGCGTGAAGTGCGAAGAACTCGAACATGAGATTAAATGCCTAGCCCTTTCGGAAAACTGCAAAAAACAGGAGGTCCGATGTGCACTCGTGAATGATTCAGAACTCTTGGGAGTTAAAAGTAAAAAATGAGTAGGTCAAAAATGGCCGCTGCCCAGGCACAATTAGTTCAGTAAACCTACGCTTGTTGAAGATGAATTTGTTAAACTCAAAGGTGCGATACCACGGCTTTATCGTAGACTAGCGATACAACGCATCCACGACCATTTAATGGGTGAACGCTAAGAAGAAAAAGCTTTTATAAAGATTGGTGTCGTCTATCAATCACGTAAAGCTTTTACAAAGATTGGTGTCGTCTATCAATCACGTAAAGCTTTTACAAAGGTTGGTGTAGTCTATCAATCACGTAAAGCTTTTATAAAGATTGGTGTCGTCTATCAATCGCGTAAAGCTTTTATACAGATTGGTGTCGTCTATCAATCACGTAAAGCTTTTATAAAGATTGGTGTCGTCTATCAATCACGTAAAGCTTTTATAAAGATTGGTGTCGTCTATCAATCACGTAAAGCTTTAACAAAGATTGGTGTCGTCTATCAATCACGTAAAGCTTTTATAACGATTGGTGTCGTCTATCAATCACGTAAAGCTTTTACAAAGATTGGTGTCGTCTATCAATCACGTAAAGCTTTTATAAAGATTGGTGTCGTCTATCAATCACGTAAAGCTTTTATAAAGATTGGTGTCGTCTATCAATCACGTAAAGCTTTTATAAAGATTGGTGTCGTCTATCAATCACGTAAAGCTTTTATAAAGATTGGTGTCGTCTATCAATCACGTAAAGCTTTTACAAAGATTGGTGTCGTCTATCAATCACGTAAAGCTTTAACAAAGATTGGTGTCGTCTATCAATCACGTAAAGCTTTTACAAAGATTGGTGTCGTCTATCAATCACGTAAAGCTTTTACAAAGATTGGTGTCGTCTATCAATCACGTAAAGCTTTTACAAAGATTGGTGTCGTCTATCAATCACGTAAAGCTTTTATAAAGATTTGTGTCGCCTATCAATCATGTAAAGCTTTTACAAAGGTTGGTGTAGTCTATCAATCACGTAAAGCTTTTATAAAGATTGGTGTCGTCTATCAATCACGTAAAGCTTTTATACAGATTGGTGTCGTCTATCAATCACGTAAAGCTTTTATAAAGTTTGGTGTCGTCTATCAATCACGTAAAGCTTTTATAAAGATTGGTGTCGTCTATCAATCACGTAAAGCTTTTACAAAGATTGGTGTCGTCTATCAATCACGTAAAGCTTTTACAAAGATTGGTGTCGTCTATCAATCACGTAAAGCTTTAACAAAGATTGGTGTCGTCTATCAATCACGTAAAGCTTTTACAAAGATTGGTGTCGTCTATCAATCACGTAAAGCTTTTACAAAGATTGGTGTCGTCTATCAATCACGTAAAGCTTTTACAAAGATTGGTGTCGTCTATCAATCACGTAAAGCTTTTATAAAGATTTGTGTCGCCTATCAATCATGTAAAGCTTTTACAAAGGTTAGTGTAGTCTATCAATCACGTAAAGCTTTTATAAAGATTGGTGTCGTCTATCAATCACGTAAAGCTTTTATACAGATTGGTGTCGTCTATCAATCACGTAAAGCTTTTATAAAGATTGGTGTCGTCTATCAATCACGTAAAGCTTTTATAAAGATTGGTGTCATCTATCAATCACGTAAAGCTTTAACAAAGATTGGTGTCGTCTATCAATCACGTAAAGCTTTTATACAGATTGGTGTCGTCTATCAATCACGTAAAGCTTTTACAAAGATTGGTGTCGTCTATCAATCACGTAAAGCTTTTACAAAGATTGGTGTCGTCTATCAATCACGTAAAGCATTTATAAAGATTGGTGTCGTCTATCAATCACGTAAAGCTTTTATAACGATTGGTGTCGTCTATCAATCACGTAAAGCTTTTATAACGATTGGTGTCGTCTATCAATCACGTAAAGCTTTTACAAAGATTGGTGTCGTCTATCAATCACGTAAAGCGTTTACAAAGATTAGTGTCGTCTATCAATCAGAGGACCCGTGGGTGTAGGTGTTAAACAATGTCCAGGCGACTGTAGAATCTGGGGCGGGAGATGTGCTATTGGTACTTTGTTGTGGAAAATCTGGACTTTAAAGACCACTTATAAATGGTGGATTTACTGCTTTTGATAGAATGCCAGACGCTAGGACAAAGCTATAGAATTATTGGGAGGGACCTCTCATTAGATATATATATATAAGAATTGACCAGTAGAAGACTCACCACCATTAGATATTACCTCTGAGTCTTTGAGTACGGGCCGTGCCAGAAAAGACGATATTAGCAGAATATTTGGGGAGAGGTAAGACGTCAGCATCTGGATTAAAGATTCCTAAGTTCGATCCCTTTTAAAGTGTTTTTGTGTGTGTTAATCTGCCGTTTCTTCGCTACGTTTACCCTACCTCGATCTCAGGTTAGTGAGGTCTGGTGTCTGACTATCAGTTAACGGTGAAAAGCAGGTGGTCCTGTGAAGCTCTCAGCACACGTTAAAGAACTTTTGGCAGTTAAAGTCGAAAAAAACAGACCAAATGTGGCTGCTGACCGGGCGAAGTTGTTAATTAATTAATATGTATATAATATCCCTCCCACTCCATTTCAAGATCTTCGTCGGTGCTACGGAGTTTCGTGTTTTGTAGCTAAAACCATCTTATGTGCTTTCGCTAGCATGTGGCGGCGGTGACGGATTGTCAGTAACTGTACGCTTGGGGAGGGGATTAAAACGTAAAAGAGGCAATGAAGATAATCTGTCGACTGAACTAAACACATTGTATCTTAAATATGACAAGACACCAAGCTTGGAATTAGAGATCGCTGGGAAACAAAAATCCATCCATGTTTAGGCACTTTTCGTGTTCAACACATGGGCGTCCTCCTGTCGATTTAGTACTGGGGAGGGGAAATGGGTACCTTATTTTTTATCAGGGAAGTAAAGGTATCATGGAGCCAATGGTGGGGTGTGCTAAACACTCCAAGGTATGGTGACAGCTTTACAAATAAAGAACACAACACAATACTGACGTTTCGGCCTGTGGCCTTCTTCAGAATACAGGGACAACGACAACAAGCGGTGAAGCACAATTACTACATGTTAGATGATCAAGTGGAGGGCGAGGAAAGTAGGATGCAGAAATAAGAAAAGAGAGAAATGAATTTTACATGATGAGAGGTATGATGGGCGTCAAAATATATAAAATAGAAAAAGAGAGAGAAAAATGTATAATAAATTGTACTTAGCTGAGCTCAGAGCAGGAAAACTGTAATCCGTGCTGAAACCAGTCGGAATGACTAAAAGCGCAGAGAACGTGTATAGAAAGCAACACGTGACAAAGACAGGTCAGTAAAGAGGGCAAAAAGGATCTAATATCGGGAAAACCCAAAAGGGGGGGGGGGAAGGGGGGATAGACGAGGACACTCCTGGGACACAACAAGCAATACATATAAATCACTCAACAATGGAAGTGAGAGATCACGCGAGAGGTTAAGAGAAAGAAATAGAATGACACGACAAAGTAGTAAACTAGGCAGTGGGTGAGAGAGATGGACTCTACAGAATGGATGGCCTCGAACTGAAAGAGTTGAGAGGTAGGTCAACGAAAGGAAGGATTGGATACTGGAGGAAGAGATACGGTGAGGAAGAATAATAAAGCCGGTATAATGAGAAGGGCGATAGAGGGGTGGTCCGGAGGAAGTTAGTCTATCGGGAGGTAGGGAAGTATTGGAGGAGGAGGTATGGAGAGGAGGGATAAGAAGCAGGTATGTGAAAACTGGATAGGGGGAGAGGCGGTAGGTCAGAAGTGAATGGAAAAAGAGAAAGTCTGGAAGAAGTGGAGCAATAGGGGATGGTGTGCAAGAGGTATGAACCATAGGAGGTAAAGAAGTAGGGAAATGATAGAACAAAGGGGGGAATGAAAGTGGGCATCAGGATAAGGGGGATACTGGAATAGTAGGTATAGATGAGTAGTGACTACAAGTTAATAGAGAGGAGAGGGGTGAGCTAGGAGTAGATCAGCAGAGGGGTGGTAGGAAGGACGAGGGACAATAGAGGTGGGCAGAGAGATGGTACGTACAGTCCAGGTGGAGAGGTGATATAGTGATAAAGAGGTAAAGGACATGAAGGTAGTCAGAAGAGAAAAAGGTGTAGGGAGGGGGGGGGGGGTTTAGGCGGAAGAAGGCAAGATGGGGGTTACTCAAAGAGGATATGAAAAGCAGGGATGGACGAGGAGTAGAGGACCCAAGAAGAGAAATAGGAAGAGAGGTCCATAGGTGGGAGGGTGGAGTCGGAGGCCGGAGGGTCCTCAGAGGGACAGGGATACATTGATGCCACGAGGGGTGAGGCAGCCCCAACGAGCGATCAGACGGTGCTCAAGAGTGAGCCGACTGCGGTGATCAGAGGAGCATGATACTAGGCCAGTTACCAAGACATCAGTCTTACCTCGATGGCCCCTCGAGTTAAAGTGGGCTGCTACAGGAGTGTCCGCTTCTTGGGTGATGTCATTCAAGTGTTCACGGCACCTATCGCCGATTATGCGACCAGACTGACCGATGTAGGTCAACTTGCATCGCTTACAGATGATGGCATAAATGATGTTCCGCGATGTGCAAGTGAATCCCTCTCTGATCTCGAAAGGACCATTAGGGAAGAGGACAGTGTCGGTCTGGAGAACGTGGTCACAAGTTTTACATACTCTCCGGTTGCAGCGGATAGTGCCTCGATGGCTGAAGTGGTCAGCAGGAAGACGGCCCCTGACAAGAAAGTCTCGGAGGTTCCGGTCACGTCTAAAGGCCACTAGTGGTGGGTCAGGGAAGAGCAGACGAGTAGTAGGGTCAGATCGAAGAATAGGGAGGTAGCGGTGGATGGTCCTAATAGCGGCGTAGTGGTGAGGGTGATGGGTGAGAGCGAGCACTACTCTATCAGAGGGGGGATGAGTAGAGGGGGTAAGAGCAGACTGACGTGAAGTGTGGAGAACTCGACGCAGGGCAGGGAGGAGAGCTGATTCAGGATAGAGACGTCGGCGGAAGAAATCAAGCATAAGGTGGGAATTGTGAAGGAAATCTTCGTCGTCTTGGCAAAGGCGACGAAGTCTGAGAAGCTGGGAATAGGGAAGAGAGTTCTTGCAGGATGTAGGATGAGAGGAGTCGTAGCGGAGGAAACTATGGGAGTCAGTGGCCTTGTAGAAGACCGAGGTGAGAAGATGAGAGGTGCCCAAGGAGACTAGGATGTCCAGGAAAGATACGGAGGAGGTGGAGATGTGGAAGGTGATGTGGATAGAGGGGTGGAAATGTCCGACATATTCGATGAAACGGGAGATCTCATCTTCTGGAAGGTCAGACAGACCAATGCAGTCATCAATGTACCTACGATACATCAGGGGAAGAGGGCCCTGGTAGGTATGGATGATTTGGTGCTCAAGGTAACCCATGAAGAGACAAGCATAGCTAGGGCCCATTTTAGTGCCCATCGCCACACCGCTGATCTGGGTGAAGAAATTGCCATTGAACTCGAAAGAGTTGAGGTTCAAGACTAATTCTGCTAGACGGAGGAGGACGCCAGTGGCGATGGAGGGTTGGATCCTACGGTCCAGGAAAAACTGAAGAGCTTGAAGGCCGTCGGAGTGGGGAATAGAAGTATACAGGGAGCAGACATCCATAACGAAGAGGCGGTAGTGACGATCAGGAAGGAGGGTGATAGAGGAAAAGATGTTAAGGGCGTCGTTAGTGTCTTTGACATACGAAGGGAGGCCCATAACTATGGGTTGAAAGACACTGTCGAGGAAGTCAGAAATGAGAACAGTAGGACATGAGATGGAAGAGACAATAGGACGTCCAGGAGAGTCAGGTTTATGTATTTTAGGCAGCATATAAAAAGAGGGTCTGCCCTAGCAGTGGTCAGGAAGGATCATGCGGGAGGAGCTAGAGGGAAGTAATCCATCCTGAATGAAACGGAGGATCGTACGACGCACCACGGCGTTATTAGAGACAGTAGTGTCGTCGGGGTGGGGAGGTAGAAAGTCGAGTCGGATAATTGTTTATCACCTTCCCGGATATAAAGGTCTTTCCTCCATACCACCACAGAGCCGCCCTTGTCGGCCGGCTTGATGACAATATCATCACGTCGGCGAAGATCCTGGAGGGCTTGGTACTCTTCACTACTAAGATTAGAGCGTCGAAGTCTATGGGGACGAAGTGCCTTAATATCCCGGTAGGTACTGTTAATGAACTGGTCCAAAGCCTGTGATTCGCCCGAGCGGGGAGTCCAGTCAGATTTACGGGGGGAAAAGCGGGCAAATTCGTCTGTAGGAGGAGGTTGAGAGGAAGAGTTCGGATGATTAAAGTAATAGAGTTTGAGTCGTAGTCGTCTGTGATACTCCTGAATGTCCCGTAAGAGAGAGAATGAGTCACTCAAAGGGCGAAGGGGGACAAACTTAAGACCCTTGCTGAGAAGAGAGCGCTCATGGTCGGAAAGGGGCAAATCAGGGGGAATACAAGTGACAAGGGAGCTAGAGTCAGAGGCATTGGGGAGAGGAGGAGGTGAGGGAGGAGGAGGAGGAGGACGGAGGTTCAAGAGTTTACGTTTGTGCTGAGAGGATAAAAAGTCATACACAGATCGGTTGTGGTGGTGGATGGTATGGCGGATGAAGCGAAGAGTCCCAGGAAAGTTAGAGGTGAGTAGATGGAGTTGGGATAGGAGGTGTTGTAGGCGGGTGTTGAGGTGGGATATAAGACGAGAGTGGCTAGAAGCGACAAGACGAATACGTTTCAGGCCATGCTGGAGTTCAAGGTTCTGCAGTTGGCGGCGAAGATAGTTAGAGAGGTGGGGTTGACCGACTTGAGGTGAGAAGTGAGATCGGAACCCACACGGGAGAAATTTACGATGGAGGCAGTTGTTCAAGAAATTAAGATGACAGGTAAATCTAGTTTTCTTGAAAGTAGTGAAGGCAAAGTCCTTAGAGATGTTAGAGAGTTCGGGGGGTAGAGTGGAGAAGGAGGCGATGATGGAGTGACGGATAGAATGAAATAGATGAAGATAGGTAGGACACGTGAAGGTATAGAGAAGCCAATAATAGAAAGAGGGAAGGTAGTGAATAGAAAGTATGAGGAGCAAAGTGCAAGAGGGGAGGGTAAGGAAGCACCCAGAAGTGAAGGCGAGGAGAGACTGACGAGAGATAGAATAGGTAGGTGAAAGAACGGAGTGGAAATGGTTCTAACTAAAGTACACAGAAATGAAGGCGAGGAGAGACTGACGAGAGATAGAATAGGTAGGTGAAAGAACGGAGTGGAAATGGTTCTAACTAAAGTACACAGAGATGAATGACGTTAAACAAACATAAAGTAGCAGCGATATCAATTGAGTAGGGAACAGGCAAATAATTGCAATGCTGCGGTAAAGCTGGTAGCAAGGAGCCAATGGTGGGGTGTGCTAAACACTCCAAGGTATGGTGACAGCTTTACAAATAAAGAACACAACACAATACTGACGTTTCGGCCTGTGGCCTTCTTCAGAATACAGGGACAACGACAACAAGCGGTGAAGCACAATTACTACATGTTAGATGATCAAGTGGAGGGCGAGGAAAGTAGGATGCAGAAATAAGAAAAGAGAGAAATGAATTTTACATGATGAGAGGTATGATGGGCGTCAAAATATATAAAATAGAAAAAGAGAGAGAAAAATGTATAATAAATTGTACTTAGCTGAGCTCAGAGCAGGAAAACTGTAATCCGTGCTGAAACCAGTCGGAATGACTAAAAGCGCAAGGTATCATGGGGACAATTACTAAGCCACACATCCTCAAAAGATGTATCCAAGATAAATGAAGGTCTATACTCCACTATCAAAAGGCAGTAATGCCATGTGACACCTTTACTAACGACTGAGACAAACATTTGAAATCGGCGCTATAAGTGTCCTATATTAATATAGTCACATAAAAGCACATTGGAGCTGCATTAACTATCAAATTGTCAAGCTAGAGGTTGGTGTATCTACTCCAATATCAGTTACTATAGATCCGCCTTTATGTGGAGCTAGTTATTTCAGCTGTGAAAACAACAAAAGAAATTAAAAGAAAGCTAAACATTGTTGAAGACAAATGCCTAAGAAGAATATTCGGTGTACAATGGAATGAATTCAAGACTAATATTGAGATAAGAGAAATGGCCCTGTAACCAATGATCTCATCTATCTGATCTTTGTCGTCCGCGATCTCTCCTTTTATTTTGCCAGTTGTAACCAAGTATTCCAACTTTCCTCTTCTCATGATGTGCCCGAAAAATGTTGATTGCTTCTTTCTGATGTTTTTTAAGAGCTCCCTTTTTGTGTTGGCCTCTTTGAGAACTTCCTCATTGGTCTTTTTATCTGTCCAGGGAACTTTCAACATTCTTCTGAGAAATCCCATCTCTGTGGCCTCTAATCGTCTTTTCATTTGTTTGTCTACTGTCCATGATTCGCTTCCATAGGTCAGAATTGGTTCTATATAGCACTGATGAACTCTCTTTCTCATTTTTATTGACATAGATTTGTTGCATAAGATATTTTTCATTTTCTGAAATGTTATTTTGGCCTGAGCTATTCTGCTTTTTATTTCTGTGGTGCATCTCCCATCTGATGTAATTATTGTGCCCAAGTATTTGAAACGTTGTACTTGTTTCAGATTTGTGTCGTTTATTTGTATGCTGCATGATGGTGATGATTGTTTCTTCGATATAAAAATAAATATGGGCGAAGAAAAAACTCTACGAGCCCCACGTGACGTTTAGTGGCGCGTATCAAGATCAAGCTGTTTCAGTACACTTGAGTGTTATACAAAACTATACACTTGAGTGTTATATAATACTATACACTTGAGTGTTATATAATACTATACACTTGAGCGATAGACAAAAAAACGAGGCACGCTAAATTCAGAGTATTGACCTAAGCACTTTATCGACAGCATAGGAGAAAACTAAAGTACAGACATGACACAGTGGTAAATAATATATTGCTATTTATTTATATTTAATTACTATTAAATACTATATATGGCCCTTTTCGTTTTGTCAGACGGTCTAGTGGAGGCTAATGTGTATTTTTGAGGTTTTGTTTTTTGTCGAACAGCTTCTCTCGTGGCTAATTCTACCAATGTTTGACAAACACACACGACCACAGACAAGTCAGGCCCACTGATCCACAGGGTTTTCCACCATTTTTCATGAGACTTTGCTGGCAAGGACAATAATGGAAATCATGTTTCCTGTACGACGCATCAGGGACAAACCAAGAAGAAGGTGGTTTCAGGATATCAAGGAGACCTTGAACATGACAACAGTAGAAGTAGGAGACCTGGCCATAGACATATTCTTTCAAACGGGCTGTCGTGAATGCAACGTTCTGTGGGAGACCTGGCTAGAGACAGCGATTCTGTCAGATGGGCTATCATGAATGCAACATTCTGTGGGAGACCTGGCTAGAGACAGAGGTTCTATCAGATGGGCTGCCATAAATGCAACATTCTGTGGGAGACCTGGCTAGAGACAGAGATTCTGTCAGATGGGCTGCCATAAATGTAACATTCTGTGGGAGACCTGGCTAGAGACAAAGATTCTGTTAGATGGGCTGCCATAAATGCAGCATTCTGTGGGAGACCTGGCTAGAGACAGAGATTCTGTCAGATGGGCTGCCATAAATGCAGCATTCTGTGGGAGACCTGGCTAGAGACAGAGATTCTGTCAGATGAGCTATCATGAATGCAACGTTCTGTGGGAGACCTGGCTAGAGACAGAGATTCTGTCAGATGGGCTATCATAAATGCAACATTCTGTGGGAGACCTGGCTAGAGACAGAGTTTCTGTCAGATGAGCTATTATGAATGCAACGTTCTGTGGGAGACCTGGCTAGAGACAGAGATTCTGTCAGATGGGCTATCATGAATGCAACATTCTGTGGGAGACCTGGCTAGAGGCAGAGATTCTGTCAGATGAGCTATCATGAATGCAACATTCTGTGGGAGACCTGGCTAGAGACAGAGATTCTGTCAGATGGGCTATCATGAATGTAACATTCTGTGGGAGACCTGGCTAGAGACAGAGATTCTGTCAGATGAGCTATCATGAATGCAACATTCTGTGGGAGACCTGGCTAGAGACAGAGATTCTGTCAGATGAGCTATCATGAATGCAACGTTCTGTGGGAGACCTGGCTAGAGACAGAGATTCTGTCAGATGGGCTATCATAAATGCAACATTCTGTGGGAGACCTGGCTAGAGACAGAGTTTCTGTCAGATGAGCTATTATGAATGCAACGTTCTGTGGGAGACCTGGCTAGAGACAGAGATTCTGTCAGATGAGCTATCATGAATGCAACGTTCTGTGGGAGACCTGGCTAGAGACAGAGATTCTGTGAGATGAGCTATCGAGAATGCAACATTCTGTGGGAGACCTGGCTAGAGACAGAGATTCTGTCAGATGGGCTATCGAGAATGCAACATTCTGTGGGAGACCTGGCTAGAGACAGAGATTCTGTCAGATGGGCTATCATGAATGCAACGTTCTGTGGGAGACCTGGCTAGAGACAGAGATTCTGTCAGATGAGCTATCATGAATGCAACGTTCTGTGGGAGACCTGGCTAGAGACAGAGATTCTGTCAGATGAGCTATCATGAATGCAACATTCTGTGGGAGACCTGGCTAGAGATAGAGATTCTGTCAGATGGGCTATCATGAATGCAACATTCTGTGGGAGACCTGGCTAGAGACAGAGATTCTGTCAGATGAGCTATCATGAATGCAACATTCTGTGGGAGACCTGGCTAGAGACAGAGATTCTGTCAGATGAGCTATCATGAATGCAACGTTCTGTGGGAGACCTGGCTAGAGACAGAGATTCTGTCAGATGGGCTATCATAAATGCAACATTCTGTGGGAGACCTGGCTAGAGACAGAGTTTCTGTCAGATGAGCTATTATGAATGCAACGTTCTGTGGGAGACCTGGCTAGAGACAGAGATTCTGTCAGATGGGCTATCATGAATGCAACGTTCTGTGGGAGACCTGGCTAGAGACAGAGATTCTGTGAGATGAGCTATCGAGAATGCAACATTCTGTGGGAGACCTGGCTAGAGACAGAGATTCTGTCAGATGGGCTATCGAGAATGCAACATTCTGTGGGAGACCTGGCTAGAGACAGAGATTCTGTCAGATAGGCTATCATGAATGCAACGTTCTGTGGGAGACCTGGCTAGAGACAGAGATTCTGTCAGATGAGCTATCATGAATGCAACGTTCTGTGGGAGACCTGGCTAGAGACAGAGATTCTGTCAGATGGGCTATCATGAATGCAACGTTCTGTGGGAGACCTGGCTAGAGACAGAGATTCTGTCAGATGAGCTATCATGAATGCAACATTCTGTGGGAGACCTGGCTAGAGACAGAGATTCTGTCAGATGAGCTATTATGAATGCAACGTTCTGTGGGAGACCTGGCTAGAGACAGAGATTCTGTCAGATGAGCTATCATGAATGCAACATTCTGCAAAAAATATGCGAACTGATGATGATTATTTACTTGTTCTTACTATTGTTTGCATTTGTTAATTATTCTTTCTATTCATTTTTATGTCCCATCTTCTTAATTAACTTTGCTTTGTTATTTTTTTTAAGCATACAATTAAGGGATAATGTGTCACACTGTCTATTTTGGGCTATCTAGTTTAATTTAGTCAACGGACCATCCTCATTTCAGATCGAACAGTGGATTTTCAAATTGTATATCGCCATGAAGCGTATAAAAGCTCCAACTTTCTGTTCAATTCTTATTGTTGTTCTTTGTTGGGTTTCCTATTATCATAACTACTTAACTTCTTTAATATGATTATTGATATTGGAATGCTGATTACTAAAGCATCCCCGCTTTTTATATTTTAACTTTTCTCCCTTGCTTATTTCCTTTAATACTCCCCTGCTTTATCTACTAAGATTTCTCTTGTCCTATCTTTCACACTAGCTCTTTATTTCTCCTTAGCTCTCTATCTTGATCTCTAATTCCTTCTTCTGTACAACATAAAGGTAGACGTGCCCTTTATTTTTGCGCATGCTCCGTGTTTTTTTTTCTGTCACGAAAACTTTCTTTATAGTTCCTTCTTTATATCATCAACATCTGCAAAAACACATTTCTGCCTTGTTCGCTCCGTTGTCATCCACAACAACGTAAACCGAGCGTCTGGCTCATGTTCTACGCTCTACCTTCACTGTTATCATCAAAGTTGCTTCATCAAAGAAATACGACGCTGACGTAATACTGACCACATTACTCAAACATGTATAACTAATATAGCACTAATATTATATTACCAATACGCCATGAAGTGTGACTGGGTTCGTTATTCTCTCTGTATGTTAAAACTGTTCTCACTTAACATTGCTTCAGTTAAAAGTCATGGCTTACTTAACCATGACGCTAATCGAGGATATCCGCATTTGTAGTGCCATTTTATAGTTCTGGAGTCCTGTACTTTACTAAACAATCACCTCTACTTTACCCCATTTTCTTGTCTTGTGGCATGCATTCTCTACGTGTCACTAGCATTGACCAGTGATTTCTTTGAACTGACTGACGTCTAAAAGTGAACGCAAAAAAGAAGTATTTTCTCCATCGACGGTCCGCCTCGCTAAAACGGTCACGGCTGACTTGCTGGCAAGAGCAATAAAACCATACAGTTCCTTGTTTAAATTTGATGTCCCCGCTAGCAGAACTACCTTATGCGCTTGATTGAACAGGCCCGTCCGGTGAAATCAGAAGTGATCGTATAAAGTATTCACAGTCCTGACATTTGCTTCCTGAGGCAATGAAATCGATATTTATTATTTACTGGCCACTGGGTACATTTTATTATATTATTTTAGCTTCCAATGTCATAACAACAGATTACATGGAACATAATCAACATTTATACTATGTAACCTTCAGAGACCAAAAAAAAAAAAAAAGCATTCGATAAAGTTAACAGAAAACATTTATGGTAGATGCTAACAGCATACGGGGTAAGCCAACATCTAACCGACCTTTGTAAACGTCTCTATGTCAGTAGCATCAGCACACTCAGCGCTGCAGCAGGGTACACAGACAGCTTTGAAATCAGAACCAGAGAAGACAGACACGTACTCTCCCCCTATTGTTTATCACATATATGGAGTACCTATGTGACTTAGAGGACCCGAGACAGAGGAGACTAGTGAACTCATATTCGTAGGCGATCAGGTACTGATGCATTGGGGAAAAAAACAGAAGGCCTGCAAGAAAACTTAAATATTCGCCCAATATAACATGAAAATATTTAAAAAAAAAACAGAAGTAATGAACATCGCATAAGAAAAACAGAATACCAATATCATCATCATCATCATCGAGTGCCAACTCCGTATCGAAGGTTGGCCACCATGGAGCACCATTCTGCTCTGTCTCTTGCTTTGATAGTGCAGGTTGTCATAGGCTGATTTGTCTTATATTTCATAATACCAATATTATATACAAAAAGCAGAGGAATTTAAATACTTAGGAAATCCAGTTACATACGACAAAACATACACTAACAGAGTGGAAATACATTTTTAAAGTGCAAAAAAGTTGTTAAAGTGATAGAAGAGATGGCACAACTATTGTTCAACAAGGAAATACCTCAAACGTGCATACTCTAAGACAGTCTTCATTCTGTCGTTGTGCTACCAATACCAGGCCTGGACACTCAACTCTAGAACAATCAGAAAAATAGCAAACACCAAAATGAAATATGTGAGATGCACGATATAAACAGCAAGATAGATAAGACCAAACTTATGAATTAAGAAGAAAATCTAGTAATAACTTTCGCTATTGAATACTCAAAGAAACACCAGATAAATTATTTAGCCACGTGGTAAGACATCAAGAACAAAATATGACAAATCATCAACGAACGCTACGAGAACGCCAGATGAAGGATCGATCACGAAACGTCAGATTGACGAAATAGAAACACTAGGAAACAATTGCAAAAGAGGTCAACAGACGAGCAAAACAATCTCAAAATAAGTCTGCTATCGACACTGACAAGCAAATGAGAAAGGAAAAAAGAATATGAATTATCTGTTTAATATTCTACAGAAGTATATTTTAGTTTTATGTTAGCAAACCAGGTGATGTTGACTCAAATATTTGCAGAATAGACACTAAATACAACGATAACACTATTTAACGTGGTACTGCTACCAATACTCTACTACCAATGCCAAATTTGGACATTAACAGCATAAGGAAAACAAAGAAAGAAATAGAGACAAATTGTAATAATTGAAATTTGGATGCATGAAGAATAATGAAGACGGCAAGAAAAGAAAGTATCAGAATGTATATAATGCAATAAGCTACGAATGACATCCTTGCTGAGGCAACAGAATATATGCGGACAAGAAAAGAAAGTATCATAATTTATATAATGCAATAAGCTACGAATGACATCCTTGGTGAGACAACAGAATATATGCGGACAAGAAAAGAAAGTATCAGAATTTATATAATGCAATAAGCTACAAATGACATCCTTGCTGAGACAACAGAATATATGCGGACAAGAAAAGAAAGTATCAGAATGTATATAATGCAATAAGCTACAAATGACATCCTTGCTGAGACAACAGAATATATGCGGACAAGAAAAGAAAGTATCAGAATGTATATAATGCAATAAGCTACGAATGACATCCTTGTTGAGACAACAGAATATATGCGGACAAGAAAAGAAAGTATCAGAATTTATATAATGCAATAAGCTACAAATGACATCCTTGCTGAGACAACAGAATATATGCGGACAAGAATAACTATCACCAGCAGGCAACATTCGACAGGACGCAACAACGTTCATAAACATGGGGAAGATTTGGGGAAAAGGGGCTACTTAGAAGACAATGGATTAAAGGTAAAGGTAAAGTACGAGACTTGAATCGGCGTCTCAGAACGCGAGTTTTACACCCATATGTGCTCGAACGTCTATCCTGATGCGTTCGGGGACTTCTAGATAGTGTCGCTTCAAGCATCGAAACTCACGATGCGAGGCGGCATTCCTCACCTTCCCAGAGTACTACCCTGATACCCATTTCTGCCAGGGACTGGGTCGACGGAGGGGGTATTTTTTTTTCCAACTACGAGTACAACTCATACTGCTTCCAGCGGGAATCGAACACGGGTTGTCCGAACGTCGGTAGCACAGTCGGGTGGTATTCCCTCCCAACTTCGATACCGAGGTTCCCACAATGGATTAATCAGACATCACAATGAGTTTCATGCATAAAGATATATATGAACGGGAATACTTCATTTTAATTCGACGCTGAGATGCAACAGAAGCGGATTTTCATCAGTATTTTCGTTTAGATTAAATATACAGTTTTATTTGACATTCTATAACATATCTTTTACTGTTTATAATTGTAAACTGTAGATCTTATTTTATATTTGTTTATCTCGCAATGTAAGTTCCCGTTCAATCAATTGCTGAGTTTTTCTTTTGTTCAAATATCATCATCTGAATACATTTCTCACAGGTTGGTGTGGATTTAGTGGGAATCATTTCAGGGAAAGGGGTATGTTTACAGCACTCGGAAAAAAAAAATCACAAATAATCAACAGCAGAGGGAAAAACAAAGAACAAAATGATGGTCAAAATCAGGATCGAACCCGTATTCCTTGGCTCAGCCCCTTTCCACGAGACACCAAAAACGCTTGAGCATACGGCCAACTAGGCTATCTCATGAATTTTAGATAGTTTAGATGGCAGTGTTCTCTAGCGTTTGGTTTCTAGTGGCAAGACTCTGCGTGTTTGTGATTTTTTTTTTTCTGGGAGCTATAAACATACCTGTTCTCTTGAAATGATTCGCTGATCTATCGCCTCGGAAGTTTCCATCCAAAACAATATTCATAATATAGGAGACTATATTATTATTTTTCTCCTGGATTTAATGCTTCGGTCAGACGGGGGCTGGGGACAAAGAGAGAGTAGGAGAGCTGGCTGGCATCACGTACACCAGTAAAGGTGACCTTTACAGTGGATGTTGGAAAGTTACTGGATTTTCAAAATATTTTGGATAATTAAAATGAAGGATGAAAAGAAATAATATAAACCCTGTAGACTGAAAAGAAATGGTTTATTTCTAACACAGGAACATGAAGTATTTGGCCACATAAACATTGTACGTCTTTTGGAATGAACAATGATGAAAAGCATAATTCCTGGAATATTGGACAAGGGTAGAGCAAGAAGAAAGTGGTTTCAGGACATCCAATAAATCTTGAACTTCATAACAGAGAAAGTGGGAATAATGGCTAGAGACTGAGATTTCTTCAGACCGGCTGTGATAAGTGCAACGCTCTGCGGGAGTTATGGTTAGAGACTGAGATTTCTTCAGACGAGCTGTGATAAGTGCAACGCTCTGCGGGAGTTATGGTTAGAGACTGAGATTTCTTCAGACGAGCTGTGATAAGTGCAACGCTCTGCGGGAGTTATGGTTAGAGACTGAGATTTCTTCAGACCGGCTGTGATAAGTGCAACGCTCTGCGGGAGTTATGGTTAGAGACTGAGATTTCTTCAGACCGGCTGTGATAAGTGCAACGCTCTGCGGGAGTTATGGTTAGAGACTGAGATTTCTTCAGACCGGCTGTGATAAGTGCAACGCTCTGCGGGAGTTATGGTTAGAGACTGAGATTTCTTCACACGAGCTGTGATAAGTGCAATGCTCTGCGGGAGTTATGGTTAGAGACTGAGATTTCTTCAGACGAGCTGTGATAAGTGCAACGCTCTGCGGGAGTTATGGTTAGAGACTGAGATTTCTTCACACGAGCTGTGATAAGTGCAACGCTGTGCGGGAGTTATGGTTAGAGACTGAGATTTCTTCACACGAGCTGTGATAAGTGCAACGCTCTGCGGGAGTTATAGTTAGATACTGAGATTTCTTCACACGAGCTGTGATAAGTGCTACGCTCTGCGGGAGTTATGGTTAGAGACTGAGATTTCTTCACACGAGCTGTGATAAGTGCAACGCTCTGCGGGAGTTATGGTTAGAGACTGAGATTTCTTCACACGAGCTGTGATAAGTGCAACGCTCTGCGGGAGTTATGGTTAGAGACTGAGATTTCTTCAGACCGGCTGTGATAAGTGCAACGCTCTGCGGGAGTTATGGTTAGAGACTGAGATTTCTTCACACGAGCTGTGATAAGTGCAACGCTCTGCGGGAGTTATGGTTAGAGACTGAGATTTCTTCAGACGAGCTGTGATAAGTGCAACGCTCTGCGGGAGTTATGGTTAGAGACTGAGATTTCTTCAGACGAGCTGTGATAAGTGCAACGCTCTGCGGGAGTTATGGTTAGAGACTGAGATTTCTTCAGACCGGCTGTGATAAGTGCAACGCTCTGCGGGAGTTATGGTTAGAGACTGAGATTTCTTCACACGAGCTGTGATAAGTGCAACGCTCTGCGGGAGTTATGGTTAGAGACTGAGATTTCTTCAGACGAGCTGTGATAAGTGCAATGCTCTGCGGGAGTTATGGTTAGAGACTGAGATTTCTTCAGACGAGCTGTGATAAGTGCAACGCTCTGCGGGAGTTATGGTTAGAGACTGAGATTTCTTTAGACGATCTGTGATAAGTGCAACGCTCTGCGGGAGTTATGGTTAGAGACTGAGATTTCTTCACACGAGCTGTGATAAGTGCAACGCTCTGCGGGAGTTATGGTTAGAGACTGAGATTTCTTCAGACGAGCTGTGATAAGTGCAACGCTCTGCGGGAGTTATGGTTAGAGACTAAGATTTCTTCGGACGGGCTGTGATGGACAACGTTTTGCAAAGAACATTCATGCATGTTGTTGGAGATATGGTCTGCACGTCTAGTGGAGAACGTTACTGTAGTTGGTGAGTGTATGTGTGTGTGTCCTTGAAAGCAAGAATTCCAAACTGATCACGGAGCTTTACTTTTTAAAGTGCATGAAAGAAAGTTTATACCCATCGACCTTTCGAGCCGTAGTCGGCCCACTGGGCAAAAACTCAGATAATCTTTCCTGGTTTCGAAATGTTCTTTCTAGCAGTCTGAATCCTCGCAAAGATCTTTAATCAAATCTCACCATTTGTCTCTGTCCCGTGCAAGCATCTCAGTCTGAAAAAAAAAAGTTTAGTAGGGTAAAAAACCAGTTGGCTAAAGACGTCATCAATATGTATGTCATTCGTTGTTTCATGAAAGGGGCTTCATAACTAGGAGTTTGTCTAAATTGTGTAGGTAGAGAGATGTAGGAAGGGTACAGGACTTTGACAACCATGAGTCCACGTCACTCCTTCGGATGAAAGATATGGGAGTTAAGACGAGCACAGCCAGAAACTAGAAATTTAGTGGCCGTGTAAGAAGACTTATCAACCAACACAGAACTAGAGTCGTCAGTCGCTGGACACTGCGAGACTAGCTGAGCACCTCAATCAATGATGATGGCCCGCAAATAACTCAATTAGTCAGTCAAACAATGAATGAAACTACATTGAAACTACATTGAAACTACATTGAAACTACATTGAAACTACATTGAAACTACATTGAAATTACACACCGAGCAATTTTAAACCAGTTCACCCACACGACTAAGAAATGGAAACACAAAAGCTCTTTTAAGACTCGCTTTTATTTGTGGGACTTTACATATTTACACTTTAAATATATGTTAGAAGTGTGCTGTCGGTCGGTTTTTAATGAACTTTTGTGTTGTCTTTAGTGTACTATCTTACACTAACAACAACAATAATAACACTAAGTGTTTTGGTTTTCTTCACAAATTGTTATTGTTTCTGTGAGCTCAACCATCCCTGTGCATAAACCGAGAAAATCGTGATATACCAGGTCTCTGAAGCTCTGGTATACTTACATATTATCGCTCTCAACCATAACATATGCTAGTAAACTGATGGTAGTTCTAGTTTTTAAAAAACCTATAAAATATGTATATTGTAGCCGCTAAGGTTCTAAAAGTTTACTTGAACGCGTTTCTGTCCATTCTGGCGGGGAAAAAAGCCAAAACAATAATAAAATAGATAAGTTACAACAACATAACCCTTTGAGCCTTTCAGCCCTAAAAGTTCCACTTCATATTTGCTATATAATCTTAGTTAATAAGCGCTTTTTCCAGACGAGATTTGTGGTCCAGCAGACTATATCACTGGGAAACGCGAGTGGAAGGCGTTGGCATCTTAACCTTAAGGAAGGGTAGTTTACTTTAGTTTTAAAATTGTCTAGCTGGCTTGTTGGCATCGCGACCTTACGGAAGAGGTCGTTTACTTTCGCTTTCAAATTGTCTAGCTGACTTGTTGGCATCGCGACCTTACGGAAGAGGTCGTTTACTTTCGCTTTCAAATTGTCTAGCTGACTTGTTGGCATGGCGACCTTACGGAAGAGGTCGTTTACTTTCGCTTTCAATTTGTCTAGCTGGCTTGTTGGCATCGCGACCTTACGGAAGAGGTCGTTTACTTTCGCTTTCAAATTGTCTAGCTGGCTTGTTGGCATCGCGACCTTACGGAAGAGGTCGTTTACTTTCGTTTTAAATTTGTCTAGTTGGCTTGATGGCATCGCGACCTTACGGACGGGGTCGTTTACTTTCGCTTTCAATTTGTCTAGCTGGCTTGTTGGCATCGCGACCTTACGGAAGGAGTCGTTTACTTTCGTTTTCAATTTGTCTAGTTGGCTTGATGGCATCGCGACCTTACGGGCGGGGTCGTTTACTTTCGCTTTCAATTTGGCTAGCTGGCTTGTTGGCATCGCGACCTTACGGAAGGAGTCGTTTACTTTCGTTTTCAATTTGTCTAGTTGGCTTGATGGCATCGCGACCTTACGGGCGGGGTCGTTTACTTTCGCTTTCAATTTGGCTAGCTGGCTTGTTGGCATCGCGACCTTACGGAAGGAGTCGTTTACTTTCGTTTTCAATTTGTCTAGTTGGCTTGATGGCATCGCGACCTTATGGAAGGAGTCGTTTACTTTCGCTTTCAATTTGTCTAGCTGGTTTGTTGTGTTGTTGTCTGGGGCACAACTGTGATTGAATCACGTGCAATATTTTTTAAAAATCGCAACAACAAAAATGTCAATGCTGAAAGGGTTAAGCAACTACTTGAACCGCGAAGACAGTGAACAACCAACACGCTAATCCCCGTAACGAGAAACATAAAAAAAATGATGGTCAAACATGAGGGAAATAAGAAGTTGAGTTGGCTTGCTTGTCTTATTATCATGAACCCTGTACATATTTGCATTTAGATTGACTGAAATGGGTCAGTTTCCTGTACTCTTGGACTGACATGCACAGCACTCAATATACTCGATTAATATTTACCGATATGGTCCCTGACTTTGATGGGATCGTGCCAAACCTGCTCCGAGCATGCCGTTTTTTTTTCTTCATGCTTGCCTCGTGTCGGAAGTTAATACATTTTTATCCCTCCCTTATAACAAGCAGAGATTGATCAATCATGATATGAACAAGGCACTGGCAAGCAGTTGTTCCAGATAAGGAGCCAATAGCCAGCCCAGAGTAATTATTGGTGGATCGATTGCTGTTTGAGGACTTGATCCAGCACGCAGTCGCCAGCTTTGGAATCATTGTGGGACTACACGACCGCACTGAGTATAGGATAAGATAAGCTGTATTCAGCATGTAATGAGTTTTGGAACAGGACATTTTTTTTTCAAGAGAGAGAGAGAGAAAGAGAGAGAGAGAGAGAGAAGGGGAGCGGATGTGAGAGGGAGAAACTGTGATTATTTTAGTGGATTAAAGAGTTTGGTGGCTTTTTTAAAAGGTATATTCTAAAAAAAAAAAGTTTGATAATGATACAAATTGTCAACGCGAGTGTTTGTCCTATATATAGAGGGGAATCCCGACCCGAGAAGGTCGATGTGAAGAAAATACAAAACAGTTAAGGAGGGAAACCCCTTCTACAAGCGACAAGATGACCTTATCAAAGTCTGCCGACAAAGATTTATCGTGAATTTCCGAAGAGGCTTAAGACGTGACAAGCACAGGCGAGAAAGTCTTGAGTCGTGATATTCTTGCTATTTGCTTTTCCACGGTTCAAAGGAAATCTATAAAACTAGGACTCCTTTTCCACTTTCTCGGACAGTCGTTATAGACCACGACAGTCGGACAACAAGCGAACACACATATATCAAATTGTGGAGTCTGTATTAAGGTAACGTTTAGAAGTGTTAAGTATTATGACTTTCTCAATGATATATGTACATCTTAGAATTATTCCATTAATTTGTTGTTCTTGCTGCTGTTTTATATATTATTCTACAATCTTTATATAATCAGACATCACATTACAATACATATTGTTCTGTTTGATTTTTATAGACGTTTAAACTTTCATGCATTTAGGTTAGGATTATATGCAAGATTCTTTCAAACTGAACGGCATGGAACGCGTCCATGAAAACCTTTAGGACTTTTGTGCTACAAATAATATATATATATATATATATATGTATATATATGTATATCTATAGATAGAGAGAGAGAGAGAATTAAATAAATGAAAACTAGACTTGCTGTTAGTTTTACATTCTAAACCTATGGTTACTAACCAACGATAATACACAAGAGACCTACTATATTACGATTTTCTCATATTATAAGCTGGGTTAATAGTAAGTAAAAAGTAAGAGCCCCGTCACGCCAAGTGGCGTATACGGAATATGGTGTTAATGCCCATAATTTTTACAGACCTTTGGCACATGATTTTTGGGGTAATGTGGTCGGTATTACGCCCATGCCACTTCACTTTTCCTGAAAAATATCCGGTACCCATTTAAGACTGGGTGAAGGGTTAATAGTGTTCCCGTAAACTGCAGTCTATGAACTAATGATCATAGTTAAATGTGTAAGAAATTAAGCGCAGTCTTGACTATTTGATACATGGTAACAGACGATTAAAACTGAACAATTATTATAATACACTCGTAAGAGACCCAATTTCAAAAGGCGAAAATAAATATTACCCATATTAGTCATATTTATTATCTCTGGAGTAACATATCCATGACTTCCATTGAATTTAGAGTATAGAAAAGACGACTGGTTACATTAATTAGTTTCAAATGCATTTACATTTACACATTTTTAATTTTAAGAATGGAAGTAGCTTTACATTTATTCAACTTTATTTGTACTTAGGTTTAAATGTATTTAAATTGAAGTGCATATAGATTTACATAGATTTAGTAAAATTAGAGATGATGTGTTACAGAAGAATATTAAGAATATCAAGGGCAAGTAACGAGGACAATATAAAAGTGGCCATCGAAATAAAATGAAACTTATTATCAACATCTGAAGGAAACAACACATTTGCCATGTAAGGAGAAGGGAACAGCTGGGACATATCGTGGCAAAGGGAAAAGTCAAGAGAAAAAAATGTGATAAAGGTCGACAAAAAAGTATTCTGCTGCTACGGTCAACCAACTACAACTCCTGTTCTTCGTCCGTCCTTGAAGAAACGATACATGGTCGTAGATACGTTAACGGCTGTGCTGCGGTTTATAGTACGCTGCTATATGTTCACCCTTTGGCTCAACCCATCTGCTATCAACATAGCATTTTTGTTTGCTAGCCATCACCCAATGATCAAAAGAATTGTTGATCTCCTGGATAGTACTAGTTCACCGATATCGGCGCAAGCTGTCCCTTTTCGTCATCCGTCCTTAAAAGGACGTTAACTGGGTTATAGTTAGTGGAAGGCCCCGGTATCAAAGTGTTTTACATAAAGTTAGATAATCTCTCCACAAAGTCTAAAAAGTGTTTTACATAAAGTTAGATAATCTCTCCACAAAGTCTAAAAAGTGTTTTACATAAAGTTAGATAATCTCTCCACAAAGTCTAAAAGGTGTTTTGCAGAAAGTTAGATAATCTCTCCAAGAAAGTCTAAAAAGTGGTTTACATAAAGTTAGATCATTTCTCCACAAAGTCTAGCATGGCCTTGCAGACAAATAATAAATTTTCTTAAATTTTCTACAATCGTGTTCACGACCTTTAGAAAATAACATCATTTAATAGTTCATTAAGTTGTTCATTTTCACAAAGGGAAAAGTATTCTCAAGATACTTTTGGTTGGAAACGCGGTGAAGGTGTCAAAGTCACAAGAAGATACCCGGTCCGAGCCAGACTTGAGGCGATCTTTGATTGCTCTTCTGGTAGATGAGATCGAAAATCTAGTTCTATCAAATGTGAATGATAAAAAGGAAATTTCTTGTTTAATATGGCTTTTGACAATAGAATAGAAAAGAGTCGTATGTCACTGCCATGGCAAAATGATAGTAGAAAAAAAGAAAGGGAATTCGTACCTTTTGTAATAAATATTTTTTTCTGAAACAAACATCATTTCTTCAAAAGCCATCTGGAAAAACTGGTTCGTCGGTGCTACGGAGCTAGTGCACTGTACAAAGATCTCCCTATTTAATAATAAAAGAGATCATGATTTTAATGGACATAGTCTGAATCTAGCAATGGTGGTGATGAGAAAAGGACAAAGACTGATAGAAAGGAAAAAAAAACGCCCCTATACATTCACTGAAGGTACACAATAATGTGGTTTATCATCATCGTAATGTTACTCTGTTCGGAGACTAACGTTGGGTTTAAATATTATATCTTTGTACTCTATCCTAAAATGGAAGGACACAATAGAAGAATTGAAACAAAAAAAAAACACAAAAAAACCAGCCCAGTGGTATATCAAAAATCAACACGGGTAAAAATATCCAAACACCAAAATGACAGTACACCTACAAATGATAAATGTGATACCTCTGCTATCTCTCTCATTACTAATACCAAGCGCAGTTCATATCTAAAGTGTCAGAAATTAATGTCACATCATGTATTATGAAATGCTTTAAAAAACCCGTTAAAGAAAAAAAGAAACAATGCCATTAGACAAATAATTATAAGTGCATATTATATTAAATACATTAAAGTAAAAGTAAAGTACCCTCGTCACGCCAAGTGGCTTATAGGGAATATGGTTTTAGTGACCATAAATTTTACAGACCTTCGGCACATGATTAAATACATTAAGAGACACAAATAAAGTTGACCGGCCATCTCACGAGAATGGATCCTAAGGGCTACAACTACCAGACATCAACAGCAGATGTATAAGGACAAGAGTCAGAAGGATTTCTTCACAGAAATCCTGCAGCGGCACGGCTTAACAAATTCCAACAGGCGACACTTGTCACCGATCAATGAATGTAATACGGGAGGTCAAAAAAGTAATGCACACCAATTTTTTTCTCGGCTAATAATAAAGATAGGAATATGAAATTTTGCACACTTGGAATATGACATGTTCCAATTATGTGCACCAAATTGCACAGCATTCTGATAAATATTACGCAATCTATGAACCGTTAAAATGGACTTTGTCAACAATGTCCGTTACAAACAGCGAATTGTCATAGAATTTCTGGTTGCGGAAAAAGAAACTGTGGCAAACATTCATAAACGACTGTGTGCAGTGTACAAATGTTCTGCAGTCGATAGGAGCACAGTTAGTCGCTGGGTTCAGAGAATTAAAGCTGCAGAAAGTGTACGAGTGGAGCTGCATGATTTACCGCGTTCTGGACGTGTTGCCTCGGCTACCAGCACAGACATGTTAAACCGGGCTGATGCCATTATTCGTAAGGATAGGCGTATCACTAGTCAGCAATTGGCATTGCAGCTTACAGTCAGCAAGGGAAATGCAATCGCAATTTTTAAAACTCTCGGATATTCAAAGATTTGCGCTTGATGGGTTCCTCGGTGCCTAACAAATGATCACAGAGTTCAAAGGAAAACATTCTGTTCTGAATTGTTGGAGCGTTTCGGTGTTGAAGGAGAAATGTTTTTGTCAAAAATTGTTACCGGTGACGAAACGTGGGCACATTATTATGAGCCTAAAACAAAAATGCAGTCAATGGAATGGCATCATCCGCAGTCACCAAAAAGAAAAAAATTCAAAACATCTCCATCAGCCGGAAAGGTGATGATCACTGTCTTCTGGGACATTGATGGTGTGATTCTTGTTGATGTAATGACAAGAGGTGAGACAATCAACTCGACAGCTTACATCAATACACTGACAAAACTCAAAAATCGGTTCCACAGAGTTCGGCCTAATAAGCCATCTGCAGATTTGTTGCTTCAACATGACAATGCACGCCCTCACACAAGTCTGGTAACACGGGAAGCAATCAACAAATTTGATTGGACTGTACTGCCCCATCCTCCTTACAGCCCTGATCTGGCTCCCTCAGATTTCCATCTGTTTGGACCACTCAAAAAATTCCTGCGTGGGACACACTTTGACAATGATGAGGGTGTGATCCGTGCAGTTAAAAAATGGCTACGCGAGCAGGACAAAACTTGGTACAAACGAGGCATTCATGACCTAGTTTCGCGTTGGCGTAAGGCAATACGCTTGGACGGAGATTATGTTGAAAAATAGGTAGTGTAAAGGGGATGTTCAGCTACAATCTGTGAAAATTTCACACATTTTGCCCGAATAGTTTCCGAGAAAAAAATTGGTGTGCATTACTTTTTGACCTCCCTACGTAGATTCCTACAACTTTCTCGGCTCCTGTGGAAGGCTAGATAATCAACGTCTCTCTCCATTTCTGCCTTCCTTTCCAACTTTCCTCATGTCAGTAATAGGTAAATCTTTATGCAGATCTTCTCAGCAGGAGGCAATCTGATCATCAGAAGTAGCCCCCGTCGAGCAAGTGTTTCGGCCCTTTATCTTCTTGACACTCTAGAGGCGTGTAACTCCTACTTCATGTCATTACACATTAAAATCATAAAGTCTCAGGATTGACAATCATTTTCGTTCCTATATTTTCTTTATTCTCTTCTCATCATTTTAGTTTTCTTGAAATTTGCATAATGATGCTTCGGCGACTGAGTGGCTGGTGTGCTCGATACTGACCTGAAAGCTTTGGCTCCTGTCTCTACACGTGGAGACATTTTTATTTTTGGCTGACACAGCTTCGCGGTTTAACCACTCTTATGAAAATTGGTACCAGCTTTAGTAAAATAGAGACGCCTGGCGTAATGCCAACCAAATTTACCATTAAAAATGTACAGTCGACCATTTGTAAAATATGGCACGATATTGTCCATTCGCTCCAAGGCTGCGAGTGGACCATAGTATCTTCATGTATATATTTCAATGAGTTTATACTGAATAATAGACTAAATTGAAAGATATATACAAAATATACATGAAATATATATATAAAGATATATGAAAAGCTATATATATATATATATATATATATATTGTGAAAGCTATCAACAGACGTCATAATATTGCTATTACCACCGCCATCTACAGATGTAAGCCTGTGGGCTGAAAGGGAAACCCCACACCCTTACAAGCGAGACGTTTTCAGATATATAGACGGCTGGCGTCATTCTACCCTCAACCGGCCCTGCTCACGATGCCGAAGACGTCATGCTAGTTGGGTGTTTTTCGAGAATTTCATTTTAGCCCTCATTCTTATTTCTATAAATGACGATGGTTATTGTTTAATTTAAAAAAAAAAAAAGGCGCGACATCTTTATTTAAAGTCGTAGGGAAGAATTGAACTTTGACCTTATTGGGTGACTGAATTTGTTGGTAAGGATTTCAGTGCACTTACTCGCTATTATTACCTCCCTCAAGTGATTGAGCTAAGTAGAAAATGTTTTTTTTGTTTAAAGTTGGGTTAGCTGTAGAGCGTTATACATCGATCGTGATCCTTGAAGCCCAAACAGCACTTGGGTTAAAAGTGGTCGGCGACTTATAGCTGACTGCTTACACCAGGATCCAGTGAATGAGAACTGATAGATGTTCGTGTAACCGAGAGGTGCCACTTATCCATTATGTGCTAGACTAGATCAAAGAGGGGGGCTAACCCGCTGCTGATAAATGCCGTGTTCAAGTTTGAGGTATCGTGTCAAAATTCCCAAAGTAGCGCAGTTTGCCGTAAGCTACAACACAACGTATTAACTTCATTTTAGCGTCCTTTTTAGGACGGACGACTAAAGGGAATGTTCGTGGGGTGAGCGCAGCAGCAGAGTCTGTGTTCACATTGCCACCAAGACAACGCTGCAACACTACGTCACTGAGTGCACCGCCTCATTTTTAAGTGAAAGTATGTTTGTATATAATCAATAAAACCGTTAGCAAATATGCCAATCTTCTGAAATACATTTCCTGATAGAGGGGATTTAGAGAGCTTAGTAAATCCCAGCTGTCTTTCATCCAGAAACTGATCGTGTCAATATATCCGGTTTTCCATGTCTAAAAGCTGATTGTTTTCTTATCTTTCTCTTATCACAGGTAAATGGAGTTCCACAACTTGACCTGCCACCAGTTGTTGAAATGAATATGAAAATGTCACTGGCTTTCCAAATTGAAAAACGTGCCTATAGTATACAACAGAAACGTTAACTCAGTGGCTCTACTATTTATTTTATTCAGGACCTGTTCTTATGAAAGCTTCAATTCTACACACTGGCACTGCTATTCAGAACTTTCATAAATATCACGAGCTGAACAAATAATCGAAATTTCACAGACAGTTGTAAAGTCTTAATCGCTGTTAAAGGGAGTTAATTCACCTTCGCTCAAAATGGTATTTGATTGCGACGGTAATGGGTCTACACGTAAGACTATGCAGGACCCACTTGAAATCCCGTATTGGATGAAAGTGCTGGAAGAACGGTACCAACGTCTGCATGCTAAAGTCGTCAATGGAACCGTGCGATTTACAGCCAATCGCAATGCGGGTGACTTTTCCAAACATCCAGTTGATCGGTGTTTAAAAGCACAGAAACCAACAAGTAAGCGAAATAGTGTCATTCCAGAGCAGCCTGGAGACAGATGTGATATTAATCATAACCTTCGAATAGGTGCAGAATATGGACTTGGCGCTAATGAGGCTGAACACTCCGATATACAATGTGTACATCCAACGACTATGGACAATGTAAAAGAATCTACTAAATTCAATAACACTATGGATTCAGAAGTTCATTCTCTTTGGAAAAAACGAGGCACAAATCGGGATAACTCTTCAGTGACATGGAAGAAGAGCAGTGAAAACTGTACAGTTGAGTCAAATAAAGACAACGTTGAGACACACGAAGCTTGTATTTGTGCTCCGACAAATGTAATTAATTCCCAATTGCCTTCAGAAAATGCAATGTTTCCAGATTGTTACTCCGCCAGTTCATTTCATGTACTTGAGAAACTAGCCGAGCCAGGCCCGTCTCGCAGTGGTGCCGCCAACGTTGATGAGGAACATGATGATTCAAGACTTGAAGGTAACATCTTACAAAGCGTCAATGCTTCTGAAGGTAATATCTTACAAGGCGCCAATGCTCCAACCGAACCAATAAAAACAATTATTCGTACAAACAATGATGGCAACCATTCCGTAAGGAGTTTAGCTCTGTTTACTCATAGAAGCGCTGATATAAATAAACGAAGACGCAAAACATTGGATAGTGTGAAGACTCGAATAAACAGCAAAGTTAACAAATCATTTTCTTTGACAGTTTTTGAACAGGACTTTATATTCACTTCCAAGAAAACCAACGAATCTAGATTTATCACGTTGAAAAGAGCCGCGGAAAGAAGCGATGATATTATCAAGGCCATAAAACATCCTTTAACAACGAAAGAAACTGCCGACAACCAAATGCGCGTGTTTTCACAGATGTCCGTTGAGGCTCGACTGGCTGTAAAAGAAACCTTGAAAGAAATGAGCAGAATGGAACAAGCTGAGAATGAAAATAAACATTTAAGTAACAACACACGATTCCCGACGGTTTCTAATGACGTTGGAGAAAACTGTAGCGACTCTACTGCCAATAGTACGTACGGTCACAAGCTGAATGGTTTCCTCTATCAGGCCGGAGAAGAAGGAACTCTTGTGAACAACTTAGCAGAGAACGATATGACAACATCGACACCGCAAATGAACAGCTGTAGTGGTGTTAAAAACGTGCATTATTCTTCCTGTCAAATCCAAGCTTCAACAATCGAGCGGTGCACTAAAAGTCACGATGGTAGAGCTGTAAAAGCTGTCAAGGTTGAAAACACAAAAAGACGACTCTTTCCACAAATAAAAAATCACAACGCTGCTCACGACTTACACAGCGCTCGTGTTCGATTTCCAGTCATAGAAAACACAAAGACACCATTATCTTTTAGGGAGAGTACTTTTGAGATAACCCCTCTAAATTTTGACATTCGGTTCCATCAGGTCATCCCATGCACAGAGAACCCATCTGCAGATATACTTGAACAATCGATACAGAAATGTAATCAATGGTTAGTTCGATATATTCTTAAATAGTGTTTACTTATTTTATACTAAAATTTAAATTATGATTGCGATGTTTCTTAAAATAGGAGTCTCAGTGGGCTGAGTATTTAGTGTGCTCGCTGTCTGATCAGAAGGGCATGAGTTCAATTCCCGCCTGTTTTTTTTTCGGACCAACAAGACTCTGGGGTCCACTCTGCTTCTAAGAACGGGTACTATACATTTTCTTGGAAGTAAAGGCGCTTCGTGTGATACCAAACACATCATCCACAAATGTGCCGTTACTTATTGAAAAATGTGGTTACTAACATATTCTTCTAATGCGTAGACAACCTTTACTTTAGTTTCCCTCATTTTTCTAACCCGGTGCAACATTTACTTATAAGCTGGTCGACTAAACTTTTGATTTACGTAACAGTAAAATGATAATTCGTTTAGTCCCTAAATCCTTAAAATAAGATATGTTTGTCGCATACAGCGCCCATTAAATATTGACGTCATTCCGTCTTCAAAAGAGGTGTAACTTAAGAAGTATATATTTTGAAATATGAAAAAAAAATAACTCAACGAAATTTGAAAATACATTGACTCTCATTGATTGCTCTATATATTTGTAATTTGTGTAATTTGACAATATATTAAAAATTATATTTTAAAATTTTAACTGTATATTTTTATATTTTGAATGCAACCACTGTATGTAAAATGATACGTGTCAGATTAGTCAGTTTATTTACATTTATTATTAAACTATATATAATATTATTTATTTATTTTACTTGTATAATTTAGTTATATTTGTATATTCATACAAATGGCATAATTTATAACAACCTTACTGTAGCACACACTATAATTGCCTGCACGTAGAAAATGAATAGACCATTATACTTAGAGGAGACGCTTAGATGAGACACATGGACAATCTATAGTTTAGTGAAATTTAAAGACAAGCATAAAGTTTAGTTTAGTTTAGTTTAGTTTTAGTTCATTTCAGTTCAGTTTTCCCCTCCTCAGTTTAGTTTAGTCGACAGATCATCTTCACTGTACAACGAACAACTCCTTATGAATAGATCTCCTCCTCATCTCGTTCTCCAGTATGAAGCACGTCCCGCCACACTCTAATAAAAGCACTGAAGATGTCTTCAGTTCCGTAACACCGGCAACGAAGCCATTGTCCCCAATCTCCTTAGCTGCCTCTTACGACGTGTGTGGCAGGTGGCAGCGGCTCTTTTCTCCCCTGAAAGTGGTCAGGCCCCGCTAGCCACACGGATGAGCTGAAAGAGAAGCAGACCAACGTCATTATAGTGGACAACGGTATAGGTAGAAATATGGACTAGATCCGTGGTACAATTTTGTTGCTGCTGTGACCAAGGAAATGAAGGTGACTTATGACAACACATGTTGATTATACGTTTTCCTTTCCCAGGCACTGATCAAGGAACAACCAAAATGGAAAAGAAATAGTCTTTTCTGTATATTATTGAGAATTCTTTAGATCACGTCTTCATATTGTGAAAACATTGCAATCCACCGCCTGAGTAATAAATAATACCATTTGTTTGCCAGTGATAATTTTAAAAAAAATCATGTGCATGTTTAAATCCTGTTTGTTTATATCATTAACTTGTAAACTTCCGGATTATTTTTCTGGTTTCTACAAAATTATCTAACTTTAATTTATTTACTACATTGTATTACTCGTTTTAAATTAAATTAATGAATATAATTAAATTAGCTTGTAATTAAAACATGTTTGAAGAACGGGCAATAATCGCATATCTAATTCTACAAAGGGACTAAATTTGGTATATGAATGCTTGTATGTAGAATGTCTATCAGTAAAGGAGCGGGGCTAATGAGGCAAAAGATCGTGACGTATGGAGAGCAGAAATAAAGCGAGGCGCAGACGTTCTCGGGAACGAGTTAATGAAAATAGAGGGCATGAGACAAAAAGGATCCACCATCACATTTAAAAGTACAATTATACCGTGCTCCTTCTGCGACCGGACTGGCGGATCTAATATTTGAGGACTTAGTATGTAATGAAAGAAGTTGTTCGTTCAAAAATGCATCTAATAGTATTCACTGACGTATACGGATTACTTGACACACATCTTCTGACTACAAACATGCACACACATACACATACGCGCGCACACAATTCAAATAATAAATCAAATTACAGAGGGAGTAGTGTACAACATTGAGAAACTGATAGAGGGACATAATATTTAGTCAACAATAATTTCTTAAGGTCGCAAACATTGCTCTGAATTTAAAGAGTTAAAAGAAACAGCAAAGCTGGAAGACAAACTCCGTGATTTATAAGATGTCTTCAATCGGAGGAACCGGAGACCACATTGCAGTTCAGCAATCGGAGTGAAATCCATGACCTTACTACGATGAATAAGAAGGTGGACAAATAAGAATGTACATTAATGTATACGTCTATTAATAAAGCTAAAGAAAGAACTATATAATGAAAGCTGTCAAGCCATTAAAAGATGGTAAAGCCATGAGGCCAAATGGAGTTTCGCCAGAAGATATTAAATCAGAGATTAACACCCCTACCAGGATGTTACGTAAACTACTAAATAAAATGTCGGAGAGAGAAAAGCAAATAATTACTGGAACGTAAATTAAATGATTAAACTAGGGAGAAAAAGATGAATAATACTGCCATTAATACCAGGACAAATATTAACAAGAATTATTCTAGAGAGGTTTTAAAAGGCCATAGAAAAACATTTGAGAAATGAACAAGTAGGTTTTGGGACAGAAAATAGATGTTGTACGGACCAAATAGCAACATTGCGTATAATACTTGAACAAAGCTTTGAATAACAGTCTCCATTTTATATCGGATGTGTAGATATGAACATGATATTAAAAGTGGGGCAGAGAAATACTATGGAAGCTGCTAACTCATTAGAGAATCCATACATAATTGATTAACTTTATAAATGCAAATGTGTTGTACGTGAAGGACAACATTTAGAAGAATTTGAAATTTGAACATGAGTAAGGTAGGGAAACTTACTATTTCCATTTCAATTCCTACTGGCTATATATTGGATTATGAAAATAAAACAAAACAACAGAATTGGAATCCAGTGGTCAATGATCAGACAACTATATTGCCTAGACTTTGCTTATGATATTGCTCTCATATCACTTAACCATAAACAAATGCAAGAGAAAATTAGCATGCTTGATGAGAGGTCGCAACAGCTATTGTGATCGCCAACCTGTATGCCACATGATAATGATGAAAGTAGAGAAGATGTACACTGTATTATATAGTGCTATCGTTTTAATTCATGTTAAATATTTGTTCTGTTATATTTGAGCCAACTGTCTATCATCTGGTTTTCTTGCACTCAAATTAAAATATAATAGTGCAATACATTAAAAATAAAATGCATTAATTCATTTTTTTTCTTCTTTTCTTTCTAATTTGTTTTTGAACATCGAGAGAAGATATAATTTTTTACATTTTGCTCGACTGTTGACCTTTCCTGCAGTTGTTTCCTAGTGTTTCTATTTCATCAATCCCTAGTTTTCGTGATATGTTCTTCATTTGCGGTCTCGTGGCGTTTTCATTCGTTGATGACTCGTGTCATATTTTGTTCTTGATGTTTTATCGCGTGGCTAAACCATTCTATCTGGTGTTTCTTTGAGTATTTAATAGCGGAAGTTATTCCTAGATTATTTTCTTATTTTTTTCGGTTTTGATTTTTATCTCTCATGCTGTTTCTGCCATGCATCTCACACATTAATTGATGTGTTATTTTTCTGTTTGTACTTTAGTGTAGGGTCAAAGTTTGGCACTGATAGCACAGTGGTAGAATAAAGGTTGTGTTGTAGAGTACCCTGTTTTGTCTGGTCTGATACTGGTATCACATCGACAGAATAGAGATTATTTTGTAGGATGCCCGTTTTTCTTTCATAGTTGTTTCCTTGTTGGACAACAGTTGTGATATCTATTCTTTGATTTGGCAAAACTTTATTGCATTTAAAAATCTACTTCTGTTTTGTGTTTGTTATTGTTGTTGCTGTTGCTGCTGTTGCTGTTGTTGCTATTGTTATTATTGTTGCTGTTGCTGCTATTGTTATTGTTGTTGCTGTTGTTGCTATTGTTATTATTGTTGCTGTTGCTGCTATTGTTATTGTTGTTGCTGTTGTTGCTATTGTTATTGTTGTTGCTGTTGTTGCTTTTGTTATTGTTGTTGCTCTTGTTGCTTTTGTTATTGTTGTTGTTATTGTTGTTGCTGTTTTTGCTATTATTATTGTTGTTGCTGTTGCTGTTGTTGATTTTGTTATCGTTGTTGCTGCTGCTGTCATATGTAAACCATCAGACGTTAGTAGTATATCAGGAAGGATTTGATTAGTATTTGACCCGTAAATTAACAAAGATATATAGTAGGCGCGCGGCGCGCCTAATGTACTGTAGGCGCAGGGGGAGTTAACCGTGACATTTCGTGGTCGGATGTTGACCTCTAGGCCCGGAGACCCCGGAAGTGCGCTGTTTATGTCTGGTGTGTGCTGACTTTTGTGCGCTTGGTGTACTTGAGCGATAGTGATAGGTTAGTAGATTATACAACATCAGGTTTCTCATAATGAGGTTTCTTCTGGGCGCCTAATGTACTGTAGGCGCAGGGGAGTTAACGGTGACATTTCGTATCGGGATGTTGACTGGGGGTGTCTGTCGGCGTGACCTCGGCGCTCCGTATTTTAAAAATTCCGAATTATTTTTGAACTGTGACATTTCGTGTCGGGATGTTGACTGGGGGTGTCTGTCGGCGTGACCTCGGCGCTCCGTATTTTAAAAATTCCGAATTATTTAAAAAAAACAGTCTCCATCTGATTTCGAACACGGGTCTACGGCGTGCCAGGCCAGACACTTACCACTATGCTACAGGCGATCACAGAATTAGAGGCTGAATGAGACAGGTGAATCGTGAGGCTTTTGTTGGTGCCTGACAGCTAGCTAGTAGTAGAGAAAGATTGACCCGCATTTAGGCGCTAAATTAACGAAGATATATAGGGCAGCGCCCCGCGCGCATAACGCGTGCCGCGCAGGGGGAGTTAACCGTGACATTTCATGTCGGGATGCCCGGTGACCTCTCGTTGACCTCTCAACCTCTCGGCGCCATGGTCGGGGTGAGCTCTCCCAGTAGGGGACCTGTTATGATCAAAGACCCTATTTCTCTGTGAAATTTCTCACTTGGGTAACTTAAGCTGGTCTAGCCGTCTAACAGAGAGACAGTAAATTAATGTACTTTTGATATTCAATTACTGTAGTGTTTTTTTTTTTTTTTTTTTTTTTTTTTTTTGTAGTGGTTGTAGTAATAGTAGTAGTAGTTAAACTACTACTTTTTTTTTCATGTATAGTAGAGAGACGGTAGAGTCTTATAGTTATTTTTATGCATGACAACTTTAATGTATCTATAAAATTCATTTTGAAATATATTTAACCCGTGGAAACATAAGCATCATGAGACTTATTAATGTCCAAATTGACCGCTTGTTCATAACACGGATACGACAGCGATGATGACTTTAACGGGTACACAATCAAAGATCCCGTGGGTTTTGTTTTAGTCGATGACAACTTTTGAAATAGTAGCTGACAACTTTTGTATTAACAGATGACAGCTTTCAATGACTGTTTACATGCTATGTCATTGTAGCAGTCATGTATGTCATGTCGAGGTAGTAGACACGTATGTCATGTCATTGTAACAGTCATGTCAATGTAACAGTCATTTCGTTGAAATAGTCAGCTCGTTGTAACAGTCACGTGTGTCATGTCGTTTTATCAGAGACGTATGGTATGTCGTTGTAACAGTCATTTCATTGTAATAGGCATCTCGTTGTAACAGTCACGTATGGCATGTCGTTTTATCAGACACGTATGGTATGTCGTTGTAACAGACATGTTGTTGTATCAGTCATGTCGATGTAGTAGACACGTATGTCATGTCATTGTAACAGTCATGTCAATGTAACAGTCATGTCAATGTAACAGGCATTTCGTTGTAATAGTCATCTCGTTGTAACAGTCACGTATGTCATGTCGTTCTATCAGACACGTATGGTATGTCGTTGTAAAAGACACGTCGTTGTATCAGCGATGTCGATGTAGTAGACACGTATGTCATGTCATTGTAAAAGTCATGGCAATGTAACAGTCATGTCAATGTAACAGGATTTCGTTGTAATAGTCATCTCGTTGTAACAGTCACGTATGTCATGTCGTTTTATCAGAGACGTATGGTATGTCGTTGTAACAGACATGTCTTTGTATCAGTCATGTCGATGTAGTAGACACGTATGTCATGTCGTTGTAACAGACACGTATGGTATGTCGTTGTAACAGACATGTCGTTGTATCAGGCATGTCGATGTAGTAGACACGTATGTCATGTCATTGTAACAGTCATGTCAATGTAACAGTCATGACAATGTAACAGGCATTTCGTTGTAATAGTCATCTCGTTGTAACAGTCACGTATGTCATGTCGTTTTATCAGACACGTATGACATGTCGTTGTAACATACATGTCTTTGTATCAGGCATGTCGATGTAGTAGACACGTATGTCATGTCATTGTAACAGTCATGTCAATGTAACAGGCATGTCAATGTAACAGTCATTTCGTTGTAATAGTCATCTCGTTGTAACAGTCACGTATGTCATGTCGTTTTATCAGAGACGTATGGTATGTCGTTGTAACAGACATGTCGTTGCATCAGTCATGTCGATGTAGTAGACACATATGTCATGTCGTTGTAGCAGACACGTATGGTATGTCGTTGTAACAGACATGTCGTTGTATCAGGTATGTTGATGTAGTAGACACGTATGTCATGTCATTGTAACAGTCATGTCAATGTAACAGTCATGACAATGTAACAGGCATTTCGTTGTAATAGTCATCTCGTTGTAACAGTCACGTATGTCATGTCGTTTTATCAGACACGTATGGTATATCGTTGTAACAGACATGTCGTTGTATCAGTCATGTCGATGTAGTAGACATGTATGGCATGTCAATGTAACAGTTATGTCAATGTAACAGTCGTGTCAATGTAACAGTCATTTCGTTGTAATAGTCATCTCGTTGTAACAGTCACGTATGTCATGTTGTTTTATCAGAGACGTATGGTATGTCGTTGTAGCAGACATGTCGTTGTATCAGGCATGTCGATGTAGTAGACACGTATGTCATGTCATTGTAACAGTCATGTCAATGTAACAGTCATTTCGTTGTAATAGTCATCTCTTTGTAACAGACACGTATGTCATGTCGTTTTATCAGACACGTATGGTATGTCGTTGTAACAGACATGTCGTTGTATCAGTCATGTCGATGTAGTAGACACGTATGTCATGTCATTGTAACAGTCATGTCAATGTAACAGTCATGTCAATGTAACAGTCATTTCGTTGTAATAGTCATCTCGTTGTAACAGTCACAGATGTCATGTCGTTTTATCAGACACGTATGGTATGTCGTTGTAACAGACATGTCGTTGTATCAGTCATGTCGATGTAGTAGATACGTATGTCATGTCATTGTAACAGTCATGTCAATGTAACAGTCTTGTCAATGTAACAGTCATTTCGTTGTAATAGTCATCTCGTTGTAACAGTCACGTATGTCATATCGTTTTATCAGACACGTATGACATGTCGTTGTAACATACATGTCGTTGTATCAGTCATGTCGATGTAGTAGACACGTATGTCATGTCATTGTAACAGGCATGTCAATGTAACAGTCATGTCAATGTAACAGTCATTTCGTTGTAATAGACATCTCGTTGTAACAGTCACGTATGTCATGTCGTTTTATCAGAGACGTATGGTATGTCGTTGTAACAGACATGTCGTTGCATCAGTCATGTCGATGTAGTAGACACATATGTCATGTCGTTGTAGCAGACACGTATGGTATGTCGTTGTAACAGACATGTCGTTGTATCAGGTATGTTGATGTAGTAGACACGTATGTCATGTCATTGTAACAGTCATGTCAATGTAACAGTCATGACAATGTAACAGGCATTTCGTTGTAATAGTCATCTCGTTGTAACAGTCACGTAATGTCGTTTTATCAGACACGTATGGTATATCGTCGATGTAGTAGACATGTATGGCATGTCAATGTAACAGTCATGTCAATGTAACAGTCATGTCAATGTAACAGTCATTTCGTTGTAATAGTCATCTCGTTGTAACAGTCACGTATGTCATGTTGTTTTATCAGAGACGTATGGTATGTCGTTGTAGCAGACATGTCGTTGTATCAGGCATGTCGATGTAGTAGACACGTATGTCATGTCATTGTAACAGTCATGTCAATGTAACAGTCATTTCGTTGTAATAGTCATCTCTTTGTAACAGACACGTATGTCATGTCGTTTTATCAGACACGTATGGTATGTCGTTGTAACAGACATGTCGTTGTATCAGTCATGTCGATGTAGTAGACACGTATGTCATGTCATTGTAACAGTCATGTCAATGTAACAGTCATGTCAATGTAACAGTCATTTCGTTGTAATAGTCATCTCGTTGTAACAGTCACAGATGTCATGTCGTTTTATCAGACACGTATGGTATGTCGTTGTAACAGACATGTCGTTGTATCAGTCATGTCGATGTAGTAGATACGTATGTCATGTCATTGTAACAGTCATGTCAATGTAACAGTCTTGTCAATGTAACAGTCATTTCGTTGTAATAGTCATCTCGTTGTAACAGTCACGTATGTCATGTCGTTCTATCAGACACGTATGGCATGTCGTTGTAACAGACATGTCGTTGTATCAGTCATGTCGACGTAGTAGACACGTATGTCATGTCATTGTAACAGTCATGTCAATGTATCAGTCATGTCAATGTAACAGTCATTTCGTTGTAATAGTCATCTCGTTGTAACAGGCACGTATGTCAAGTCGTTTTATCAGAGACGTATGGTATGTCGTTGTAACAGACATGTCGTTGTATCAGTCATATCGATGTAGTAGACACGTATGTCATGTCATTGTAACAGTCCTGTCAATGTAACAGTCATGACAATGTAACAGTCATTTCGTTGTAATAGTCATCTCGTTGTAACAGTCACGTATGTCATGTCGTTCTATCAGACACGTATGGCATGTCGTTGTAACAGACATGTCGTTGTATCAGTCATGTCGACGTAGTAGACACGTATGTCATGTCATTGTAACAGTCATGTCAATGTATCAGTCATGTCAATGTAACAGTCATTTCGTTGTAATAGTCATCTCGTTGTAACAGTGACGTATGTCATGTCGTTTTATCAGAGACGTATGGTTTGTCGTTGTAACAGCCATTCGTTGCATCAGTCATGTCGATGTAGTAGACACGTATGTCATGTCGTTGTAACAGACACGTATGGTATGTCGTTGTAACAGACATGTCGTTGTATCAGTCATGTCGATGCAGTAGACACGTATGGCATGTCATTGTAACAGTCATGTCAATGTAACAGGCATGACAATGTAACAGGCATTTCGTTGTAAAAGTCATCTCGTTGTAACAGTCACGTATGTCATGTCGTTTTATCAGTCACGTATGGCATGTCGTTGTAACATACATGTCGTTGTATCAGTCATGTCGATGTAGTAGACACGTATGTCATGTCATTGTAACAGGCATGTCAATGTAACAGTCATGTGGCCAGTGTGCCACGAGGGATCATGTAGGTTGTCTAGTTGGCCATGATGGATCATGTAGGTTGTCTAGTTGGCCATGATGGATCATATAGGTTGTCTAGTTGGCCATGATGGATCATGTAGGTTGTCTAGTTGGCCATGATGGATCATGTAGGTTGTCTAGTTGGCCATGATGGATCATGTAGGTTGTCGACTGTTCCATCTCGACTGTTCCATGATGGCTGTTTGTATGTTGTCGACTGTGTCGAGATGGAACAGACGACAACCTACATGATCCATCATGGCCAACTAGACAACCTACATGATCCATCATGGCCAACTAGACAACCTACATGATCCATCATGGCCAACTAGACAACCTACATGATCCATCATGGCCAACTAGACAACCTACATGATCCATCATGGCCAACTAGACAACCTACATGATCCATCATGGCCAACTAGACAACCTACATGATCCATCATGGCCAACTAGACAACCTATATGATCCATCATGGCCAACTAGACAACCTACATGATCCATCATGGCCAACTAGACAACCTACATGATCCCTCGTGGCACACTGACCACATGACTGTTACATTGACATGCCTGTTACAATGACATGACATACGTGTCTACTACATCGACATGACTGATACAACGACATGTATGTTACAACGACATGCCATACGTGACTGATAAAACGACATGACATACGTGACTGTTACAACGAGATGACTTTTACAACGAAATGCCTGTTACATTGTCATGCCTGTTACATTGACATGACTGTTACAATGACATGACATACGTGTCTACTGCATCGACATGCCTGATACAACGACATGTCTGTTACAACGACATACCATACGTGTCTGTTACAACGACATGACATACGTGTCTACTACATCGACATGACTGATGCAACGAATGGCTGTTACAACGACAAACCATACGTCTCTGATAAAACGACATGACATACGTCACTGTTACAACGAGATGACTATTACAACGAAATGACTGTTACATTGACATGACTGATACATTGACATGACTGTTACAATGACATGACATACGTGTCTACTACGTCGACATGACTGATACAACGACATGTCTGTTACAACGACATGCCATACGTGTCTGATAGAACGACATGACATACGTGACTGTTACAACGAGATGACTATTACAACGAAATGACTGTTACATTGTCATGACTGTTACATTGACAGGACTGTTACAATGACATGACATACGTGTCTACTACATCGATATGACTGATACAACGACATGTCTGTTACAACGACATACCATACGTCTCTGATAAAACGACTTGACATACGTGCCTGTTACAACGAGATGACTATTACAACGAAATGACTGTTACATTGACATGACTGATACATTGACATGACTGTTACAATGACATGACATACGTGTCTACTACGTCGACATGACTGATACAACGACATGTCTGTTACAACGACATGCCATACGTGTCTGATAGAACGACATGACATACGTGACTGTTACAACGAGATGACTATTACAACGAAATGACTGTTACATTGACAAGACTGTTACATTGACATGACTGTTACAATGACATGACATACGTATCTACTACATCGACATGACTGATACAACGACATGTCTGTTACAACGACATACCATACGTGTCTGATAAAACGACATGACATCTGTGACTGTTACAACGAGATGACTATTACAACGAAATGACTGTTACATTGACATGACTGTTACATTGACATGACTGTTACAATGACATGACATACGTGTCTACTACATCGACATGACTGATACAACGACATGTCTGTTACAACGACATACCATACGTGTCTGATAAAACGACATGACATACGTGTCTGTTACAAAGAGATGACTATTACAACGAAATGACTGTTACATTGACATGACTGTTACAATGACATGACATACGTGTCTACTACATCGACATGCCTGATACAACGACATGTCTGCTACAACGACATACCATACGTCTCTGATAAAACAACATGACATACGTGACTGTTACAACGAGATGACTATTACAACGAAATGACTGTTACATTGACATGACTGTTACATTGACATGACTGTTACATTGACATGCCATACATGTCTACTACATCGACGATATACCATACGTGTCTGATAAAACGACATGACATACGTGACTGTTACAACGAGATGACTATTACAACGAAATGCCTGTTACATTGTCATGACTGTTACATTGACATGACTGTTACAATGACATGACATACGTGTCTACTACATCAACATACCTGATACAACGACATGTCTGTTACAACGACATACCATACGTGTCTGCTACAACGACATGACATATGTGTCTACTACATCGACATGACTGATGCAACGACATGTCTGTTACAACGACATACCATACGTCTCTGATAAAACGACATGACATACGTGACTGTTACAACGAGATGCCTATTACAACGAAATGACTGTTACATTGACATGACTGTTACATTGACATGCCTGTTACAATGACATGACATACGTGTCTACTACATCGACATGACTGATACAACGACATGTATGTTACAACGACATGTCATACGTGTCTGATAAAACGACATGACATACGTGACTGTTACAACGAGATGACTATTACAACGAAATGTCTGTTACATTGACAAGACTGTTACATTGACATGACTGTTACAATGACATGACATACGTATCTACTACATCGACATGACTGATACAACGACATGTCTGTTACAACGACATACCATACGTGTCTGATAAAACGACATGACATCTGTGACTGTTACAACGAGATGACTATTACAACGAAATGACTGTTACATTGACATGACTGTTACATTGACATGACTGTTACAATGACATGACATACGTGTCTACTACATCGACATGACTGATACAACGACATGTCTGTTACAACGACATACCATACGTGTCTGATAAAACGACATGACATACGTGTCTGTTACAAAGAGATGACTATTACAACGAAATGACTGTTACATTGACATGACTGTTACAATGACATGACATACGTGTCTACTACATCGACATGCCTGATACAACGACATGTCTGCTACAACGACATACCATACGTCTCTGATAAAACAACATGACATACGTGACTGTTACAACGAGATGACTATTACAACGAAATGACTGTTACATTGACACGACTGTTACATTGACATAACTGTTACATTGACATGCCATACATGTCTACTACATCGACATGACTGATACAACGACATGTCTACTACATCGACGATACCATACGTGTCTGATAAAACGACATGACATACGTGACTGTTACAACGAGATGACTATTACAACGAAATGCCTGTTACATTGTCATGACTGTTACATTGACATGACTGTTACAATGACATGACATACGTGTCTACTACATCAACATACCTGATACAACGACATGTCTGTTACAACGACATACCATACGTGTCTGCTACAACGACATGACATATGTGTCTACTACATCGACATGACTGATGCAACGACATGTCTGTTACAACGACATACCATACGTCTCTGATAAAACGACATGACATACGTGACTGTTACAACGAGATGCCTATTACAACGAAATGACTGTTACATTGACATGACTGTTACATTGACATGCCTGTTACAATGACATGACATACGTGTCTACTACATCGACATGACTGATACAACGACATGTATGTTACAACGACATGTCATACGTGTCTGATAAAACGACATGACATACGTGACTGTTACAACGAGATGACTATTACAACGAAATGTCTGTTACATTGACAAGACTGTTACATTGACATGACTGTTACAATGACATGACATACGTATCTACTACATCGACATGACTGATACAACGACATGTCTGTTACAACGACATACCATACGTGTCTGATAAAACGACATGACATCTGTGACTGTTACAACGAGATGACTATTACAACGAAATGACTGTTACATTGACATGACTGTTACATTGACATGACTGTTACAATGACATGACATACGTGTCTACTACATCGACATGACTGATACAACGACATGTCTGTTACAACGACATACCATACGTGTCTGATAAAACGACATGACATACGTGTCTGTTACAAAGAGATGACTATTACAACGAAATGACTGTTACATTGACATGACTGTTACAATGACATGACATACGTGTCTACTACATCGACATGCCTGATACAACGACATGTCTGCTACAACGACATACCATACGTCTCTGATAAAACAACATGACATACGTGACTGTTACAACGAGATGACTATTACAACGAAATGACTGTTACATTGACACGACTGTTACATTGACATAACTGTTACATTGACATGCCATACATGTCTACTACATCGACATGACTGATACAACGACATGTCTGTTACAACGATATACCATACGTGTCTGATAAAACGACATGACATACGTGACTGTTACAACGAGATGACTATTACAACGAAATGCCTGTTACATTGTCATGACTGTTACATTGACATGACTGTTACAATGACATGACATACGTGTCTACTACATCAACATACCTGATACAACGACATGTCTGTTACAACGACATACCATACGTGTCTGCTACAACGACATGACATATGTGTCTACTACATCGACATGACTGATGCAACGACATGTCTGTTACAACGACATACCATACGTCTCTGATAAAACGACATGACATACGTGACTGTTACAACGAGATGACTATTACAACGAAATGACTGTTACATTGACATGCCTGTTACATTGACATGACTGTTACAATGACATGACATACGTGTCTACTACATCGACATGCCTGATACAACGACATGTATGTTACAACGACATGTCATACGTGTCTGATAAAACGACATGACATACGTGACTGTTACAACGAGATGACTATTACAACGAAATGCCTGTTACATTGTCATGACTGTTACATTGACATGACTGTTACAATGACATGACATACGTGTCTACTACATCGACATGCCTGATACAACGACATGTCTGTTACAACGACATACCATACGTGTCTGTTACAACGACATGACATACGTGTCTACTACATCGACATGACTGATGCAACGACATGTCTGTTACAACGACATACCATACGTCTCTGATAAAACGACATGACATACGTGACTGTTACAACGAGATGACTATTACAACGAAATCCTGTTACATTGACATGACTGTTACATTGCCATGACTTTTACAATGACATGACATACGTGTCTACTACATCGACATCGCTGATACAACGACGTGTCTTTTACAACGACATACCATACGTGTCTGATAGAACGTCTTGACATACGTGACTGTTACAACGAGATGACTATTACAACGAAATGCCTGTTACATTGACATGACTGTTACATTGACATGACTGTTACAATGACATGACATACGTGTCTACTACATCGACATGACTGATACAACAACATGTCTGTTACAACGACATACCATACGTGTCTGATAAAACGACATGCCATACGTGACTGTTACAACGAGATGCCTATTACAATGAAATGACTGTTACAACGACATACCATACGTCTCTGATAAAACGACATGACACACGTGACTGTTACAACGAGCTGACTATTACAACGAAATGACTGTTACATTGACATGACTGTTACAATGACATGACATACGTGTCTACTACCTCGACATGACATACATGACTGCTACAATGACATAGCATGTAAACAGTCATTGAAAGCTGTCATCTGTTAATACAAAAGTTGTCAGCTACTATTTCAAAAGTTGTCATCGACTAAAACAAAACCCACGGGATCTTTGATTGTGTACCCGTTAAAGTCATCATCGCTGTCGTATCCGTGTTATGAACAAGCGGTCAATTTGGACATTAATAAGTCTCATGATGCTTATGTTTCCACGGGTTAAATATATTTCAAAATGAATTTTATAGATACATTAAAGTTGTCATGCATAAAAATAACTATAAGACTCTACCGTCTCTCTACTATACATGAAAAAAAGTAGTAGTTTAACTACTACTACTATTACTACAACCACTACAAAAAAAAAAAAAAAAAAAAAAAAAAAAAAAAACTACAGTAATAGAATATCAAAAGTACATTAATTTACTGTCTCTCTGTTAGACGGCTAGACCAGCTTAAGTTACCCAAGTGAGAAATTTCACAGAGAAATAGGGTCTTTGATCATAACAGGTCCCCTACTGGGAGAGCTCACCCCGACCATGGCGCCGAGAGGTTGAGAGGTCAACGAGAGGTCACCGGGCATCCCGACATGAAATGTCACGGTTAACTCCCCCTGCGCGGCACGCGTTATGCGCGCGGGGCGCTGCCCTATATATCTTCGTTAATTTAGCGCCTAAATGCGGGTCAATCTTTCTCTACTACTAGCTAGCTGTCAGGCACCAACAAAAGCCTCACGATTCACCTGTCTCATTCAGCCTCTAATTCTGTGATCGCCTGTAGCATAGTGGTAAGTGTCTGGCCTGGCACGCCGTAGACCCGTGTTCGAAATCAGATGGAGACTGTTTTTTTTTAATAATTCGGAATTTTTAAAATACGGAGCGCCGAGGTCACGCCGACAGACACCCCCAGTCAACATCCCGACACGAAATGTCACAGTTCAAAAATAATTCGGAATTTTTAAAATACGGAGCGCCGAGGTCACGCCGACAGACACCCCCAGTCAACATCCCGATACGAAATGTCACCGTTAACTCCCCCTGCGCCTACAGTACATTAGGCGCCCAGAAGAAACCTCATTATGAGAAACCTGATGTTGTATAATCTACTAACCTATCACTATCGCTCAAGTACACCAAGCGCACAAAAGTCAGCACACACCAGACATAAACAGCGCACTTCCGGGGTCACCGGGCCTAGAGGTCAACATCCGACCACGAAATGTCACGGTTAACTCCCCCTGCGCCTACAGTACATTAGGCGCGCCGCGCGCCTACTATATATCTTTGTTAATTTACGGGTCAAATACTAATCAAATCCTTCCTGATATACTACTGACGTTTGGTACTATTATTTTCTCTACATCTCGGTGATTAAGACAACATCCGATGTCACAATTATTCTTTATATTTCAAGCTTCTCTTTACAGGAATCACCATAATCACCACAATTACTCAATCTACTTATAGCTTTACATTGAGGTAAACAGCATCCTATCCAGATTTACATTTGAAGGAAGACAACACCCGATGACACAATTATTTAGCCTGCCTCAAGCGTTACATTTAAGAAGACATCACATGATGGAAAAACTATTCCCTCTACAGCAACCTTTACAGTAAAAAAATAACACCTGATGGAAAAACTATTCTCTCTACAGCAACCTTTACAATAAAAAAACATAACACCTGATGGAAAAACTATTCTCTCTACAGCAACCTTTACAGTAAAAAAACATAACACCTGATGGAAAAACTATTTTCTCTACAGCAACATTTACAGTAAAAAACATAACACCTGATGGAAAAAAACTAATCTCTACAGCAACATTTACAGTAAAAAACATAACACCTGATGGAAAAACTATTCCCTCTACAGCAACCTTTACAGTAAAAAACATAACACCTGATGGAAAAACTATTCTCTCTACAGCAACCTTTACAGTAAAAAACATAACACCTGATGGAAAAACTATTCTCTCTACAGCAACCTTTACAGTAAAAAAACATAACACATGATGGAAAAACTATTCTCTCTACAGCAACCTTTACAGTAAAAAACATAACACATGATGGAAAAACTATTCTCTCTACAGCAACCTTTACAGTAAAAAAACATAACACCTGATGGAAAAACTATTCTCTCTACAGCAACATTTACAGTAAAAAACATAACACCTGATGGAAAAAAAACTATTCTCTCTACAGCAACCTTTACAGTAAAAAATATAACACCCGAAGGAAAACTTATTCCCTCTACAGCAACCTTTACAGTAAAAAATATAACACCTGATGGAAAAACTATTCTCTCTACAGCAACCTTTACAGTAAAAAATATAACACCCGAAGGAAAAACTATTCCCTCTACATCAATCTTTACAGTAAAAAACATAACACCTGATGGAAAAACTATTTTCTCTACAGCAACATTTACAGTAAAAAACATAACACCTGATGGAAAAAAAACTATTATCTCTACAGCAACATTTACAGTAAAAAACATAACACCTGATGGAAAAACTATTCCCTCTACAGCAACCTTTACAGTAAAAACATAACACCTGATGGAAAAACTATTCTCTCTACAGCAACCTTTACAGTAAAAAACATAACACCTGATGGAAAAACTATTCTCTCTACAGCAACCTTTACAGTAAAAAACATAACACATGATGGAAAAACTATTCTCTCTACAGCAACCTTTACAGTAAAAAACATAACACATGATGGAAAAACTATTCTCTCTACAGCAACCTTTACAGTAAAAAAACATAACACCTGATGGAAAAACTATTCTCTCTACAGCAACATTTACAGTAAAAAACATAACACCTGATGGAAAAAAAACTATTCTCTCTACAGCAACCTTTACAGTAAAAAATATAACACCCGAAGGAAAACTTATTCCCTCTACAGCAACCTTTACAGTAAAAAATATAACACCTGATGGAAAAACTATTCTCTCTACAGCAACCTTTACAGTAAAAAATATAACACCCGAAGGAAAAACTATTCCCTCTACATCAATCTTTACAGTAAAAAACATAACACCTGATGAAAAACTATTCTCTCTACAGCAACCTTTACAGTAAACAACATAACACCTGATGGAAAAACTATTCTCTCTACAGCGACCTTTACAGTAAAAACAAAACCTGATGGAAATACTATTATCTTTACATCAACGTTTACATAAAAACAACACCTGATGGAAATACTATTATCTTTACATCAACGTTTACATAAAAACAACACCTGATGGAAATACTATTATCTCTACATCAACGTTTACATAAAAACAACACCTGATGGAAATACTATTATCTTTACATCAACGTTTACATAAAAACAACACCTGATGGAAATACTATTATCTTTACATCAACGTTTACATAAAAACAACACCTGATGGAAATACTATTATCTTTACATCAACGTTTACATAAAAACAACACCTGATGGAAATACTATTATCTTTACATCAAAGTTAACAGTAAAAACAACACCTGATGGAAATACTATTATCTTTACATCAACGTTTACATAAAAACAACACCTGATGGAAATACTATTATCTTTACATCAACGTTAACAGTAAAAACAACACCTGATGGAAATACTATTATCTTTACATCAACGTTTACATAAAAACAACACCTGATGGAAATACTATTATCTTTACATCAACGTTAACAGTAAAAACAACACCTGATGGAAATACTATTATCTTTACATCAACGTTTACATAAAAACAAAACCTGATGGAAATACTATTATCTTTACATCAACGTTTACATAAAAACAACACCTGATGGAAATACTATTATCTTTACATTAAGGTTTACATAAAAACAACACCTGCTCACATAATTATCCTTCTAACCGCCAGCTTTACTAGCGCTAGGAAGACAAGATTCGGGGATACAATTACTCTCCCTATCTCCAGCTTTACACATTTACAAACACTCTCAGATAACTTTACACCACTATCCATCTAAAGCAACATCGGATCAATCGTATGTGTGTGTATGTGCGCGTGATAACGATAAATCTAAAGATACAACTTTATATTCAGGTGGTGCGATGTGTTACAGTGTTAGCAGTATTAGTTAACACTTTGTCCTGCCGCTGTGTCGATACGGCAGGGTTGAATTCGCAAGCCATGCAATAAAGCTGTTAAATATTTTATTTTGTTTCGTGTGCACTTTTCATAGTCCTATTTGAAATAACATTTTATGTGTGTCCCAGCCCCTTCTCTCTCTCTCTCTCTCTCTCTCTCTCTCTCTCTCTCTCTCTCTCTCTCACTTTCTCTCTCTCTGTAAATTTATAAAATAAAGTATCTTCTTCGTTTTCGTTTTTCCTTCCTCATTTGCCTTTCAGCGTCGAGGGGAGATATAAATTGTGGTCTTTTGCTCTTCTGTTCGCCTCAGCTGCTGTTATGTTTCCTTGTGCTTCTAATATTCCTTCAATCGATCTTTTTCGTGACCAACCCTTGTGTCTGGTGTTCTCGCAACGTTTATTGAAGGCTCGCTGTGCTGTGTTTTGATCACTCTGCCTTGTCTCGTGGCCAAACAAATTTATTTGTTGTTTCTTTATATATTCTATCGCAGGGGTTATTTCTAGCTTTTTTCTCAGTTCTTAATTTCTGATCTTGTCTCTCAGGACATTTCCTGTCATTCGTCTAACACACTTCATCTCAGCAGAGGTTGTTTTTCTTATTGTTCTTGCATCTAGGGCCCAGGACTGAAATCGGTAGCCCAGCGTTGGGTATAACAAGTACAAAATAAAGTATGATATATCAAAAGATAAACAAAAAAGTTACGGTGATGATGCACACACTTAAAATCTCCGTTGATTGTGCTAATGTTTGCAATTAGCTTTGCAATTAGTGTCTTCAGGAAGCAAACTGCAGAATGAGTTTGACGGCATTATCCAAACAGGTGGATTATCCAAACATGGTGAACCATGTCTGATTCACTGTCAGACCAATGATCTTTATTTTTAAAGAGTGAGTGAAATAAACACCATAACCAGCACACTACGTGACGACTGCACTGGCACGCTGTCTTTATTTCTAACTCATCAAAATCTTCCCGCTCCTGGCGTATAGCGCCATATGTATGAGTTTCTGATGAAGGATACTATATCTGTACACTTTAGGCAAAACGTGAAACCTCTGCACCTGCATATGCCTTAGGAGCTGAATTTATCTAAAATAAGGTTGAACAAAATAATATAAATAAAATATTATTTAACTATTGAAAAAAATTACACCACAAAATAAATCAAAGTTAACATAATTTCTGCACCCGAGATTGTTTCAAGTGAAATCCCGAAAGTTAAATTACGGCGTAATTTCCTAACTTCTTTATACAAAAAGAGAACTATAGGTAACGTTGCTATCAACAAGGCTTAACAGAAGAGTATTAAGAGCCCAAGAACAGGTAATGAAATTAATGATAATATGCCGGAGAAAGGTGTTGCCTTTTCATACAAGCTTATGGCTACTAAAATGCTACCTTTGTTGCTTAGACACGAGCAGATAACAAGATTTATGGATTATTGGAACAACATGAAGCAAAACGAATTAAAGAGGAAAGAAACTGACACCACCTGAAAAAAAGAACGCGGGACAGTTAGAAAATAAGAAATGGACAGAAAAAAAGGAGCAACAGGAAAAAATGATATGAAAAGAAAGAGGAGAGGGGAGAATGAAAGAAAGAAAGCAAGAAATAAAGAAAGAAAGAAAGAAAGAAAGAAAGAAAGAGAAAGAGAGAACTTGAGGAGAGGGTATATAACACTGGCCAGCCTAGAGTTGTGGCATTTGCTGTCAGATTCAAACTTCACCCAAAATGGTCTCCGAATCCTCTATTCTTGTACAATCAGATTCAAACTTTACCCAAGCGATCTCCGAATTCTCTATTCTTGTACAATCAGATTCAAACTTTACCCAAAACGGTCTCCGAATCCTCTATTCTTGTACAATCAGATTCAAACTTTACCCAAAACGGTCTCCGAATCCTCTATTCTTGTACAATCAGATTCAAACTTTACCCAAGCGGTCTCCGAATCCTCTATTCTTGTACAATCAGATTCAAACTTTACCCAAAACGGTCTCCGAATCCTCTATTCTTGTACAATCAGATTCAAACTTCACCCAAAATGGTCTCCGAATCCTCTATTCTTGTACAATCAGATTCAAACTTTACCCAAGCGATCTCCGAATCCTCTATTCTTGTACAATCAGATTCAAACTTTACCCAAGCGATCTCCGAATTCTCTATTCTTGTACAATCAGATTCAAACTTTACCCAAAACGGTCTCCGAATCCTCTATTCTTGTACAATCAGATTCAAACTTTACCCAAAACGGTCTCCGAATCCTCTATTCTTGTACAATCAGATTCAAACTTTACCCAAAACGGTCTCCGAATCCTCTATTCTTGTAAAATCAGATTCAAACTTTACCCAAAACGGTCTCCGAATCCTCTATTCTTGTAAAATCAGATTCAAACTTTACCCAAAACGGGTCACCGAATCCTCTATTCTTGTACAATCAGATTCAAACTTTACCCAAAGCGGTCTCCGAATCCTCTATTCTTGTACAATCAGATTCAAACTTTACCCAAAATGGTCTCCGAATCCTCTATTCTTGTAAAATCAAATTCAAACTTTACCCAAAACTGTCTCCGAATCCTTTATTTTTGTAGCCACATCCATACTTTTCTTCAAATCTTCTCCTATTCCACCTTTTCGACTTGACGTCGTCTACAGACCTAATTGTGATTGTATCATTGGCCAGATCGAGTAGACTCAAATGTTAACAAGTGCAACGTCACAAGATTTATTAGCACTTCACTATTTGTTTATTAGACACGATTAAACTAGAGCCGCTTTAATGCAAAGTCCCCACGTACAAAAATGGAAAGCAAATAAAGAATTTGTAATATTTTTTAAAATTGCTATCTGTGCCCGATATAGTACAAGCAAGAGACATTCGTTTTTAGTTTTAAAATCTCGTTAAATTTTAACTGGAAGAAGAAACCAAGGGGAAAAGGTAGATAAAGCGAAAGGATAAATTATTGCATTTGAACTTTTTTTTAAAATTTACGCGTCGTTAACTTCAAAGGTCGTTAGGTATCGTAAAATGAAGAATGTTTATTTGGATAGTGGGAGCCGCGATAGCTCAGTGGTTAGTGAACTGTACTACAAAGGACAAGAGGTAGGGTTCGATCCCAACCGACGGCTTCCTGGTTCACCCAGCCTTAAATGGGCACCGGATTTTTTCTGGGAAGGTAAAGCGGCACAGGCGTAATACCGACCACATTACCTCAAAATCATGTGCTGAAGGTCTGTACAATTTATGGTTACTAACACCATATTCCCTATACGCCACTTGGCGTTACCTTTAACTCCTTTACCCTCTTTTACCCTCTTTAACTCCTTTAACCTCTTTACCTTTAACTTTACCTGTACCTTTACTTGGATAGTGGATAGCGCTAGGGGTGTTAGCAAAACGCATGTTCACTCTTTGCTTGGTGAAAGAGTGAACATGCGTTTTGATACAAGCTTGACACTAAAATGTTGGCTCAAATATAAAAGGTATGGGTGGATAAAGTAATGATAGCGAGGAATAGAATGGCTCACTCACTTGCACAAACCTACGCTGAAATATTTCACTCCTCTAGGATATTATATGAAATGAGATGGAAAGGAGCAGGGTTATTACAACGCGACAGTGGAAATGTTATTTACTCTGGGGGAACCACACACGAAAGAGGAGTAGGCATCATGTTAGATAGAGAAAGAAGCAAAACAGTGAAAGGATATTGGCCAGTATCAGACATAATTCTGCTAGTAAAATTGAGAGGTAGACCAATGGATATCAACATTATTCAAGTTTATGCACCAACAAGTAATAGCGAAGAAGATGACATTGACACATTTTATGAAGAGCTAGAGGCGACCATGGAACAGTGTAAACCCCAAGAAATAGCTATTATATCAGGGGATTTCAATGCAAAAGTAGGAACAGCTAAAGTGCAAAATGTGACTGGGGGGGCATGGCCTTGGCGAGACGAATGACAGAGGGGATAGATTGATAGATTGGGCAAAGACACATGAAATGATTATAGGTAACACCTGGTTCAAACAACACCATAGGCGACTATGGACATGGCAAAGCCCAGAAAAAAATGTACATAATAAAATTGATTGTATACTGGTAGAGAGAAGATTCAGGAATGGGCTAACATCTGTGAAAACAAGGCCAGCAGCAGACTGCAATAGTGACCATGTACCAGTAGTTGGAAAGATAAGAATAAAACTGCGGAAGGCACAGAAATCACCAAGAAATATAAAATTAGAACTAGATATACTAAGAGTAGATAAAAAGATGAGTGATAAGTACAGCCCGATAGTACAAAATAGATATAATGCTATTGAGAAAATACAGGACACACAGGAACAGTGGGAAATGCTCAAACAATCGATTCAACAAACATCAAAAGAAGTAATACCAGCGACTAAAAGAATCAACAAAAAGAAATGGATGACAGAAGAAATATTACAACTAATGGACGAAAGAAGAAAACATAAGAAAGAAGAACGGACATACAAAATATTGCACAAAGAGATCCAAAACAAGTGCAGAGGAAGGATGGTTAAAACAGAAATGTGAAGAAATGGAAAAACAACAAAGAAAGACTCAAAATTTATGCACAATCAGTTAAATGAATTAACAGGAAGAAAAGAAGTCAAAGTTTCAGGATGTGTGAAATCAAAGGAAGGAAATATAATAATGGAGCAGAAGAAGACAATGGAAAGATGGACAGAATATATCAGTCAACTTTATGATGATGAAAGACCAGAGCTAAACAATTCAAACAAAGACACAGGCCCATCAATAATGCAGAGTGAAGTGGAGGACACAATTCAGCACATGAAAAGAGGCAAAGCTCCAGGTCCCGACAATATAACAATCGAAGAGATAAATGCATTAGGAGAGCTGGGGTACAAGTCATAACAAAACTACTCAATGACATATATAACACTTTACACATACTGAAGATCTACTAAAATCTATCTTTGTAGCCATACCGAAGAAGTCAGGCGCCACTAATTGTGAAGACCATCGCACTATTAGTCTAATGAGCCATATGACTAAAATATTACTAAGAATCACCATGAGACGTGTATGGAACAAAATAAAACCAGAAATAAGTGAGGAACAATGTGGATTTGTGGAAGGAAAGGGCACCAATAATGCAATATATATTTTAAGAACATTGATAAAAAGATCTATAGAGGTAAAGAAAGATCTATATATGTGCTTTATAGACTACACGAAAGCATTTGACAAAGTAAAGCACGTGGAAATAATAAATATGCTAGAGAAATTAAACATTGATGGCAAGGATCTGCAAATTATAAAAAACATGTACATGCAACAAACAGCAGCTATACGAATTAACAACCAAACAGGACAATTTCAATTTATAAAACAAGGAGGCAAGCAAGGTTGTGTTTTGTCACCGGATTTGCTTCCACTTTACAGCGAACATTTTATGAGATCAATAGTAGACAAAGAAGGAATTGAAGTCAACTGTCACAACATAAATAATTTACGATATGCGGATGACACAGTCTTAATAGCAGAGACAGAGAATGAGCTACAAGAAATGATAGATATAATAGTAAAAGAAAGCAACAAGAAAGGTCTGAATAGTAAGAAACAGAAGTAATGGTTATATCGAAGAAATAATCATCACCATTATGCAACATAAAAATAAACAAGACAAATCTGAAACAAGTGCAACGTTTGAAATACTTGGGCACAATAATAACATCAGATTAAAGATGCACCACATAAATAAAAAGCAGAATAGCTCAGGCCAAAATAGCATTTCAGAAAATGAAAATATCTTATGCAACAATCTATGTCAATAGAAATGAGAAAGAGAGTGCATCGATGCTATATAGAACCAATTCTGACCTATGGAAGCGAATCAAGGACAATAGACAAACAAATGAAAAGACGTTTAGAGGCCACAGAGATGGGATTTCTCAGAAGAATGTTGAAAGTTCCCTGGACAACTAAAAAGACCAATGAGGAAGTTCTCAAAGGGGCCAACACAAAGAGGGAGCTCTTAAAAAACATCAGAAAGAAGCAATCAACATTTTTCGGGCACATCAGAAGAAGAAGAAAGTTGGAATACTCGGTTAAAACTGGCAAAATAAAAGGCAAGAGAGATCGCGGACGACAAAGAGAGAAAACTGGATAGCTTGGTTGTCATGGTATGTAAAACAGTCAACAACATACGATGCACTGTGGATAGAAGATTGTGGAAGGACATGATCGCCAACGCCAACTGGTACGGCACATGATGATGATGATGAGGATGTTATATGCTACATGACATCCTAAACTACTGAATAGTAGTGGAGTATAAAGAAACAGAAAGAATTATAAATTATAAAAAAGAAACATGTTGATATAGTAATTAACTACACATAAACACACAAATATGATCATTAAATGTAAAGAAACATATAAATAATAGAGATATAGTAATTAAACATAAAGACACTTACTTACAAGATATTGCAATTAAATACAAATAAACATTAAAATACAGCAATTCAATACGAGACATATACAGATATAGTAATTAAATACAAAGAAACATAAAGACATAAGTACAAATACATAAATATATATATATATATATATATATATATATATATATATATATATAATATAAAATATTATATTATATAAAAATTATTAAATATTATATTATAATATTTTATATATATGAAATACAGAGAAACATAACAATATAGGAATCGGAAAAAAATAACATAAAAAGATTGAAGTTATTACAAAAAGATGGCATGGAAACTCAGAAAATGGCATTTATAAGACTCAGAGGCTGATACAACGGTATATTAATCACTACAAGAGGAAATCAGGTAATAATCTTCACATGTTCTAAGTTCACCCAGCCAGAAATAAATACGGAAAAACTTTTCTGAGAAACAATACGCACTGATTTAGTGCTGACCATATGACCAAATATGTGCCAATGGTTGAAAAATATTTGTTTCTTTTTTTCTTTTTATATTCATATACCTTTCAGCGTCAAGGGAAAATATATTTTGCAGTCTGTTGCTTTTTTTGTTGGCCTCGTTTGCAGTTTCCTAGTGTCTCATGTTTTCATCAGTTCATCATTTTCACTATTGACCCTTGAACTCAGTACTCACGTAACGTTTCTTATTAGGCACTAAAACCGTACTTCATATGCACCACAGGGCTTGGTCGTGTTCTTTACATCTTCTCCCCCTTTTGTGCAAAATTGCAGTAAATTGTGCCTCGTATTTCGAACTTAATTAGTTCCGGGAGGAACGTATACGCATAAGAATCGTTGGAATTCCGGATCGAATTTCTCTTGCATTTAACGTTCGAACTCTGAAATACAAATTTAATGTCATTGGAAGTATGAAGCTCCACTCTACTTTGTTTACAGTAACGTCCAGAAGTACGCTAGTTTTGGTGCGACATATTGAGCTCAATGAATGCTAGAAAAAATGGTTCAGCAAGAAAGGGGGGAAGAGTTCCAACATGGAGCGGGCATTGTGCTGTAATTAACATAATAATAATTACATAAAACAAATAACCCGCTTAGATTCGACTGTACTTTTTCTCTTTGTGTTAAGATCACCATCGCTCAACGTGAACAGTGAACATTAGCAGTACCTTGTCTTTCGTGACATCACAGGAAGAAATATCCGCTGTGCACGCAATCCGTAGCACCGACGAGGATCCTGGAGATAATTTCAAAAAGCTGGTTATTGTATTAGTTTTACCTATCTATTTTTTATATGAAAAAATGTATTAATTTTGCTTATCTATTTTTTATATGAAGAAAAAATTTTATTAATTTTTCTTATCTATTTTTTATATGAAAAAATTGTATTAATTTTTCTTATCTATTTTTTATGTGAAAAAAATGTATTAATTTTACTTATCTAGTTTTTATATGAAAAAAAAATTTGATTAATTTTACTTATCTATTTTTTATATGAGAAAATTGTATTAATTTTTCTTATATATTTTTTATATGAAAAAAATTGTATGAATTTTTCTTATCTATTTTAGTATATGAAAAAAATTGCATTATTTGTTTTACCTATCTATTTTTGTATATGAAAAAAATTGTATTAGTTTTTCTTATCTATTTTTATATGAAAAAATTGTATTAATTTTTCTTATCTATTTTTTATATGAAAAAATTGTATTAATTTTTCTTATCTATTTTTTATGTGAAAAAATTGTATTAATTTTTCTTATATATTTTTTATATGAAAAAACTGTATTAATTTTTCTTATCTATTTTTTATATGAAAAAATTGTATTAATTTTTCTTATCTATTTTTTATATGAAAAAATTGTATTAATTTTTCTTATCTATTTTTTATATGAAAAAATTGTATTAATTTTGCTTATCTATTTTTTATATGAAAAAATTGTATTAATTTTTCTTATCTATTTTAGTATATGAAAAAAATTGTATTAGTTTTACCTATCTATTTTTGTATATTAAAAAAATGTATTAGTTTTTCTTATCTATTTTTTATATGAAAAAAATTGTATTAGTTTTACCTATCTATTTTTGTATATGAAAAAAATTGTATTAGTTTTTCTTATCTATTTTTTATATGAAAAAATTTTATTAATTTTTCTTATCTATTTTTTATATGAAAAAAATTGTATTAATTTTTCTTATCTATTTCTTATATGAAAAATTGTATTAATTTTTCTTATCTATTTTTTATATGAAAAAATTTTATTAATTTTTCTTATCTATTTCTTATATGAAAAATTGTATTAATTTTTCTTATCTATTTTTTATGTGAAAAAATTGTATTAATTTTTCTTATCTATTTTTTATATAAAAAAATTGTATTAATTTTTCTTATCTATTTTTGATATGAAAAAATTGTATTAATTTTTCTTATCTATTTTTTATATGAAAAAATTGTATTAATTTTTCTTATCTATTTTTTATATGAAAAAAATGTATTAATTTTTCTTATCTATTTTAGTATATGAAAAAAATTGTATTAATTTTTCTTATCTATTTCTTATATGAAAAATTGTATTAATTTTTCTTATCTATTTTTTATATGAAAAAAATTGTATTAGTTTTACCTATCTATTTTTGTATATGAAAAAAATTGTATTAGTTTTTCTTATCTATTTTTTATATGAAAAAATTTTATTAATTTTTCTTATCTATTTTTTATATGAAAAAATTGTATTAATTTTTCTTATCTATTTCTTATATGAAAAATTGTATTAATTTTTCTTATCTATTTTTTATGTGAAAAAATTGTATTAATTTTTCTTATCTATTTTTGATATGAAAAAATTGTATTAATTTTTCTTATCTATTTTTTATATGAAAAAATTGTATTAGTTTTTCTTATCTATTTTTTATATGAAAAAATGTATTAATTTTTCTTATCTATTTTAGTATATGAAAAAAATTGTATTAGTTTTGCTATATATTTTTTAATAATTTATCTCGGAGTAGCATACAACCTGTTATTTTTTTTAAAGGTTTTCAACTGCTAAAAGCTTCTTGGCACGCTAAGATTGAACACTCCTTTTTTGATCGTCCGCCTTCGATAGCACTAGGTACTTGAGAATATCACGTACTTTGATATTAAGGACCACTTAAAAAAAAAAACGTGTCGCTGTTGTTTCTTTCAAGGGTGAAGTGTATGTTTGGTGATTTTAATGAAGTTTTTAAATGAGACCATAGAAGAAAGAATCGACATAGAACTATATGTAAACTACATACAACGACGAGAAACATCTAGACGACGTGCGATCAGGGTCAGCGACTTATAGCTGACCAAGACCTAACTACACATCAAAGTGGACAACATGGAAACAGTTTGCTCAAACCAGACTACAGTGCATCGTATCAGTTCTGTTGTTGACTGTTTTCCATGCCATGACACCAAACTATCCAGTATTTAAATGGTTAGCGGGTTAGAGTTCTGCCCTACCAAAGGAGGAGTAAGACGTCTCCTTTCCTCCGCTAGTCTTCGGGAGACCCCTGGGCAAGGTGGAGCTCGTTTAGCCCCCCTATCAGGGTTATGTGAAGCCATTGGAGCAGGTGGTGGATGGTGTGGGAGCAGCCGAAAAGTAGTGCCGGTTATGGTCCCCACACCGCGATGGCAGGCAGAGGATCTCATGTGTAGAGACAATGGCTGCGATCTCCAACTAGTACAGTAACTGTCAAGAAGGAAAGGAATGGCAAACTACCTTCTTATATTGCCTAGACTAATCATGACAAATCACAAATAAACATTAGACGATGTTTAAAACAAATAGCAATATGCAACGCAGGGTTTCTGCCAAAGTTGTTCTGTCAGTGAAACATGGACACTAGTAGAAAAGAGAAATGACGATCCTATCCTATCTATTAAAAACAGAGGGTTTTGGAGAATATTTAGTTTATGCCAATTGTCATCATGTGCCATACAGGTTGGCGTATGCGATCATGTCCTTCCACAATCTTCTGTCCACAATGCATCATATCAATTCTGTTGTTGATTGTTTTTCATGCCATGACGCCGAGCTATTCAGTAGCTTCTCTATATGTCGTCCGCTATCTCTTTTCCCCTGTATTTTGCCAGTTGTAACCAAGTATTCCAACTTTCCTCTTCTCATGATGTGTCCGAAAAATGTTGATTGTTTCTTTCTGATGTTTTTTAAGCGCTCCCT